>JAQPPZ010001730.1:6000000-6387321 GCA_028583015.1 Wollemia nobilis
ATTCATTCGAATTTCAATTTACCATGATCGTAAGATCTCGATCGATGTTAGCGCGATCGTTGATTTTTTTTTAACCTATAGTGTCAGTTAGAAAGAGGCATATAATTTTAAACCTTGATTAATCTAGAAGGGGGAATGATTAGAAACATGCTTAGACCCTTGTTAATCTCATTTTAATAGATTTAATTAATCACATGGGGTTTTTACCCTTTTAATGCATCTTCTATGGGCATGCCACCGTTGGATTGGATCTGGATCGAGCATTGTCGTCCGATATTTCCAATTAGACCGATGGTTAAAGGGGGCACATACCCATAGCCTTTTAATGTGTGGTCTAGTTAAAACAAGTACAACCATTGATCTTTGATTTTGTTTTAGCACTATCATCCGATCTGTCATATTTTTTCATTATTTAATTAGAATATTTGACCCATGTTGACTTGTTTAATGCTTTGAATCTTTGGAGAGAGTGCAGCCATTGGATCAGCTTAAAATCAAGTGCGTTCATCTATATTGCTAGAGTTGCATATATTTTAATCACTTTTGACCTTAGGTTATAATATTTATTAACTTTTGACTTAACTTTTAATTAATTTTGTTGGCAATTTTGGGTACCTTGGGTACATTGCCCTTGCTCAAGTGTTGATGTTGTCATTGATGTCAAAGAGCGGAAGGGTTTTTGTGAAAACCAAGGCATACTAAATTATAGGTTTTGTTTAAATCCATGGTCAGCAGTTTTGAAATGGGTTTTTCTTAAAACCCAAGTTAGCTCTTCGTTTTGTTGAAAAAGGTGCTCCGATGATGAAGATATTTAATTTTAAATATCCTGTTTAAATTTTATTTATTTATTTAAAATTTAAATTAATATTTTAAAATTAAATTAAAAGTCGTTCACCGGCTTGTTTTCAAAGCCGACGTTGCTAGGGTTTTGCAACGGATCAATTAGGGTTTCCTACTGACAAAGCAAGGTTAAGCAACCGAAAAATTCTAGGGTTTCATGTTGACCTAATTAGGGTTGCAGTCGACGTGTTTGAGAATGTTTTGATGGGATATTCTCTTCTATAAAAAGGCGGGACTGTTGCAAGGTTGATGAGTGGGTGTGATGCGATATATGCGAATGAAGTTCGTGTGCAGCAGAGTGTAAGTCGGTGATAGTTCTTTGGAGTTAAAGAAAAGAGATCGCAGCGATGAGATAGTGAGTGAGTGCGTATCGACTGATCGAGAACAAAGAGAGCGATATGCAGACGGCATGTTTAAAGTACGAGGCAAAAATACGCAGATGGTAGAAGTGAGATTTCATGGAAGGTGCAGCAGAGTGAGTGGTGCAAAGAGAAGATAAGAACGCGGTATGCAGAAGTCGTGTTTCGAGTGTGAAATGACAGTGTGCTGGCTATAGAAGTAATATTTCTATGAAGTTGCAGTAGAGAACGCGGAGAGATATAGAGGAGTGGTTGAAAAAGTGTGAATCATTTTTCACAACGAGCAATCGAATGTCGACAAGCAGCAGAACGCAAGAAAAACAGCAGATCGTGCAAATTGAGGTGACAGTTTAATTCTGCAATTTTTATTACTATCTCCAAGTTGTAGCTTGGTAAAAGGGGTTGGTGCCTCTTTCCAGTTGGAGCTAGAAAATTTGGAGTTGGTGCTCCATTCTGTTGTAGCAGATAAAATTTAGAGGTTGGTGCCTCTTACCAGTTGGTGCTAGTGAATGATTATGTAAAGTTGTAGCTTTGCATTTGACTGGATTTGGATGGTAGTCCAAGAAGTCTTTTTGAGGAGTAGCCACATCGGTGAACCTCATTAAAATGTTGTGTTATGTGTGATGCTCTTAGTACTTTTATTATTTCTATTTTAATCTGCTACAATTTATTTAAAAGTCTAAATTGCTTTTAAGTTTTTAAAGAACACACTGATTCACCCCCCCTCTCTGTGTCATTGTGATTATAACAATTGGTATCATGGTAGAGGTACGGGGATCGTTACCTCGCATCTCCACCATGATACCAATTGTTATAATCACACTGACACAGAGAGGGGGGGTGAATCAGTGTGTTCTTTAAAAACTTAAAAGCAATTTAGACTTTTAAATAAACTGCAGCAGAGTGCGTTCATCTATATTGCTAGAGTTGCATATATTTTAATCACTTTTGACCTTAGGTTATAATATTTATTAACTTTTGACTTAACTTTTAATTAATTTATCAGAGTGCAATCATCCGATTAAACATAATTCAAGCACGGTCATGGGATTAGATCTAAGGTATTTGAATTTTAATTAATAGGGTGCATGCCCTCGAGATTTAATTAAGATTTTTGTTTCGTACTTCAGTTTTTTGGGTTTTATACCATGATGTTTAATTAAATTTCTCCTTCAAATTTTAATACCTTAGGACTTAAAGGTTTATCATTTGATTTAGACCCAAAGGGAAAATATTATAGGGAGATCTGGAAGGGTATGACTACCCTTGCTCACCCGGATATCCCAGTATACACAGTAGCATATATTTTCAGCAGTGATTAAGTAACACAATGATATAATATTGCAGATATGAATAATTTCAAATATAAGAATAATAATCCAATGCCACTCAAGGTGGGCACACCCTCGTCGTAAAGGCAACAATGCAAAATTCACAAATGAGAAAGAAGAATAAAAGGTGATTAAAAAAATAAATCAACCCTAGTATAAATAATGAAACTAATTAATTCAATTGGAACCTAACATAGTCGGCTATGTTAGGGTTGTAGCATGACTCCCCTCCTCATAAAGATTTGTTCTCAAAGCTGGAAATGACTGGAAAATACTTTTAGATTCCTAGGTTGCATCTTCTTTAGGTAAATCCTACCACTTGATGATAAATTCTTGGATGTGATGAGATTTGAGTCTGCATGATCTGGTTTGTAGCACTTCTTCTGGTTGTAGATGGATATGCCCTTCTTCATCCAGTACTAGTAATTCTGACTAAGAGTGTACCTTCTGGCCAATCACCTTTTTGAGATAGGAGACATGAAATACTATGTGTATGCGAGAGGATTGGGGTAACTCTATTTGATATGCTACCTCGCAAATGTGATGCATAATTTTATAAGAACCATAGAATCATGGTGATAGCTTTTGAATGGATTTGAGCTTCAATGATAGCTGCTTGTAGGGCTGAAGATGTAGGAATACCATATCACAAATATTGAATGTTCATTCTGAATGTTGCTTGTCCTATTGCTGCTTCATACGATTCTATGCTTGGACCAAATTATCTTTCAAGATAGTGAGCATTTCTTATCGCTTTTGTAACCAATCATCGATTTGAGCCACTTTGGAAGATCCTGGTACATAATCGGCAATTTTTGGTGGCTTTGTTCCATGTAATGCTTCAAAAGGAGACATCTTAGTGGAATAATGATAAGTATTGTACCACCATTCCACCAATGATAGCCATTGGCTCCATTGATATTGTTTATCCTAAACAAAATATCTTAGGTAGGTACCCAAACATTTGTTAACCACCTCCGTTTGACCATCTGTTTATGGATGGTATGCAGAAGACATATTTAATTTGGTACCACTAAGTCGAAATAATTATCTCCAAAAAATTTTGGTAAATATGGGATCACGATAACTTACAATATTTTTGGGCATTCCATGTAATTTAAAAATTGAATCCATAAATACCTTGGCCACTTTGGTTTCTTAAAATGGATGTTGTAAAGCCTAAAAATGAGCATATTTGGAAAGGCGATCAACTACCATGAAAATTATTGTTTTTCCTTTCGACTTAGGAAGACCTTCAATAAAATCCATGGAAATATGTTCCCACTGGTGATCCAAAATAGGTAATGGTTGAAGTAATCCTGGTGATTTGACTATTTCCCCCTTATTGCGTTGGCACACTTCACATTTAGCTACCCATTGCTTAACCTCTGCTTTTAATCATTTTTGACAAAAAGATTGTTTAACCCATATGTAGGTTTTCAAAAACCCTAAATGTCCTATTGAAGGAGAAGCATGTGACTCTTCTAGAATCTGTACTTTGATTGGTGAATTATGAGGGATGTAAATACAATTCTTCATACGTAATATTTGGTCATCATATGCGAAAAGATGGTACTTAGAGGAACCCATAGAAAACTCTTGAATTATTTAAGTTGTTTCACTGTTGGACAACTATTCTTCTTGTAACTGAGACACCCACTACGAACATGGCCCTGAAATGGTATTAATAACTACTTCATCTTCGTATTTTCTAAATAATGCATCCATGGCCACATTTTCTTTACCTTTATTATATTCAGTCACAAAATCATATCGCAATAATTTAGTCAACCACTTATTTTGTTCGGGATAAGAAAACCTTTGTTCTAAAAAGTGCTTGAGACTGCTGTGATAAATTTTAATAATAAAATGGCTATTGATTAAGTAATGCCTCCATTTTTACACTGCATGTAAAATAGCCAAAATTTCTTTTTCATAGGTGTATTTACCCAAATTTTTCCCTGAAAGTTGTTTACTTTCAAATGCCAAGGGATGACCTCCTGCATTAGTACTGCACCAATACTTGTTCTTGAAGCATCACATTCAATGACAAATAGTTTTTGACAATCTAGAGTGGCCAACACCAGATTCGTACACATGGCCTCCTTGAGAGCCTTGAAAGCTTTAGTAGCTACTACTGACCATTGAAAAACATCCTTCTTGGTGAGATCCATGAGAGGACCCACAATTTTAACATAGTCACACACAAATTTGTGGTAATAGCCCGTGAGACCCAAAAACCACAAATTTTTTTGATGGTTTTAGGTAGGGGCCAATCTTGTATTACCTTAATCTTATTGGGATCTACCTTAACACCTTTGTGAGATACTATATGACCGAGGTACTCCACTTATTGAACACCAAAGGAGAATTTAGATATTTTGACAAATAAATTTTCTTTGCGGAGGATATGGAGAACTTTGTCCACATGTACTAAATGATATTTCCATGATTTGCTATAGATGAGTATGTCATCAAAGAAAACTAGAACAAATATTCATAGGAATGGATGAAATACTTGGTTCATGAGACTTTGGAATGTATATGGTGCATTACTGAGACCAAAAGGCATGACCAAAAATTCATAGTGACCTTCATGAGTTCGAAAGGTTGTTTTGGGAATATCCTCGTCTCTAACTCGGATTTGGTGGAACCCTAAGCGTAAGTCCAATTTGGTGAATAATTTGGCACCATATAGCTCATCTAGTAAATCATCAATGATAGGAATAGGAAACTTATCTTTGATTGTGATTTTATTAAGAGGACAAAAATTTGGACACATATACCAAGAATTGTCTTTTCGATGAGCTAAGACGACATGTGAGGAATAAGGACTAGTACTATGACGAATGACACCCTGGTCTAATAGTTCTTGGACAATCTTCTCAATTTCTATTTTTTGGGGTTGGGGATAATGATAAGGATGACCATTGGGTGGAAGACTACCAGGCACTAGATGTATGGCATGGTCATGAGATCTCTTGGGGGGTAGGCCTGTAGGTTCTTGAAAAACCTCCTCATAGTTAGACACAATTTTTTGGAGATTTTCCTCTTTGATTTTTGGCATAGCTTGTTCTAATTTATCAATGCAATTGATTCGGGCTATGAATCCCCCACCATATTTTCTTAACAAATTTTCCATGCTATGTGAAATTATAAATTTTGATGGAGGTGTGGGTAGTCCTTGAAGACGGATGGTCCTCCCATTGGCTTGCCATTCCACAAAGCGATTTTTGTGATTAAAACCCATGGTGGTTTCCAATTGTTCCATCCATGCAACACCTAAAATAACTTCTGAATTTCCTAATTCCATAATGAAAATAGGACTTGCCAAGTATACATACCCATTTGTAGTGAAATTGAAGATGTCTTACCGAGACATTGAGAAACTTCCCTGCTTGTCGTTCTGACTTGAAACTGATCTTGACTAGAAGAGTAGATGTGTAGACCCAATTTCCTTGCAAGTCTTGCATAAATGAAGTTGCGAGTACTTATAGAATAAATTAGTACCGTCACTCGCTGCTTCTGAATGAAACCTGCCACCTTGATTGTATGGTGATAAGATAACCCCATAAGAGCATGTACCGAAATAGTCATGGTATCTTCCTCAGTGGAAACTTCGTCTTGTGTATTTTGGTCCTCAACTGGAATATCCTCAGGTGTGTCGTACTCCTCTATTTCTTCTTCTTGGTTGGACAATTTAACTTGAAAATTTTGTCATGGTGTACATGCTTGATATTTTTGATGTTGACTATGACATTTGTAGCAAAATTATAGTGATGATTGATCATTTCTTTGAAAATAGTTATTGTAGAATGGAGGTCGACCATATGAATCACGTGTAGATGATCCTACGTGCACCTTTTTTTTTGCTAAGTCAGCAATCCCTATACACTCATCCAACTTGGATGGATTTTGCATATCTACCTCAAATTTAATATGTGCTTTTAATCCATTTCAAAAAGCTACTACTACCACGTCCTGTGGTAGGTCTTCTACATAGGAAAGGATACTAGTGAATTCAAAAACATAGGCCCCTACTGATCCTGTTTGCCTGAGTGACAACAATCGTACTGTGTATGAACTCATGGGACCTTTGTCGAATATGTGAAGAAAGGCTTTTTTGAAAGTATCCCAATATAATGCATCTTGGGGCTCCTCACATTTATACCATGTAAACCATTGATAAGCTTCAGTGCCAAATTTGGTTGTCGTAAAAGGGACCCTATCCTTGTCCTGAAATTTATAAAATTCTAAGATGCCATCCATTTTTGCAATCCACCTGCGTGGATCCTAGCCTTCAATGGTAGGCATGTTAATGCATGGATGATTAAAACCTGTTGGACCTCTTAGTTTGTGGAAATTATTTCTATCTTGTTCCTCATTACTTCTTTGTCTCTAGTTGTTATTTTTATAGGGTCTGTGAAACCCTCTTTGTTGCTCCATATTTTCATCATTACCCCTATCCTCAATATTTTGGTGACCATTGTGAGTTGAGGATTGACTAATTTGACCTCTATGGTGTGTGTAGTCATCATTGTAGACATCTGTACTCCAGTGATTGGAGATAGAAGGATTTTGTTGGGGTGGATTTTGAGATGCATTGAAACTTCAGTCATCCTTTAAAGATTTACTATTAAATCTTTTAAAACTGATCATTGAGCACTGGCTGATTACTGTCTACTTGGGTGACATTTTTTTGTGCTGAATCTAGAGAAGAATTGGATGCCATTGGGCTAACCATAGGATGACCCGGGTTAAAACTACCAATTTCATATGGAGAAGGAGAATTTTTTGTACCTTGGCTTCGATGAGCTCTTATGTTTTTTTTGGGTGTTTCTGAGCTTGTTAATCATCCATTATATCCTTTGGTCCAAATTTTGTGCATGCACCTCCTAAAATCTCCTACTTAGGAGCCTTTGAGATTCAATTTTCTTAGGCTTTAATTTAATACGTGATTTTATCTACGAATTTTGATTGGATGACGCGGTTACCGTAGCTCATTTTTGTTTTTGAAATATTTGTAGCCAAAAATGAATTCTATGGTCATTGTTGAGATTTGAATGGATCACGAATCGTCTGGTGGGTGTTACTTGGCCGATTTTGCTTCTAAAATACATATTTTTTCCTCTGCCTTGCGCTGTGTAATACTGCAATCAGAATGCAAAAACCAGTTGTAATTTGGATGTCGGTTTCTCTTCCACGATGACGTCAATCGGATGGACGTGTTTCGAGATGCAAGCTTGGACCGCGGTATGGTGATGAAGATGTATGGATAGTTATTGAAACTTCACAGTCATGCGCAGTTTTGTAGTATGGCACCACGATCACGTAAAAAAGAGTATCAACGAAAGTCCCTTCGGATTGGAAGCTGGATCAACTGATACCACTTGGAAGGGTATGACTACCCTTGCTCACCCGGATATCCCAGTATACACAGTAGCATATATTTTCAGCAGTGATTAAGTAACACAATGATATAATATTGCAGATATGAATAATTTCAAATATAAGAATAATAATCCAATGCCACTCAAGGTGGGCACACCCTCGCCGTAAAGGCAGCAATGCAAAATTCATAGATGAGAAAGAAGAATAAAAGGTGATTAAACAAATAAATCAACCCTAGTCTAAATAGTGAAACTAATTAATTCAATTGGAACCTAACATAGTCGACTATGTTAGGGTTGTAGCAAGATCAGAGTTTGGATTTAAAATGTCTAATTAATAAAAAATTTCCCTAAACCCTATTTAATATACTTGATCTTTTTAAGGAGGCTCATATTATTAATAAATAAGGTTAGACTTCAACAAAAAAACCCATTAGAAATTGAATCATCTTAATTAGATGCAAAAAGGACTAGCAATGCTTGCCTACTTTGATGAAACCAAAAATTTAAATTTAGGGGTTTCAAAGTTTGAATCAAATTTGGATCCAACATAGGCTTTGATTGGGACAAAGTGTTGAAAATATGAGGCACTTGAGAACCACATAATCTCCTAGTTTTATTTGCAGAAAATGAACAAAAATAAAAAAACTTTTGACTAGTAAGTAAAGCTTGAAAAACATAAAAGAAAAACAATTTTTTTTTATATATACTGAAAAAATGTATGAACAACATGATATCAAAGCTATAGAGTATTTGAAAACTGTAATTCCTTTTATTCAATTTTGAAACTAGGATCAGATTTTTAGAAATAGATGAGTTTTATTTTGATATATTGTAATGTTTGTTTTGGCTAAGTCATAAGATATGATTACACAAATATTTTTCAAAGCCATTTACTTCATCATGTTCATGCCCATGTGTGTGTTTGTACATTCATTTTTATTTCTAAGTCCTTCATAACCTTGCCATATCTAAGAAAAATAGTTAAGCCTAATATGTGATTTCACTCATTAAAATTTTTTGCCATTCTACAGGGCTCCACTGCCAGTCAAGCATCTATAGACCCAGTGGAGTTGCTTCTAATCCCATCTGGTTTTACCCTACTACCAGTCAAATGTCTATAGCCCTGATAGAGGTTTTCCAACATATCTCAGGCAGTGACTCAATTTAACTTTTTTTTTTATTTTTCTTTCTCATGAGAGAAGCACTTGGACATATAAGCAAATTGTGCAACGAGTATGCCTAAGTTGAGGATTAGTTTTTGGCTATAAAATATGAGTGTAATATTTTTTTGCTCAACCACCCTATCAAAGATAACTCAGTTCTTTGTACCTTTGAATTCACTTTAAGTATCATTTGTAATGTGAGGCTTTGACATGATGTTTCAATCAACTTTGTTTTCCTTTTGTTTTATCTCATATCAAACAACTATTGCATAAACACTCATATTTTGAAAATTGTAAACCTCATCAGAATCTAAAATAAATCTCTTTTTTTTCTTATTATTTTTGGTGGAATCAACAGTAATGTATATACTCATCAAGCTAAGAATATCATGTGTACAACAAACTCAGAATTAAACTAAACAAGAAAAGAAAAGCATAAAAAGAAAAACACTCTATTTTTGGGGTTTTTTGTTCTTTCTATTTTTTATTTATTTTATTTTATTTTATTTACCTTCAATAGGGATTGTACATTTTGAGGTGTTGGCCATTAATAGGGATAGCCATCATTTCACCTTGCAAGATCTGCAACTTGTATGTATTCTAGCTGATAACATGGGCTATTTGGTATGGGCTAATCCATTTAGGTTCAAATTTACCTTTTTCACTATGCTTATCATTTTTAGGATCCCAATAGATGACTATATCTCCTTGAGAAAAAAGAGTACCCTTGGCTTTCTTATTAAATAATTTTATGGTTTTTTGGGTTTGTTCCATAATTATATTAAGGCTCTCTCTTCTTTGCTCTTCTAATAGGATAATTTGGTCAAGCCTTCTCTGTATGGGATTGGGGTATTTACGGTATTGCAGTAGGAGGGAAAGTGCTAATTTCTCTATTTTTGAAGGTAATAAAGCTTTCTCTCCATAAACCATCTCATAGGGGGTTCTTCCTGTGTTTCTTTTGACAGACAACCTATCAGCCCATAAAGCAAATTTAAGTTCACTATCCCACCCTCTTTTGTTCTTACCTAATGACATTTTTATTCTGGTTATTACATTATTATTTGATGACTAATGACTTTGTAAATTAGTATGTTGCAATTATGATCCACTTGTGCTAGACATATGAATTAGGCTTTATCTATCCAATTAGGTCAATGTCCCATTGTGTGAATGGTTCTTCAATGATTACTGGCTTGAGGGGCATGGTGGTCAAATGCTTCTTTCCTACAAAAACCTAGTAGTTATGACAGTTCCTAACATGTTTATATACATATTTAAAAATGAAAGGCCAATAATATCCTGCTCTCATTATTTTATTAGTTGTAGCTCTTGGAGCAAAATATCCTCCATAGAAACCATCATGAAATTTATTGATTATTTTTGGGACTTCACTTTCATATAAATAGACTAATAATATTCCATTAGGGTGTTTCCAGTATAGCACACCATCCTATATGTAATATTTTTGAGCTTGAAGCTTGACTGACCTCATTCTGTTTGTTGACATATCTTTAGGGAATGACATATTTTGTAAGTATGACAATATTTCTTCATACCATTTGCATTCAGTATTATTTATTCTTCTAAAATCATATGCCTCATCTATTGTGATAACATTTTCAAATCCTTCTTCTTTTTTGGCCAACAATTTAGCTAAACCCTACCCTTTGATAGTTTTAACTATTTTGAATTCAACATCATATTGTAGAAGCTTTACCATACACCTAGTTGGTCTTCATAATGGCTCTGATTGAGAAAAAATATCTTTTATTGCTATAAAATAGATACAACAATAAAATTTGTTTGAGCCAAATATACCTTTGAAGTGTTCTAAAGATTGTATGACTACATAAGCATATTTTTCTACCAAGGTGTATTTAATATGTGCTCCTTTTAGACCTAAACTCATGAAGGCTATTGCCCTTTCATTATTTTCATCATATTTCTGTGAAATAACTATAGCAATAGAATGTTCAAATGCATAAGAATAGATATTAAAATCTTTAGCATAATCTGAGCTACTTAAGGTTGGAGTGGTTGATATGGCTTCTTTAATCTTGTTAAATGCTTTCATATTCTCAACTGTCCATTTTATTTCTCCAGTTTTCTTAACCATGTCATTTATAGGTTTGGTCATCTCTGCAAAATTTGGGACAAATATTCTGATGAAATTTATCTTACCAAATAATGACCTTACTCCTTTTAAATTTCTAGGAGGGGGAATTTTGAAAATGGCTTAAATTCTATCTAGATCAATGCTTATTCTTTTTTCTGAAACTATATGTCCTAACAACTTTCCTTGTGTAGTCCCAAATATACATTTATTGGGATTTAAAGAAATTCCAAATTTATTACACCGAGAAAAAAATGTAGTTAAATGTTCTATATAGTCTTCTGGATTCTTAGAAAATGTTGTGATATCATCCAGGTATACAACTACAATTTTGAACATTAATCCTTTAAAAGAAAAATCCATTGCTCTTTGAAAAGTAGCACCTGCGTTCATTAGTCCAAAAGGTATTATTAAATATTCAAATGTACCCCAAGGTGTAGTGAATGTTGCCTTATGTCTATCTTATGGATTTATCTAAATTTTATTGTACCCTTAAAATCCATCTAGCAGAGACAATCTAGTTGAGCCAATTACTGTTTGCAATAATTATTCCAGGGTGGGTAAGGGGTAATTGTTTTTTAATGAACTCTTGTTTAAATTCTTAAAATCTACACAGAGTCTAATATCCATTCTTTTTTCTAACTGGTACTAGATTGGATATCCATGAAGAAAATATTACCTTTCTTATTATTTTGGAATCCAGTTATTTCTGTACCTCCTTTTGCATTATTGGATGCAGAGTTGGGTTGTACTTCCTTTATTTCTGTCTAAATGGTTTGGAATCTTCCTTCATGGGTATTATGTGTGTCATTACATCTGTTTTGAATGTTTTCAAATATTCATAAAGTCCAAGCAAAATGTTCTTTGTTCTTTTTCAAGAAACTGATATATCCAACATTTTCTTTAGTAGGTAAGGCCATGTCTACTTTTACTATTCTAGGTTCTTTCATTGAGCCAATATTAATATCTTCAGATATCACTTCTCTGTGTAAAGGCTTATAGGCTTTGTCAAAATCATCAAATAGAATTTCTAGAGAAACTAATCCTTTGGGTATTTTATTTATTTTCAACTGGATTACTTCTACTGGATCTCCTATTTGGTCTTTAAGATTTTTTTCATCCTTTTCATCACAGTTTACATCTTCATACTAATTTTATAGAGTCATAATATATTTAATATCTATATCATCTTGAAAGACCTGTAGATAGACTATGTTATCTAGCATAGAAGGTTTATAAAATGAAATAGTTGGGAACCTGTCCATATATTCTGTAGTTATCTCTGGGTGATCTAGGCCTAAGGCATTTATAGCTAAAATATCTGCAACATGATTTTGTTCTATAGGAATATATGAGATATTGAAACCTAAGAATTTATCAATTTCTTCCAACTCTGCATTTCTATATTGCTTAAGCCTAGGATTTTTAGTCTAAAATTTACCTTTGATCTATAGTATAATAATCTCTAAATCCCCTGTTACAGTCAAGTAGTTAATACCTAATTCTTTTACTTTCCTTAGCCCTAGTAGTAAGGCTTCATACTCAACTACATTGTTTGTGCAAGGAAATTATAGTCTGTAAGGAATACCAAGGTAGTTTCCTTTAATATTAGTCAAATTTACACCTACACCTGCACTAGACTATGATTTGGCTCCTGTTGACAATTTTGTCACATTGCACAATGGGGTAGAAAGATCAAATTTTTTGTAAAAGTATTTCTTTTAATTTCATGAATTTGTTCCCTTGTTTTTTTAGAAACAACATTTTCAAGTGTTGCAACAATTTTGGCTTTCCCTGCCACCCCCTTGTACATAAAATAAAGAAGAAAGAGCTTCGCTGCCGAACAAGCTAAGGAAGATAGCTTCGCCGAGGGAAATCACTAAGGATGGAATCTACTTCGGCCCCGAAGCACTTCAAGAAGCTACTTCGGGCAAAATTTTTGCGAAGTGGCATCACCAAAGAAGAATTCAAAAAAAGAGCTTCGCACCTGAAGCATTTCAAGAAGCTACTTCGGGCAAAATTTTTGCGAAGCGGCAGCTTCGTCGAAGGAAAATCGCGGTCCGAATTGGCTAAGGCAAGAAAACTACTTCAGCCTTGAAGTTCCTCAAACAGTTACTTCGGGTGAAAGTTTTGCGAAGGAGTGTTACCGAAGCAAAATGCAAAGGAAGAAGGATGAAAACTACTTCGGGCCCGAAGCACTTCAAAATGATACTTCGGGCAAGAAACTTATGAAGCGAAAATTGAAAAGGGAAAACATTGAAAATACTTCACCAAAAGGCCGCCGAAGCACTCACTTCGGGCCTTCTCGCCAGCGAACCATTTCTACTTCGCCAAAAGTCATTGCGAAGCATCTGCTTCGGCAAACCTTCGTGCGAAGTACTTTCACCCAAAGTAGAAGCAGTCGAAACATTTTGAAGGTAAGAATAAGCTTCGGCCAAAATACCCCCGAACCATAGTTTTGAAAAAGGATCATCGCGAAGCATTTTTAAGCTCATCAACGAAGTATCTACTTCGAGCGAAGGCCTCACTGAAACAATTTTCGCATAGCGAAGTAGCGAGAAGTGAAGACCCCATTTTGAGGAAGAAATATACTTCGGCTCTCACCACCCCCGAAGCTATTTTGCAAAGCTCCACCATGCAAAGTGCAAATCAAGGAGAATCCACGAAGCGCTTCAAAAGGCACACGCTCCAAGCCGGGTATTTTCCCGAGGTGATCAAGTGCCTCATAAATGCATTTTTTCATGCCCGGTAAGCCCGTTGCTCTTTTTAGCAATTGGAAATGAAGTATCAGTCCATGATGAAGAACCCGACGAACATGGTGGCCACTCGAGCACTGCACCCAGAATCCAAGGATTCTCAGACGGCTCATTAATGCATGTTTCCATGGTTGACCCGATCGCAGTTTCTAGTTTTAGTAACAGATTTGAGAGATCGATCACGAGAGCCACGAGGAGCCGACTTCTCAGCTCCTGAGGATGTACTCAATTTTGTATAATTATGGCTCAAAGGGTCGGGTCCTCTATAAAAACCTAGGCATTGTAATGTAATGGGGGGGGAACTTTCTACTAAAAAGCTACTGTAACTTGATGTCCTACGATTAATACTAAAGAGCTTTGGGTTCAATTTCTCTCTTGTATGCTACCTTCTATGTTTATTTCTTTTGTCTTTCTTCATTTGCATACTATAACTTTGAATCCTGAATTCAGTGTGCGATTGGGGACTGTACCCTAAAATTTGCCCGAAGGATACATAGGACAGGAAAAATGCTATATTTATTTTCTTTTATGCTTCCTGGTGGGTTGTGGTTTTTGTTATATTTGCTTGTCCTAATCTTCATTACTATGAACCCTGAATTTCAATGAAAGGGAGAAGGAGAATCCTGGAGCTCACCCAGAGGATACATAGGAAGGTTAATGTGGCATTTCTTTCATTCATTCTTGGTGTTCTTTATTGCTATTCAAGTTGTTAGTTAGTGATCGTGCTTCCTATTCTCTCCCACTTTAAATTATCGATCTCTCTTCCCTTACCCATTTTTTATTTCTTTCTCTAACCCTAACTCTTTTTATCTCTTTCCTACACCCTTATCTCAAAACACCAAAGTAGTTTAGCATAGGAGCCGGCATTTCTCCGGAGATTGGCATGAGGGGAATCTCTTCCCTTCGGCATTTCAATGTTGATCCAGGTCTAGGGCGCATACACTTACCCAAATATTTTCCTAGGCAGATTTGATGACCAATAGTTTTTGGCACACCCGGTGGGACTAAGGTCCCATATTTTAAGATCGTCAATCTCAAACCCGTCTCTACTAGGGTCGATAGTTCTAACCAGTTCTCGGTTTGACCCAGTCAGTCACACCTGACTAGTGGTAGTGAGAACCGATGCTCTCATTACCGAAAGACTCAGCATCTGGCGACTCTGTTTACCCGATAATCTTTAAGTCGTAAATACCAGTACCAAAGTTTGTGCCTTCATGTAAATGATATGGAGAGTTAGGAATAGAGGAGAGGAAACCGAGTTCTTTGAGCTAGATATCAATGCCTTTGGGGAGCGATCAAGGTTGGTCACCCTTGAGTCACTATTACATGGAACATCCTCGTAAGAGGCTACTATTGATGAACAAGGCCTAACTTCTGATAGCACAGCATCTAGTTTTCCTCCCAATCCTCCCAACTCACTAAAGCATCCTAGTGCCTCCATTCCTATTATTCATCCTATTAGCAATCAAGGAGGAGATTTGAGGATTCTTGTTTCTCAAAATCTAGGAGCAAGTATGGCATAGCAGCAGCAACAACAACAACAACAACAACAACAACAACAACAACATCAAATGCAGCAGCAACCGCCACCCAGGTTGTTCCCAGCATGGGATTCTTTGTCACCGCTAAATCTAGCGAGGCAAGGGCAAGTGCCACCTACTGCTATAAAGAAGATCCCAATGTTCGATAGAATTAGGAAGACTACTCTGGAGCTCATCCAAGACATAATATCTCTAGCGGTGATCCACGACATCATAGAGGAGCGATTTATGGTAAAGCTTCTGGTTCTTTCCCTTAGAGGAAAACTCCTCTACTGGTATAGATCTTTACCACCCGATACTATTATGGGATGGGACTAGTTAGTCGGGCAGTTGATGTGAAGCTTCAATGAGTCCTCCAATACTACCTCTCTCCTACATCAGTTCACTTCAATCTAGAGACATCCACAAGAAGAGATCGTAGACTTCAATGTTAGGTTCACTCAAACCTGGCAGAGAGTACCAGTTGGACTTCGACCAATCGACGAAGCTGTAGCATACTATTTCCTTCAGGCTTTCAACCTTGATATCAGTATCATGGTAAGATATTATAACATCAATACTTTTCTCGAGTTGTATGAGTTAGCCAAGAGGGAAAAAATGGATTTGATAGTTGTGGGCAAGCTTCCCCAAAGTATGTTGATGCCCATGCTTCTCGAATTCCCTCAATCCTAGTATGTAAGCATAGCCACTTCGCAGATCTCTATAAACCCTACATACTTGATCTCATCTTGGAACTCGAATCCTATTGTGTCTCAAATCACCGCTCCACAAATTCATTTTCCCACATTTTCAACTTCGTAGCCCACTGTCACTTTGGCATTCTCTATACTGCTAGCACCACCTCAACACCCCACCCTGCCTCCAATATCGACGATGGCTTCATTGCCACTCATTACAAAATCCAATGATATGCAAGCTAAAATTTTGTAAGAGATGCAGTCTCTGAACTCCACAGTTTAGACGTTATCCAACGACATGACTATTGTAAAGAAGAAGCAAACACAACAAGAATTTCTATCGAGAAGGTCTTATCCTACGCCTGTGCTTACCAAAGACCAAACAGTCCAACAAGGGAAGGCTTCAGCGAGAAATGTTGTGATTGATGAAGCTCTGAGCACTTTTGATTGTGTATACTGGTGCTCTACGTGCAATGATCCGCATGAAGAGAATACCTGCATGCTGCACCAACACTATGTACAAATGCTGGCAAGTAGTATTCATGGCGGTCAAGTCAACGTCATCAGGCAAATGAGTCGAAACCTGGCGATTGGTGAAGAAGAGCCAGTTGTGCTTACCAGAGGAGGAAAGAAGGTGATAGAAGTGGATGCTACTCAGATGACTTCCTTAAAAGTGCACACTCAACCCGATAAGGGACAATCATCTTCTTTGACCCCGAACAAAGCTCCTCCACCTACATCGATCAAAGAAAAAGCTTAAAAGGCCTCTGTCGAACCACATCAAGCATAAACTAAAGAGCAGGGTAGGGAAAAGCTCAAGTTTCCTTCACTAACTAAGCGATAAAGAGTTTGAAGCTACGGAGCAGTATCGCACTAGATATGAGTTGAGAAAGGAACTTGAGGTGCTCATTTCCTTGGCGTACAATATTGTAGAGGAGTTAAAGAGGATTCCAGCCAAGATTAGCTTGTATGATGCACTGCAACTACCTGGACAAGTGGACCTGTTGCAAGAATAATTGAAGTCGACTAAAGCAAAAAAGGTAGCACCACTTGCTCTTGTGCAGACCCTATCCACATCTATTATGGGGAAGAACAGACCACCTCTGTTCTACTTGTCTCTACAGATGGAAGGGTATATTGTACATAATTGTATGATCAACTTTGGGGTCGTGACAACAGTCATACCAAAAGCAGTCTGCAAAGAAATAGGGATGGAATATACGTGAAGCAGCCAAGGCATACTCTAGTTGGATGGTACCCCAGTAAAGACTATAGGAGTGATCAAAGACATTCCTATTATGGGGAAGAATAGACCACCTCCGTTCTACCTGTCTCTACATATGGAAGGGTATATTGTACATAACTGTATGATCGGCTCTGGGGCCGTGACAACAGTCATGTCGAAAGCAGTCTACAAAGAAATAGGGATGGAATATACGCGAAGCAGCCAAGGAGTACTCCAGTTGGATGGTACCCTAGTAAATACTATAGGAGTGATAAAAGACATTCCTATTCGACTACATAAGATGCCTCAAATCATGATCATACAAGAGGTAGTGGTCATCGACCTGGAGCCATACTTCAGTATGTGCTTGTCAAGGGAATTCATAGCAAAGCTGGGCGGATATCTGTCTATGGATTACTCTCATCTGGATATTCCATTCAAAGGAAATAAGGTGAAGATCTACAATGAAAAAACTTCTTCCTTCCTTGTCCAGAAGATGTCCGAAGAAGAGAGTAGTGATCCAGTGAATGCAATAGTGGAGAAAGTAGAGCAGGTGGACCTAGTCAAGGAATCTCTTGCGCAACTAAGTTATGAAGATGATTTCTCATTGGCAGACTTTAATGCCATGATAAAGACCAAGATAAGATGTTATGTGATCACCAAGCCTGAGAAACACACCCAACCAGAGAATAGAACAAGTGCCCAAGAAGGACTATGGAAGTTGTTCTTCGATGGCACCGATGTAAAAATGGTGCTAGGGCAGGGATTCTTCTAGTTTCGCCATTCGAAGAGCAAAAGGAGTATTGCTACCGATTTATATGGAGCTACACCAACAATGCAGTAGACTATGAAGTATTATGCCTAGGACTCAAGAAAGCTAACAAGTTAGGCATAAAGCACCTCAAAATATTTGGAGATTCTAAACTGGTATGCAACCAGGTCACAAAAATGTGCACTTTAAAGAAGCATTATCTAAAGTCATACCGCAATAGGGTATGGGACTTGTGTGACTAGTTTGAGTCTCTCAATCTGTAGTCTATCCCATGATAAAATAGTCGACATGCTTGTTGGTTCAACTTTTATACACCCCCTGTGAAGAATGAGCATAAAATATCGATAACACTTATACGAGATAAATTCCACTCACTTTAGGATCTTGTTGGATATCCAAGGTGTGAGTTACAGAGTTGGGTTGAATGTCTATTCACTCTTTTCCACTTCTGGAATAGTTTGAAGTGGACTGTCTGTTACCTTACAACGGGTCCTGGACTTAGTTCAGTAATGCTCTTGGAATTGGTTATATTTGTGGACACTCAGATTTACAATTAGTTCTTTGATCTAGCTCTTTATGTGTTAGTAGATTTAAATAAAAGACAAATGTAAAAGAAAATAAAAATGGATCATTCAATCGGTGGAACAGAGAGAGTAGGGTAGGGTAGAAAGAGAAATTTATCCAACTTAGCTGCAAAACCAAAAATACCAATTTTAGTTATACTGGTTAGCTTCACAATAGAACAAATCAAAGAGGAAAGTGTCTAGCTTTCTAAGATCACCTTCCACTAAGAGCATAAGACAAAGACAACAATAGATCTGAAATAAAATCACAAACAGAATGGAAGTTGGTTAAAATTGGTATCTTTCACCAGTAGCCTAGCTCGCACAGTGAGGACAGAGCAATTAGAATAGGCCTAAACCTTAAATCTGTAATTTTCCCTAACATACAATAAAAAAAATGAAGCCTAGCAGCATATCCAATCCTGGTAACACAGATCTACAACATAAATTAAATAAACCTTAATGAAATGGAAACAAAAGAAGATGAACTTATCATAATCTGAAAGAGATTAGGCTCCTGGCAACGCTATCATAGAAAAACAAAAATTACACCAACTCTAAGTCCAAAACAAAGCTTTCAAACAAGATTTGTAGGAAATTGCCCTAATAGCTTTTTATTCTAAGTTTTTCGCCTCTGGAATTTACATTCAGAAGAAGTATTTATAGACCCAGGACAGACCCTGATCTTTTTAGAAATATCTTCTTCTCAAACCCTAAATCTTATCCTCAAAACCCTACTGCCTAGGTTTTACAATATAAGGCCCCTTTAAAAATAGAGTTTTGATAAACCCTAACCACTCCGCAAATCTTAGTGCAGTTACTTGCCATAAATGGAGAAGACATGATCTGATATTATTCTCATCCATCTGCAACTACAAGTAAATATCTTTTTTTTTTCTAGCTAGCTGGTGCATCTATCGGGAACGTCTCATTAATTCCTCGAAGAAATTCGGATGAGTCACTGTTTTCTCTGACATTTTATCTTCACAGAGCCGCATCTGAGTTGAAATTCTCTGCACGCCATTACTTTCACCATAAATTCTCCTGTTAAATGTGTCCATCGATAAATTCTGGTAACTGTGTGTAGATATTTTCATTTTTCGGTCAATTTTTGACATATTCCATTAAATGGGCAGTTGCTTAGTCACCGTAAAGTCTCTTTGCGGCCAGATCCGTAAAATCTAGATGGACCAAAAATTCTCGGCATCTCACATTTCCATCTTACGGCCTTCGTTTGATCCGTGCTTACTTTGTCTTTTTTGCCATTACTTTCGCTAGTATGCAACTGCCAGCTCACTTTCTACAAAAGACAAACAAGGATTAGTATTTTAATATTATTAATTTAAAACCCTAATGTTCATTATACGTCGATTTGCTTTCTTTTGACATGTGTCACGAAAACACGACATGTCATGAAATCACGACATCCTCCGCACTTGCTTCCATTTCCCTTCTTGGCCATGAAACCGCGACATGTCACGATTTCATGACATGTCGTGAAATCGTGACATGTTTCTACACTTAGGTTTTTCTTTGCCCCTTGGCCGTGAAACCGTGACATGTTGCGATTTCATGACATGTCACGAAATTGCGACGTGTTCTGACCTTTGGTTTTTCTTGCTCTTTCTCCGTCCCGTGTCACGATTTCACGACATCACGAAATTACGACATCGCGATTTCGCGACACCTCCATGCCTTAGGCTTTTTCCTTCGATCATGTCGTGATTTTGCGACGTCGCAAAATCATGACGTCAAGATTTTGTGACACCTCCATGCCTTCTGCTTCTAACTTTTGACCATGTCATGATTTCACGATGTCGCGAAATCACGACGTCATGATTTCATGACACCTCCATGCCTTCTACTTCTATCTTTCAATCGTGTCACGATTTTGCGATGTCGTGAAATCGTGACGTCACGATTTCGTGACACCTCCATGCCTTCTGCTTCTAACTTTTGATCGTGTCACAATTTCGTGACGTCGCAATTTCGTGACACCTCCATGCCTTCGGCTTTTAACTTTCGATCGTGTCGCAATTTCATGACACCTCCATGCCTTCGGCTTTTAACTTTCGACCATGTCATGATTTTGCGACATCGCAAAATCATGACGTCACGATTTCACGACACCTCCATGCCTTTCTGCTTCTAACTCAAACTCGTCACGACATCGTGACATTTCCAAGAATTGCACTTTTCTTCCAAAACCTGTCGCGATATCACGACACTTCCAAGACTTGCACTTTTCTTTCAAAACCTGTCACGATATCGTGACATTTTCATCACTTGGTTCTTTTAGTCCAAATATGTCGCGATATCGCGACATTTTCTACAAGCTTTCCTTTCAACCAAAATATGTTGTGATATCACGACGTTTCCAAAAACGGAAATGTCATGATATCGTGACGTTTCCAAAAATGGAAATGTCACGAAATCGCGACGTTTCCAAAAATGGAAATGTCACGAAATCGCGACGCTTCCAAAAATGGAAATGTCACGAAATCGCGACGTTTTCATTACTTAGCAAATTTTCTAGAAATTGTAGGTTGACTCCAATGAATTCATTCTTCTGTATTCTACATTTTTACATATTTAGTGAAATATTTTTTTTACTCAGAAATGATTCTAACATTTGAAAAATGAATTCTAAAATAAATTAAAGCCAGATGCAATCCTACTTAAATACTTTGGTACAGGCAAAACTTGAAAAATAAGGAGGTAAGCAAAAAAATTGGAATAAAAACCTGAAAAACATCAAGAGGGTCCCTACGGCAAAATGAAAGCTAAATATTTAAAAGGATGAAATTTCATTTTTAGTGGGGGTGTGTTGCTTCTCAACAAATGGCGATATCTGCGGGGAAAATAGTAGCACTATTTTAGAATCCAGGACTCTAGTTTCAAAACAATATAAACCATGTACCATGCCTTGCCACAAATATTCTTCAAAATAAATTAACTACTACCTGATAGTTGTTAAAATTTCCCAAGGACATACTAGGTTGAATCACTTAAGGAAGATTTCTGATGTGCAATTATAAGCGTATAAAACTTTCTTCAATAATTACTGGGCCTTCGAATGTTGTACTCTAGATTGATCAATTTTTCTAGATTGTGAAAGGGGAAACCGAGTAGGGCTCTGTTTACTGGTTTAGCCTTTTATAGCCTCAACAGAGTTACTCTTTAGATTTTCACGACCCTGATCCACAACTGTGAGGTGGTATCTACAACTCGGTAAAAGAAAACATCTTCTGAAGCCTTG
Source organism: Wollemia nobilis (assembly GCA_028583015.1). Lineage (NCBI taxonomy): Eukaryota > Viridiplantae > Streptophyta > Pinopsida > Araucariales > Araucariaceae > Wollemia > Wollemia nobilis. The sequence goes on from JAQPPZ010001730.1 coordinate 6,021,993, forward strand.
GCTATCTCTTTCATTACATAACTTCTTCCTTCCCATTTTTTTTTTGTGGGAAATAAAAGAGTGCTAGTTTTATGTTACCTTGCTCAACTTTCACCTTTTCTCTCTCTCTCTTGAAACATACCGAAATCTGGAAAGCCCTGCTGAAAACAATATTTTTTTTTTTTTTAATATTTCATCGATCTGGAACTGCTTCATCCTGGGTACTAATAGCCTCTATGGATAAATAATTTCACGATTCAGAGTCCCCTCTTACGACCAACTTTTCTTGGATTCCCCGGGAGTTTCTCCAGCCAAACAGTATAGTAGTTTCTTTATAATTAAAATAATTATGGCAAGCAAGACACAAAATCCAATTATTTTTCTACTATTGTTCTAAATAACAAAATAGTTCCACTGTTCAATTTAAATAGACTATCTTTTAATTAGAATAAAACAAAAAGAACATTGGATTTTGAACTCAGAATAAAACAAATTTTAAAGGTTGATTCTTTCTTTGCTGCCCAGGCAAAACTTAAACAAACAGAAACTAAAAGCTAAAGAGAAATTTGTACAGACCTCAAAAGATAAAACACAGAACTTTAAAAACAAACAAAATAAAATAAAAACAAACTACTTTGTACAGACCCCAAAGGATAAAACATAGAACTTTAAAATCAAATAAAATAAAAACAAACTACTTTGTACAGATCCCAAAGGATAAAACATGAAACTTTAGAATGAAACAAAATAAAATAAAAACAAACTACTTCAAAGCTTATTTACAATATATACACATGTTACAACATCTTTGTGATTTATTCAAACGATGTGTTGGATGGAACAGCTGAGAAATAATGCTTTAGGTATTGACCATTAACAAGAAGGTTCAAAAAATTACCCTCGAGGTCCTGTAGATGAAATGCATTATTACCTAGGATCTCGGCAATCTGGTATGGCCCTATCCATAGAGGTTGTAGCTCTGTGTGTTTACCTTTCCTTTCTTGGGCTTTGTCCCATAGAAGCACTAGGTCTGCACGATTGAAAGCGCTCACCCTGGCCTTTTCGTCAAGCCAACGCTTGACTGTCTCTTGGTGTCGACTAAAATGCTCCACAGCTTGAATTCGTCCACCCTGCAAATCAAACAAGTCCAACATACGAGTTTTCGTATTTGCATGATCAAAGTAATGTAAAGCAAATTTTAATCCTAGTACTAATGCTTCATATTCTACCAAATTATTCATGCAGGGAAACTACAAGCGATATGACATAAAACCAGTTTGATTTTTTGGTCTTTTAAGAACAGCCCCTGTACCATAACCTTGCTCAGACTTAGTTGCATCAATATGAAGCATCCCAACTTCATTATCGTGATCTTGGTGAGCTTTAACCGGTTTCTCCTTTTGAGTAGTTGTTAAATTATAAACCCTGATATAATAGCCCTCAACAAGATTAACAGTCTCATTCTTGGCATTATACTCTGTGATCATGATTTTATATCTTGGTTCTCTGTTTATTCTTAATTGATTTGCAAAACCATTCCAGGGTAACCACATATGCGAGAAATCAGTAGCCAAATACCCATTCAAGGATTTTGACCAATCCCTACTCAGAAGCATTTCGTATCCTATAGGAATATCCACCACCTAAATGTCAACTATGTGCTACGCTCTCAACTCAGATACGAGCTGGATGTGTATATTCTAAAGTTCACCTACCACTTTAACCTCAGACTTATCTAATTGGATGACTCTCATCTCGGAGTTCATTGGGGTTAAACCCAACTGTTGACAAATGGCCAAAGGCATAACATTAGCTGAAGCACCTGAATCTACTAGACAGTTGTGTAAGTTTTCCCAAATATACGAACAGTCAGTAGAAAAGGTGGAACTTCAGACTTCTCTTTATACATAGCCACATTTGCATTTGCCATATTTTTTCCCTTGTCCAAAGATTTGGTAGTAGGCCTAGAGTATGTTTTAATCAAGTTATCCCTCTATTCTGAAATTTGGGCCAACTCATGAAGAGTGATGTTGGCTTTGATCTTCTTCATGTCCTCAACTATATTATATCCTTTATTGAGTGGAGGGACAAATGCATCTGGTCCTCTCAGATTTTCTCCCTTGGGTGGGTATGGATTATTGCTTGAAGATGGATCTGGAGGAACATTGTGGGAGTTGTCCAGAGGGGTAGATGTAGTGTTGGGCTCTAGATTTCTATTTTTGAGGTTTTAGTTGTCCCTCCTGTACTGTTGAAAGGCTTGTACTTCATCCATGGGTAGCTCCATAACATTCTATGATTCTTCTGGGAAAGTGAAATAATCTAACACCATAGCTGCACTATGTTTGGATGAACTTGGAGGATCCATAGTTCTTTGATGTTCAGAAGAAACCAACTCACCAGATAAAGCTTCAAAGGCATTACAAAATTCCAGACAATCCAATTCCCCGTCTCTGAGAAGTAGCATGTATCCTGCACCAGTTAGGCAAAGCCAAGTCACAAATATTTACATCATGCCCTTTACCTTTATAATATTTATTGGGTTCGTATGGGGGCCGAGCGAATCTATTCTGCTGATAAGAAAACCTGTTTGGGTTTTCGCCGGTGGACACTTGCCTTTTGAAATTCAAAAATTCATTTGCCAACTTTTGGACTACCCTTGAAACTTCTTCAACTCTTGTGTTATCAGATTCTTTCTCTGGACTCTGTACATTTTCAGTAGGTGTAACAGCCAAAGGATTTCCTGATGGTGGAGTTTGATGTACTGGCAACATCATCTAATGCGGTATGGGATTTAAAATAGGGGTACCTTATGTGACCAAAGGAATTTGATGAGCACTTAAAGGTTGAGGCCCCAATTGTCTTTCTAGAACCAAAGATTCTTTGTAAGCCTCTGTTAGATTGGTAATAGAGGCATCTCTTTTCAAAAAAATAGAAGTCATTAGATCTAGAGAATTCCTAAAAATATCTAATACCAGGTCTGCATTTGGCACATAATAACCAGTCAGTCTACCATAATCCTTTTGAAATCTGACATTGTAAGATCTGACAGATTCATTTATTTCTCTTTTAATACCAAAAAACTGCTGATATAATACACTAGGATCTATTACTTCACCAAACTGAGATACAAAAACCTTTTCCAAGTCATTCCAAATGGTAATAGAATCGTTAGTGAGATTTAGAAACCAGTCGTAAGCTCCCTCCTGGAGAGTGAACGGGAACAATCTGCAAGCTACATATTCATGTTGTACATTTAACAATTTTAGAGCATTCTTGAATGCTACTAGGTGTTCCTTTGCTATCCTAGTTCCATCATGCTTGTATCTGGGAAGATATCTCTCAGGATTTCTGGACAGGTCATGGGCTACACCTAGGATATTTAAGGTAGTGGAACCCAACCAATTGGCCATTACTACTTGATTGATTATGATACTTTCAGTTGTAGTTGGAGTAACTACAAGTGGTGACAAAACTATTCCAGACAAGGACCTGGCCCTTCTAAGGCTGCTTCTTCTTGGAGTTTCTAACTCAGGCACAAGGAGCTCTCCAGCTCTTGAATGGGACCTTGTTACTCTATAAGTGGAATCCAGCTTTTTCACCAGCACTTACAACCTCACAATACTTAACAAACTACTAAACTTCAAGCCCTCCTTCTAGCGCCAATTTTAAATGTTGGTGTTGAGTTTCGTTGTTTAGGCAAAAACTCAAACAAACAAGTTTTTTTTTTTAAAGGCTGAGGAGGAGGGAAAAATGCTACCAGACTCTGGATAAAATACAGTATTTGTTAAATACCACATACAATCATATTTCTCAACTCAAGCACACTAAGAACGTAAGTTCGGCCCTCCTTATAGCGCCAATTTTAAATGTTGGTTCGACTTTTATACACACCCTGTGAAGAATGAGCATAAAATACCGATAACACTTATATGAGATAAATCCCACTCACTTTAGGATCTTTTTGGATATCCAAGGTGTGAGTTACAGAGTTGGGTTGAATGTCTATTCACTCTTTTCCACTTTTGGAATAGTTTCAAGTGGACTGTCTGTTACCTTACAACGGGTCCTAGACTTAGTTCAGTAATGCTCTTGGAATTGGTTATATTTGTGGACACTCAGATTTACAATTAGTTCTTTGATCTAGCTCTTTATGTGTTAGCAGATTTAAATAAAAGACAAATGTAAAAGAAAATAAAAATGGATCATTCAATCGATGGAACAGAGAGAGTAGGGTAGGGCAGAAAGAGAAATTTATCCAACTTAGCTGCAAAACCAAAACTACCAATTTTAGTTATATCGGTTAGCTTCACAATAGAACAAATCAAAGAGGAAAGTGTCCAGCTTTCTAAGATCACCTTCCACTAAGAGCATAAGATAAAGACAACAACAAATCTGAAAGAAAATCACAAACAAAAGGGAAGTCGGTTAAAATTGATATCTTTCACCAGCAGCCTAGCTCGCACAGTGAGGACAGAGCAATTAGAACAGGCCTGAACCTTAAATCTGTAATTTTCCCTAACATACAATAAATCTGCTATTAGTGCAGTTACTTACCATAAATGGAGAAGACATGATCTGATATTATTCTCATCCATCTGCAACTACAAGTAAATATCTTTTTTTTCTAGCCGACTGGTGCATCTGCCGAGAACGTCTCATTAATTCCTCGGAGAAATTTGGATGAGTCACTGTTTTCTCTGACATTTTATCTTCGTAGAGTCACATTTGAGTTTAAATTCTCTGCACGCCATTACTTTCACCATAAATTCTCCTGTTAAATGTGTCCATCGACAAATTTCGATAACTGTGTGTAGATATTTTCAGTTTTCGGTCAATTTCTGACATATTCCATTAAATGGGTAGTTGCTTAGTCATCGTGAAGTCTCTTTGTGGCCAGATCTATAAAATCTGGATGGACCAGAAATTCCTGGCATCTCACATTTCCATCTGACGGCATTCGTTTGATCCGTGCTTACTTTGTCTTTTTTGCCATTACTTTCACTAGTATGCAACTGCTAGCTCGCTTTCTGCAAAAGACAAACAAGGATTAGTATTTTAATATTATTAATTTAAAACCCTAATGCTCATTATACATCGGCTTGGTTTCTTTTGACACGTGTCACGAAAATGCGACATGTCACAAAATTGTGACATCCTCTGCACTTGCTTCCATTTCCCTTCTTGGCCACAAAATCGCGACATGTTTCTGCACTTAGGTTTTTCTTTGCCCCTTGGCCATGAAATCATGACATGTCACGAAATCGTGACGTGTTCTGCCCTTTGGTTTTTCTTGCTCTTTCTCCATCCCGTGTCATGATTTCGCGATGTCACAAAATCGTGACATTGCGATTTCGCGACACCTCCATGCCTTCGGATTTTCCCTTCGATCGTGTCATGATTTTGTGACGTCACAAAATAACGACATCATGATTTTGTGACACATCCATGCCTTCTGCATCTAACTTTCGATCATGTCACTATTTCACGACATTGTGAAATTGCGACATCACGATTTCACGACACCTCCATGCCTTCTACTTCTATCTTTCGACCATGTCGTAATTTCACGACGTCGTGAAATCACGACGTCGTGATTTCATGACACCTCCATGCCTTCTGCTTCTAACTTTCGACCATGTCACGATTTCGTGAAACCTCCATGCCTTTAGCTTTTAACTTTTGACCGTGTCACGATTTCACGACGTTGCAAAATTGTGACGTCATGATTTCGTGACACCTCCATGCCTTTGGCTTTTAACTTTCGACCGTGTCACGATTTTGCAACGTTGCAAAATCATGATGTCGCAATTTTGTGACACCTCCATGCCTTTCTGCTTCTAACTCAAACCCGTTGTGACATCGCGACATTTCCAAGACTTGCACTTTTCTTCCAAAACCTGTCGCGATTTCGCGACACTTCCAAGACTTGCACTTTTCTTCCAAAACCTGTCGCGATATCGCGACACTTCCAATACTTGCACTTTTCTTCCAAAACCTGTCGTGATATCACGACACTTCCAAGACTTGCACTTTTCTTCCAAAACCTGTCGCGATAATATCGCGACGTTTTCATCACTTGGTTCTTTTAGTCCAAATATGTCGCGATATCGCGACGTTTTCTACAAGATTTCCTTTCAACCAAAATATTTCGCGACATCATGACGTTTTCAAAAATGGAAATGTCGCGATATCGTGACGTTTCCAAAAACGGAAATGTCGCGAAATCGTGATGTTTCCAAAAACAAAAATGTCACAAAATCGCGATGCTTCCAAAAATGGAAATGTTGAGAAATCACGACGCTTTCATTACTTAGCAAATTTTTCAAAAATTGTAGGTTGACTCCAATGAATTCATTCATCTGTATTCTGCATTTTTACATATTTAGTGAAAGATTTTCTTTACTCAAAAATGATTCTAACATTTGAAAAATGAATTCTAAAATAAATCAAAGCCAGATGCAAGCCTACTTAAATACTTTGGTATAGGCAAAACTTGAAAAAGAAGGAGGCAAGCAAAAAAATTGGAATAAAAACCTGAAAAACATCAAGAGGGTCCCTACGGAAAAATGAAAGCTAAATATTTCAAAGGATGAAATTTCATTTTTAGTGGGGGTGTGTTGCTTCTCAAAAATGCTGATTTTCTGGCATCCATCGCAACCAAGTACTCTCTAGCAGAAGACATGGTGCACAAGCCCAAAGCTGTGAGGATGATCTACAGACCCTCTGTCCCAGACAGAGACCTACATTGGAAAGTTTTTGACAATGATGAGCAAATTGTAAATTTCATGATTCAAGAAGCCACCACAGTCGAAGACAGAAGCCTTGAAAAAGAAGAATAAGAAGGGCTGGTTCAATTGAAGAATAACCATGTTCCTAAGGGACTGATCACTCTTGAAAGCCTCTTTAATCAGAATGATCGAGCACTCTCTCATAGGATCAAAGTTAATGAAAAGTAGTATCAAGATTTAGAGCTTGAACCTGGAAAAGCAATAAAAGTTGGAACCGATTGCACTTTGGAAGAGATAGAATAGATCCAGACTCTGTGCAGGAAGTATCTCGACATAGTTGCTTGGTCTTATCTAGACCTCAGGGGATACGATCGACAGTTGATCCAGCATACAATTGAATTGCAGGAGGGGGTCAAACCCTTTCGACAAAAGCAAAGGCCGGTTAACTTGAAGATAGAAGTCCTGATGAAGGCCAAACTCCTAAAAATGCTCAAGGTAAAGATAATTTATCCCATAAAGCATTATTCTTGGGTAGCGAACCTAGTCCCCATCAGAAAAAAGAATGGATATATACGGTTATGCATGGACTTTCGTAACCTGAACCAGGCTTCTATCAAGGACCACTATTCTCTTCTACAAATCGATCAAATTTTGCACTTGATGGTTGGAGCTCAACGCTTCTCCTTGCTCGATGGTTTCTCTGGATACAATCAGATCTGAGTCAGGAACGAAGACCAGCATAAAATAGTGTTCACCACCAAGTGGGGGACATTTGCTTACCAACGAATGCCATTTGGCCTTTCAAATGTTGGTGCCACTTTCCAGAGGGCAATGGATCTAGCTTTTGGTGAGCTTCTATATAAGGTTATCATCATCTATCTAGATGACATGACCATTTTCTCCCGAAGAAGGGAGGATCACCCTGTACACCTACAACAAAATTTTGAAAAATGTCGATATTTTGGCATCTCAATCAATCCAAAGAAGTCCATATTCGTAGTCAACGAAGGAAAGTTGCTGGAACATGTGATATCAGAAAAGGGCCTTGATGTAGATCCCGATAGAGTCGAGGCTCTAACAAAGCTCCCACTCCCAGCAGACAAGAAAGGACTTCAATATTTCTTTGGCCAGATCAACTTCATGAGGAAGTTTGTCCTCGATTTCGTCCAAGTCATCAAGCCGATGTTTGAAATTTTGAAGAATGGCACGGATTCATCTGGATGGAAGAGAGAAAGGAGGCATTCGAAGAGATTAAGGCTCAAATCGCTCAGGCACCGGTCCTGATCAACCTTGACTATAGTCAGGATTTTATCCTGTATGCCATAGGGGAACCCGAGAGCTATGCTACGGTCCTGACACAAAAGGGGTTCGCATTTCTAAGATAGGTGATCAATCTCCATGAAGAAAAATACAATTTCATAGAACATCAGGTGCATGCAGTAATGAAGTCTCTCAGGAAGTTCAAGTAGTTCATCTCCCAAATTTGGGTTACAATATTTGTCATTCATCTTGATATACGCAATTTCATCATCCAAGGGGAATTGGGTAGTAATAGAGCCGGTTGGGTCAGCAAGATACAAGAATTCGACATTGAGAACAAACCCACATAACCGGTTTAGCAAGATACAAGAATTATGTCAAGAACTGGAAAAGAGCGTAGCGGCAAAAACTATCGAATCTTAGTGGGATGACTCACCAACAGAAGGATGCTTCATAAACCAAGAATAGGATGAGCAGGAATGTGTCAGTGAGATAATTTAGTACTTCAACATCGGCAGATGTCCTTCACATCTGAATGCTTCACAGTGAAATAATTTTAGGATGTTGTCCTCCCGATATACTTTACGCCCCGAAGGCCTATTTTTTAGAAATATTGATGGCGTCCTTCTCAAGTGCATAAAATATAATAATAAAAGAAGATTCCTGGGAGAATTCCATTCAGTATTATCTGGAGGTCACTTCATGGGAAGAATGATGGCATTAAATATCATCAAAGATGGATATTATTGGCCTACACTCTTTATCGATGCCTTCACCGTTTATCATAGATGTGAGCAGTGTCAGAAGTTCTTTGGTCGACGCAGAAATGCTTCGATGCATCTCCAACCGATATAAGTTGAATCACCCTTTCAATAATGGGGCCTGGATTTCATAGGGGTCATATCATCAAACTCCTCCACTGGGCATAAGTTCGTCCTGACTGCAATCGACTACTTCACCAGATGGGCCGAAGCAGTTCCCATGAAGCATGCTGATCAGGAGACTGTCATAGCCTTCCTTGAAGGATTGATCACCCGATTTGGCATCCCCGAAGCAATCATCACTGACAATGGTCCTGGCTTTGCAGGCACAAAAATCAATGAATTCCTCTACAAATATGGGATATATCATAAAGTATCCTCCAATTACTATCCACAGGGCAATGGCTTGGCGGAATCAACCAACAAGACTAAATTGAGGGTGCTGAGAAATCTCATAGAGATGAACAAAAGGACTTGGCATCTTCTGCTAGATCGGGCCTTGTGGTCTGATCGAATTTTAGTCAAGAAGTCAATCAAGACTTCACCCTATGCCCTGGTCTACGGTAAGGAGGCCATCTTACCTACCCATATAGAGATCCCTGCATTGCAGCTGTTAGAAGAAGGAGTCAATCCATTGGAAAACAGACTGGCTCAGCTGCTACAGCTGGAGGAAGATCATGAAAAAGCCTACCAGAGCTTCACTAGGCATTCTCAAATCACCCGATATTGGTTCAAAATGAAATCATCCGATCACACATTCAAAGTGGTAGATCTGGTATGGAAGTGGGACTCTTGGAAGGCCAATCCTGGGAATCACGACAAGCTGGACACATTCTGGGATGGACCATTTGAAATTGTGAAGGCGAATTCGGCCAACTCTTTCATCCTCAAAGATGCAGATGGCCAGGTATTACCAATTTCTGTTAATGGTCTTCATCTGAAGACTTTTCGTCGCTGAGGTAAAACTCTTGTAAAAAAAATAAAAAATAAAAAATAAAAAATATGTGTATGTACTTTTGTATATAATTTTTTATTTTGTATAGCTAAGTATTACACTCCAAAATCTCCTTCGGGGATTTTTGATGTGAAGTAGTGGTTGCGAGGAGGTTTGCAGTGAAGCACTTTACCATCAAAAGGGCCGAACCAAAATTCAAATGAAGGTACAAAAAGAGCTTCGCACCCGAAGCATTTCAAGAGGCGACTTTGGGTAGGAGTTTTACGAAGTAGATTTTAAAAGAGCCCTGGCGAAGCAATTTCCAAATAAGGCAAGCTTCGATAGGCGGTATTCATGAAGTAAAGCGGTAGCACGACAATGGAGAAATACTTTGGGCCTGAAGCGTTAAAAAACAACCCATACCAAAGGTTCGCCACGAAGCATTTTCAATGTTGATTTCAACTTCGTCGAACCAACAACATGCGAGGTGGAGAATTTAAAATGTGCCTCGAAGAGCGTGCTGAAAACAACCCTGAAAAGAGTTCAAAGTGGATGAATTTAAGGCAAAGGTGGCAGAGCACATCTCGAGGTGATTCAATTAAGAAAAAGCCCATGCCAAGGTACAAGGTGGCAATAGTTTGCATTTCATGATCACAAAAGTGTGTGGCCCTACGTACTACGCCGTTGCAGAACCAATCAAAGGGCACGACAACTTCCTCTATCCGAAGCGTTAATTTAATTATGGTAGGTGCCATAAATTGAGGTAGTTACCTTTTTGGGCTATAAAACAGGAAGTTCTAACAAGAAGAAGGTTATTTATCCATCAGTTCACGCAAAAATAAGAGCCTTCAGTTACTCTGCAATTCTCCTGCCTTTTGCATCTAATCCCTTCACATCGAAGCCTTCTGTATCAAGGACTCTACCATCATCATTTTCAACATGGGGAAGAAAAACTCCAAAGAGAAGGGGAAGGAGCCTGAAGTTGCAGGCCCTGAAAAAACAAAGAAGGGCAAGGAAGAGAAAAAGCATACTCCTAAGAAGATCATTCTCACCTCTTGCCCGAAAAAATAGCCAATGGAAGAAGCAGACGATTCGAAAGAAGAACAGCTTGAAGAACCATCGATTGATGGGTGGGAGAAGATTAGAGACATAGAGCTCTCTAAGGGTGTGTTCGACCTCCGACGCACCATAGAGTTTATGATGAGCAGACTCACCCTAGAAAATAAGAGAGTTGCTGCATATTACTCTCAAATTTACTGGTATTTGACCCTGCCTACTCACCACTGTCCCGAATTGATCTATGCTATCATGCAAAATTACCAGCCTACCTCTAGGCAAGTGTTGGATGCTGCAGGCCATAAGTTGTTTTCAATTTTGAAGGAGGATGTGCAGGCAGCCTTCGCAACATAGCAAGGGTCGCCCAAGGGTTATGCAGTTCACAATGTCATTCTGAGCGAACAGATGGAGAGGTTCACCTCCAACAACTACATACTAAAATTTTTGCGTGAGAACCTCAAAAGTGGGCTCCCTTCAGGAAAGCTACCACAAATGCCTCTACCCTTGGCGGCATTTAAGAACACTGATATTTTCTCTATCATTGCATGGGTGGCAGGCCTATCTACAGATGTTTTGATACAGCCCTGGTAGGTGTCTTGGGCCGAATGTATTTCGAGAGGGGAATTCTATGCCCCTGATGCTTCAAGACTAAACACCAACCCAGTTTTCTTCGATTGGGCAGAATGGGTGGCCCAAACCTTGCACACAAGGCTCACCAGCATGAAGAATTCAATGACGGGCCAGTATTTCTCACCCTGTTCTTTCCTGGTTTGGTTGTTTTTCTATCATGTTCATAAGTGATTCCCCCATATCGCCATTTCCCCAAGCGGTGAGGATGGAAATCCTCTGCCTGTCTACCAGTGGACTCCCCTCCTATTGAGGATAGAGTCCTATTATTATTTTAATCAATAGTTCTTGGGAACCGCCATGCATTTATTGAAGGGTTCTTGCCCTCGGGTGCCCCTCAGTTTAAGAGATAGAGTGGTGCAGGAGAAGAAGGGAGATTTTTTCCAATTGACACAGGGGCTAGTGATTCACCTATTCGGCTTCATAGGGAAGCCCTTCCTACTACCAGTATACCCCTCCAAGTACCATTTTGCACTGGAGGTCACTCGGCAAAGCGACGCAACTAACATCGTCTACGGTCATGGTCAAAAATGGGCACATACCTGTGACTTCCCCTTCAGGATAGGGGTAATTGAAGTATTTGCTTTGAAGAAAAACATATTCCTGGAAGAGAAACTTACAAATTTTGGCCTGTTCCAGATTCCTCAACAATGGCTCTATGATCCCTTGGGAGTGATGAGGGATCACTTAAAATTCAAGAATTTTCATGTCTGCCCCCATCCCAAAATTGTGGAACAAAGAAATAATCCCAATGGGAAGGATCTAGAATGGCATTTAGAGAGGGTGAGGACATTGCCTCCCTGGCATGAGTTCTACCCCATGGAGGTCGAATATGACCCTGACCAACACCCCCTCCCAACTCCAAGCTCCATGTTTTGGAGAAAAGTGAAGGATGATTTAAAGGAAGAAGTGAAGAATTGGAGCGAGGAAAAATTAAGGGAGTGGTGGGTAATGAGAGTCCATCACCAAAAGATGAATTCCTACGGACTCTTGGCATCGGATAAGGACTTTGCAGTTGTTTATGAAGCCAATGTTGGGACTTGGAAGTCCATATCCTTCATTGAATTTGTTCCTCCAACTACCCCAAGATCGAGCGAAAGCCCAAGAGGAGCTGATGATGCCTCGAAGCAAGAAGAAGCTGAAGCTGCACCAGAGGCTGAAGCTGCACCAGAGGCACTACCGCAGGTCCCGTTGGAAAGCCATGACACAAGTGTCAAAGAGGCAGAGCAACCGTTGGAGAGGAAGAAAATAAAGAGGCAAGAGCAAATTCAAGTGCCTTCGAGCCACCCAAAGTGACCCCGCACTAAGCTCCCAAGTGCTCCTGTTGGACAACCTACCTCAGGCCCGGCTGAAGTAAATGTTGAAGATACGGTGCCACCAAGTGCCGAGACAGTCCTAGATATAGATGTCATTGATGTGGAGGAACTCCTCCAACAATAGGGAGGCCTCGAAGTAGAAGTTGTGGAATTTGGGAGTGTCAAAGCCCAAAAGGAGCAGGATACAATCACACAAGAAGTCACCACGACCACTCTGCTAGGAGGGCACTCAGGTATGCACTCTCCACCCTTCGACCTAGTCTCTGACATGTCCACTGTGGTCCCGTATGAGAGTCCCCATCAATCTCTCCCTCCCCTACATGGTCAATCACCCACTCAGGTATTGCCTGTTGCTATTCCAACTCTGCCTAGCCCCACTCCACCCAAATCATCTAGCCGGGACAAGCCTGTTGAAACTACTTCACCCGCCCATGCTGTTGTTCCTTCAGTACTTAGTCAAGGTGAAGGTAGTGCTCCAATGTCGAGCCCCGTAGCCCATTATCCCATCGCACACAACATAGTCCCGCTTGTCGAAGATCTTGCTACACCCGTCGTCGAACCTTCTAGTGAGGCATCCCCCATTGATTCTATATTTTTTTTTACCCCTTCGACTGGAGATCTAGCCTTTTTTGAATCAGATCTATCCGTAATAAAGGAACACCCCTTAGTCGAGAAGCTATTCCTAGCTTGGAAAAACATAGAAAAAATGGAGAGGAAGAAAAGAGGGCGATCTCTGGCCCAGGTTGAAAAATGCGTTGTCTTCGACTTAAAGGGCGGAAAGCTACATAAAGTGAAGAAGGTCCCTAAGGTCCAGAAGCCTCTAGATGAAATGACTCTGACTGATTATGATTATCAGGAGAAGACCAAGGACCTAGAGCATTTAAATATAGATAATGAATCTACATCCATGCACGTCGGAATCAAGACTTTTTGAGCGCATGCAAATATTGCTAATCAACGTAGGTTTGAAGCAGAGAGCGCCAACATCAAGTTGGAAGAAGAGCTAGCTAGAATCCACTCCAAGCTGGAGGATTCAGAGGAGCAGTGTAAGCTAATGAAGAAGGAAATGCATACCCTAAAATAGTAGATACTACAACTACAGTATTCAGCTGAGCACCAAGCATAGAAATAGGCCAAAAATGAGCTAAAGGCCAAGGATCTCGAAAGCAAAATCTTGCAGACTCAGCAGCAGTTGTTCAAAAAAGCAAACCTGGAGCTGTTCGATAGAGGAATAATCAAGGAAATTCGCTCACACTGCTCAAAGGTTTTAGATCGTGGGCCTCCAGTGCCCTGCCAACTTTAATCTATGTCATTGAAGCTCAGTATGTCATTGCTAAGAAAGGGCCAATAGTAGATGAGCTCATCCAGAAAATCAAAAGGTGACTCAAGCAGGCTTTTGAGGTCCAAAGTATTAAATATCAGGACCTGCAGGTTATTGCTATGAGTCAAATGACAAGGGATTTGTCTACAGCCCAAGCCACTATTTGTGCCTTCTTCTCCAAGGTGAAGAAAGCACAGAAGGTGAAGGACCTCCTAGACATATTTGAGCAGGAGCAGCACACATCAATGGGTTACTTCGAAGATCTTTCTTCCTTAGGTTTCTCAAGTTTCACAGATGATGATGGGAACCTTATCACCAGGGAAGAAATCAAGCCAGCATGGCTCCATTTCGAAAGTGACATCTCAAAAATAGATGGGTGGGAAGAGCCAGTCACAGAAGGACAAGTCATCGAATTCATTCTGAGACACTGTAAAATTGTAGCTTGCCTGAATGACCTAAGTGTAAGAGCCAAACATGCTGATATTGGGCAGATTGATTGATTCCATGTTTTGGTCAAGGCACTCAAAGACCAAGAGCCATTTTAGAAAGGTGTATGGGCTCACTTCCATCGAACCATGAAGCGAATCCGTGACTGCCTCGTCCAATCATCGCATCATGATGCCATGCCAGAGGAAGCAAAATAAGAAGAAGAAGAAGAAGAAGACCAGGCTATGGAAGCACCCCAAGAGATAGAAAAGGGAGAAGGGTCTGGAGGTAACTCTGGCCCAACGGATCAAGGCTAAAGGGTTATCCCACCGAGACAAGCTCATTACCCCATGAGCCGCCAAGAATGTTGACAATTTTTTCACATTGCACAATGGGGTAGAAAGATCAATTTTTTTGTAAAAATATTTCTTTTAATTTCATGAATTTGTTTCCTTGTTTTTTTAGAAACAACATTTTTAAGTGTTGCATCAATTTTGGCTTTCCCTGCCACCCCCTTGTACATAACATAAAGAAGAAAGAGCTTCACTGCCAAACAAGCTAAGGAAGATAGCTTCGCCGAGGGAAATCACTAAGGATGGAATCTACTTTGGCCCCGAAGCACTTCAAGAAGCTACTTCGGGAAAAAGTTTTGCGAAGTGGCGTCGCCAAAGAAGAATTCAGAAAAAGAGCTTCACACCCGAAGCATTTCAAGAAGCTACTTCGGGAAAAAGTTTTGCGAAGCGACATTCAAGTGGCAGATTCGACGAAGGAAAATCACGGTTCAAATTTGCTAAGGCAAGAAAACTACTTCAGCCTCGAAGTTCCTCAAACAGTTACTTTGGGAAAAAGTTTTGCGAAGGAGTGTTACCGAAGCAAAATGCAAAGGAAGAAGGATGAAAACTACTTCGGGCCCGAAGCACTTCAAAATGATACTTCGGGCAAAAAACTTACAAAGCAAAAATTGAAGAGGGAAAACATTGAAAATACTTCACCAAAAGGTCGCTGAAGCACTCACTTCGGGTCTTCCCGCCAGCGAACCATTTCTACTTCGCCAAAAGTCATTATGAAGAATCTACTTCGGTAAACCTTCGTGCGAAGTACTTTCACCCGAAGTAGAAGCAGTCGAAACATTTTGAAGGCAAGAATAAGCTTCGACAAAAATACCCCCAAACCATAGTTTTGAAGAAGGATCGCCGCGAAGCATTTTTAAGCTCATCAATGAAGTATTTACTTTGGTCGAAGGCCTCACCGAAGCAGTTTTGGCATAGCGAAGTAGCAAGAAGTGAAGACCCCATTTTGAGGAAGAAATCTACTTTGGCTCTCCACACCCCCGAAGTCATTTTGTGAAGCTCCACCATGCGAAGTGCAAATCAAGGAGAATCTGTGAAGCACTTCAAAAGGCACGCGCTCCAATCCAGGTATTTTATCGAGGTGATCAAGTGCCTCATAAATGCATTTTTTTGTGCCCGGTAAGCCCGTTGCTCTTTTTAGAAATTGGAAATGAAGTATCAGTCCATGATGAAGAACTCGACGAACATGGTGGCCACTTGAGCACTGCACCCAAAAGCCAAGGACGCTCAGACGGCTCATTAATGCATGTTTCCATGGTTGACCCGATCGTATTTTCTAGTTTTAGTAACAAATTTGAGAGCTCGATCATGAGAGCTGCGAGGAGCCGACTTCTTAGCTCCCGAGGATGTACTCCTCAATTTTGTATAATTATGGCTCAGAGGGTCGGGTCCTCCATAAAAACCCAGGCATTGTAATGTAATGGGGGGGAACTTTCTACTAGAAAGTTGTTGTAACTTGATGTCCTATGATTAATACTAAAGATCTTTGGGCTCAATTTCTCTCTTGTATGCTGCCTTCTATGTTTATTTCTTTTGTCTTTCTTCATTTGCATACTGTAACTCTGAATCCTGAATTTGGTGTGCGATTGGGGACTGTACCCTAAAATTTTCTCGAAGGATACATAGGAGAGGAAAAACGCTATATTGATTTTCTTTTATGCTACCTAGTGTGTTGTGGTTTATGTTATATTCGCTTGTCCTAATCGTCGTTACTCTGAACCCTGAATTTCAATGAAAGGGAGAAGGAGAATCTTGGAGCTCGCCCAGAGGATACATAGGAAGGTTAATGTGGCATTTCTTTCATTCATTCTTGGTGTTCTTTGCTGCTATTCAAGTTTTTAATTAGTGATCATGCTTGCTGTTCTCTCCCACTTTAAATTATCGATCTCTCTTCCCTTACCCCTTTTTTATTTCTTTCTCTAACCCTAACTCTTTTTATCTCTTTCCTGCACCCTTATCTCAAAACACCAAAGTATTTTAGCATAGGAGCCAGCCTTTCTCCAAATATTGGCACGAGGGGCATCTCTTCCCTTCGGCATTTCAATGTTGGTCCAGGTCTAGGGTGCATACACTTACCCAAATCCTTTCCTGGGCAGATTTGATGACCAAAAACTCCATGAAAAGATATGGTCCACATATCTTGGGTTACTACTCTATCTGATTCAGCATCTACCATTTTCATAATTTCACCAAGAAAGGTTTGTGCCATATGGAGTAAACTCCAATCCTTTTTTCTTCCATAGAGTTTACTAAGTTGATCATGGTTTCATCTATTTGAATTAACTCTATGGAGTATTTTTTGAATGGTTACCTTATCAAAATTATATTCTCCTTATCTGATATTGGGATTGTAGCATAGGACCAGTCCAACTGAATTAAACCCCCAAGTTGTTTTGCCCAATATCTATTGAGTAATAATGAGAAAAATGGGTCAACATCAACTACTAAAACATCCATGACAATGCCCTTTTTGGGGTGTTGATCTAAGAAAACTAACAATCCAGTTATCACCCCTACACAAGGAATTTATCTATTGTCCATTATAGAAACAAGGGCAGAATCTCTAGTACAAATTAATCCCATTTGATCAACTATTAATTTGGGCATGATATTGTGTGAAGCTCCATTGTCTAACATGAAATTATGAATCACATATCTTTCCCCTTCATCTGAATTATACCTTAATGACACATAGAAGGGTCTAACAAAGGATGGTGATCTTGTATCATGTTGATTTTGTCTAGCAACATGGCAAGTTGGATCTTCTTTTTGTTCTACTAATCCAAATGCTCTGCAGACTTGTTCTCTGTATTGTTGAACTTTCATAAGTTCTCCAAATGTGATATTAACCTTTTGCTTACTGATTTCTGACCCAACATCAAATTCTATCTTCTTTATATCTAGTGGTTTATTACTTTCTTCTTTGGGAATCTCTTCCTCTGATTCTATCACTTCAAGAGTGATCTTTTTGAGGATTCTATCAATTTTCTCTTTACTGATATTCTTATTGGTGAAAATTTGTTTTCTTGTTTCACTTGTGGAAGCTTTCTATGTCTTGTCTAGAACTATTCTATTTCTTAAATTCAGAATATGGGTAGCTTCTGATTCTTCAACTTCTTGAGCAGTGGGGACTATTTTCCCTTGCTTCATCTTATCATATCTTGTCTCATGTGACTTCTGCAATATTTTAGTTCCTTCAGTTACTAAAATTTGAGGATGATGATTTAAAGCATATTTGTCCATATCTTCTTCAAACAACCTCTTTGTGGATTCATTTTCAATAGACCAACAAGCATTGATTCTTATATCATCTTCTGATTTAGCATGCATATCTACATTACGCTGATCACTTAGGTGAATTCCACATGCATCAGGGTTATGGGGTGCATCACAAGTAGAGAAAAAATAGGGGAAGCCTTCTGCTACATTAGCATATGGTATAGGGTTAGGAATATTGTTCTAATCCCTATTAGAATATCTATTTTTCCAATTATTGTTCCCATTACTCCTATTCCTATTTCCCTCTTTAGAAACATTGTTATTTCCCCAATTCCTATTGAAATTTTTCTTAAATGGGGGACGGTTGTCAACATGAGGTCACTCTGTCTGTGAAGATTCATCGTTATTTCCATTTCTTTCAATTCTTGCTAACCTATTATTCATGTTATTGAACATCTCAGTCATTTGACTGGTCAATTTCTCCATTGGATCAATTTTGGTTCTTCTTTGTATATCAAATGCCACCCTTTTGGGTTTTCTCTCGGGTAGGTTGACTTCTAGAGAATAGGGCTTCATCTTACCATTGTCAAGCATATTTATTTCTATATCCATTACTTTTTCCATACAACCATCAATGGTAGTGGCTTGTTCTTGCCTTAACTCATAGTTAAAATCTCCTTGAAAGGCATTATTATAAAAAAAAATAGACTGAATATCACTAGGTCTAAGGTTGGTAGGTATTTTGCTCCTAGTTTTTTAAAATCTTATGTTGAAATCACTAATAGCCTCATTTTATTTTTTCTTCATAGTGGCTAGCTCAGTTAACAGTGATTGTTCATTTTTCCTTTCACCATATTTCTTTAGAAACACAACTTCCATTTTGGTGAAGTTTGGGATATCATTGTTAGGAAGGGAATTAAACCACTCTCTAGCATCTTTTTCTAAAGTCTGTAAAAATAGTCTCAATACTACATCTTCATGTTCAACTTCCAGACTATCCATTGCATACAAGAAACTTTTGATATGATCTTCTCCAGTCACTACACTATTTCCTAAAAATTTAGGGAGGTATTTGTGAGCTTTATTGGGTAAGGTATTTAAATTGATGGGTAATACAAAAGGCCTATATCTGTTAGTCCTCCATAAATGAACATTAACCTGGGCCATTGCTACTGTAGGATTCATATTCATAGTAGTAACACTTACAAGAATGTGAGGTTGAGTAATCTAGATATGATCTAATGGATTATTTACCTCAGTATTACTATTATAAGAATAATCACATATATCTTCTATAACAAAATTTAAACATTCATCTACAGTAATAATATTCTGATTTTTCTTTATGTACTTTTTACTGCTAGAATTTGATCTACTATTATAAACAGTACTCTTGAAAAGTGGAGTTTTTTGGGTATGTATAAATACCTCTAGATTCTCGAGTTCTAGAAATAGCTCCTTTTCGCTTCTCCTGGTGTTCTCCAAAATGTTCTATTCTCTCCTTTTTTATTTTTTCCTTCTGGGTTCATCCAGCAGAGTCGCCAGCATCGGGGTGTAGAAAGAATAATGTATGCTTTTATCAAGAATGCTTGATATTACCACTCATCCTCACAGGAGTCGGTTCTTGGGATAATTCAAGAAAATCAAGAAACCAAAATTTTTAAGAAAATCAAGAAACCAAAAATTTCAAGAAGATCAAGAAACGTAAAGAAAAATAAAAATATGAAAACGAAGGATAAAATAAAGAACGTAGAAAATGTAAAAATTAAAACAAACGTTATTTATTCTAACTGGCCACCCATTGATTAAAAATAATATTATTCAGAGAAATTTTTTTAAGATAAATATTTCTATCAAGTCATCCCTGGCAACGACGCCAAAAAACTGTTGGCGTCTACTTGACGGGCTAGTTTCAAAAACTAGCTAATATATCTCGTTAAAGCACAAAAAATGTCATTGAGAAAAAAAAACTAAAAAGATATGTACTCAACATATAAGTTCATTCCCCGACAATGGTACCAAAAAATTGTTGGAACCAATTCTTGCATCCATAGGATTCGATTTGTCATGCTGTAAAAATCTATTTGAAACCAACGAGCTATTATAGGCTCTGGTCAACCTGCCTCTTCATTCTGATAAACACGAATATTGCTAAAGGAAAACTACAGAACGGGTAAGGAAACCCCAATGGTAATTCTATGATAAAACTTTGATTACACGCTCCAAATTAATATAACACTATAAGTATTAAAATGACCAAGCAAGAAAATAACCATTCGTTATGCCTTATGTAGACCGGTGCCTAGATTCATTGGGTTGTTATAGCAATTTAACAACAATTCTAATATGAACAGAGAGAATGGGGAAAAGGAAATTGGTGTTCATAGATTTATTCGAATATCATAATAAAACTAAGAGTTAACCAATGAAAGAAACGTATATAATGCATTCAAATAATGTAATCCATTATACAGTGACACACAAAGCTGAGACAAAGATATGACAGGAATAAAACTCAGAATTGTATTGATTTCATAAAATATTACATGCAGAGTGGGCAAGATGCCTTTTAACTTTGTTTTTCTCAAATAAATACATCAATACAATGAAGAGGACTCTGTTCAAATAATGTAACAGGTCTCTCCTACTCTCCTTGTTCCAATATGGTAATAGTAGAGTCTCTGAATCCTAGGCTCAATAGGACAAGAAATAATCTTAGCTTCTTGAGCACTTTCCTATCAAAATCCTGCACAACAAAGGGAAGAATAAGAAATGAGAAAGGAAAAATAGACACAAAAGGGGATACAACAACACAACTAACAGGGCACTCAAGTATACCTCTTAGCAAAAATGCTATTCTCTAATTGCTTGATGTAGAATCTGTCGCAGTTGCTTCCTTTTATAACTGTTGGTTCTTGATTCTATTATTTCTGTTTTATTTTTGACCTTACACTTGTCATCATCTGATTGAAATTCAAAAATTGGTACAATTGGCTTCCACTACCCTTGTTGTTCTTGATTGTGCTCTCCTCTTTGAATTTTTCAAATAGTAATTCAATCTAACCAGTGATGGTAGTGTTGGGAGAACCTGTTTCTTCTTCTGCTACCTCCTTCACAATTGTTCCCATTGTTTCCTCTTGGACCGTCTCCTTTACTACTTCAGGGACTTTTTCTGTTGGCTCAGGTTTCTATTGTGATGAACTTGCTTCCAGCTGTTGACCGTGAGTTTCAACTTATTTCCCTTTTTGGACTGTCTACAGCTTTTTTATTTGCTCAGTTATTAATCTCCAAACTTTTGTATCAAATGTGGTTGCAATCCTCAGCATATTCATTTCCTACAAAATTCTATTTTTTTGTATGGCAATAGTGGGCCTGTTCCTTTCACATTGAAATAGTAACATCTCTACAGTATTTACCATAAGAGTAGTTTGTCTAATCATTTCTGCCTCATCACCTGGTTCACATTCGAATATTTCAATGGTGCGCTGGAATACCTCTTCTACATCTGAGGCCTCTAAGCATTGGTCTAAGGATAGACCAATGTCTGCCATTTTTTTGTTGCATATTTTATCAGATTATCCATTTCATTTACAACATTGATCCACCTCTCTCGGTTTGCTCCAAACAGGGTTGCTTTAAAAAACTCAAAACTGAGCTGAATTTTACTGCCATCATTTGTTATTATTTCTTGTCCCTGTAGCTCTTCAAAATGGTCCCCTATAAAATCCAGGGTAGGGTGGATGACTTCAAAATCTTCTTCTCTTTCTTGTAGTAATGTCAAAATTTCTTGAGCAGTCACTTGGATCACCCTTATTTGTCTGAACATCTCAGTAAAACCTCTGGCATGAGCTCTTATTTTCATTGACATGTCTTTCTTCATTGCATTTAGATAATAGACATGATCTTGAATCTTCATCACTGAAGGGGGTTGTGCACTTGAAGTATCTTTTTGGGCCAATTCTTCTTGTTGTTTACTTATTAATGCTTTCATTTCAGCTTTTTCCTTCTCCTCTTTCTCCAATTGTTTCCTTAGCTCTACAATTTTCCCAATGAATTGGTCTATGGCTTGATTTTGCATTGCCTTGACAACTTTGGCCATTTCACCTTCTTTCCCTAGTACTGATGAGCCCCTGATTTCCTCATTAACTCTAAAAATGAGTGGATCTTGCAAAGTAGGAAGATGTATTTCTGCTATATCTGATATAGGTGCTTCTAATTGTGATTCTTTTGTAAATTGTTCTCCTATATTTTCCATCCCTGCTACTAACTGTAATTCTTGTTCATTTGTAGTAGTGAAAGTATCCTGCTCATCTATCCTTTCCAACACAACCTTAGTAGAGGGAAAAGATAATCTGGGCCTCTTCTTCTCTATAGTGGTTATCTCTATTTGATTTTTCACCTGGTGACTTCGAAAAAGACCCCCAAATCCACCAGTTCTTCTGCTATTCATTTGTATCACTGATGGAATTTTAATTTCTTGTCCTTTTATGTTTAATGAGGCAGGGATAGCCATGGGTGCCAATTTCTTCATGCTAGTTACAACTAGTACTCTATTAGAAATGGGAACTATAGCTTGTTCCATGAGTGAAGCTTTTTGAACAGGTGTTGTTACAATCTCCTTTCCTTTATCTATACTCGGGTTTTTGGAAGCTTCTTGGGAAGTGCTTGGTGCTGCCTCTATTATGATATGAGTACCTTCGAAAGGCCTAACCTATTGCTCTACTATGTCTATAGTATTTACAGTGACCTCCATTTGGTCAATACCCTATTCTTCTATCAACTCTAATAGGGGGTCTTCTTTGATTGCTAGAGCTGCTCCTGGAAAAATAGGTGCTATAGATTCTACTAAAATTTCTCGAAGCCTTCTTAATTCTGTAGGGTAATCATAGGCTCCATGAACCTGTGTGCTACCCCTACTTTCGGGAGGGAAATCATCCCATACCTTTTGCAAATCTAATCCTTTTTCCATAGCTTCTAATAAGATTTCTTCAAAAGCGTCTGTACGATGCAGTATTCGAGCATATTCTCTTTTTGCCATCATTTTGTTGTATACTTCTTTTGGGTCATAAAATCTCCAAGTTATCTCATCGAATCCCATGTTTTCCAACTCAAACATTCCCTTGAGTAGGGAAGGGTAGCCAACAAATATAAAATCTCCAAAGTGATAGGGAACATTGAGCCAGGGGACCTTACCATGTTTCTTTACCAGTCTCATCTTAGCTTCTTTGGCTACCTGCCTGCACAACTCCAAAGCTGCTAGAGATAATGGGCAATATTTTGGCAATAGCTTAGGGGGAATTTTGGCCCCATAGAGTCTGATATAAGAGAAGCCTTCTGAGAAAAAGAAATCTCCAATGTCCTTTTCTTTAATAAAGGCTCTTACCCCTAGTCCTAGTCTCTCAGGGACTAATCCGGTTAGAGCCCAATGGATTTCCACCATGAAATGATCATAGAACCAGCCCATGTGAGTTCATCCTTCATGTATTCTCTAGAAACTACTTTGAACATAGGGGTTGTCAATGGATTTTATTATTTTATGGGCTTCTCCTCCCAATTGACCCACTATCATATGGATAAAAATTGAATATTGAGAAAAATGGGGCATCTCTTGCCTTTGTTCAAAAACTATTTTTTCAATTCTACCATTTCTCTATGCATCTGGGTACTTAATTCTAATTCCCAAGCATAAATTGGGGTGTTATGTGCCCTATTGCATTGTGCAGCTAAATATAAAACCCTTTTAGTTACTCTACTGAGATCCTATACTCCCAAAATTATGTTTATCATATCACAGAAATCTTGGACCCATGGCCTAAAAGCATTTTTCCTAATTGGAAATTTCTTTTCTATTTTCTCATGTGTATCAAACAAGGTTTTAAAAACTTCCATATCTGTAAACATTCAAGATTGGTGTTCGATTACCTTTTCCACCAGAAAGGTGGTATACTCTATCAATTTGAAAACCTTCTGGATGTGTTCGACTTTAATACTGAACACCGATCGATCCTTATTGTCTCGAAATATCCTCATTCTTTCGTCATACGCCACCACTAGCCACGCCATCAAATCTGAGGAGAAGTGAACTTTCGGACATACCAGCTTCCCAAGGTTATTGTTCCATCTATTATTTTTGGGGAAACCCTTGTACTGTAACCTCTAGGCTTTGTGAAATAAATTGACCATTATCCATGGGGTCCGGTCATCATTCTCCATCACATGAGAAAAACTCTTGATACATGCATTTTCGATCTCGTACTGCTATGCTGGGGTAGGTCTTTTATTAGCTCCACATTTCTGAGCAAATTCATACATTGTGCTATCAAGAACAGGTGGTCCAGATATCTTAGAGTATGGTGACCTATCTGTGATGAATTTTACGGCTTCCCTAGTGTCTTCGGGTATAAAAATATCTCCCCATGATGCCATTGATCTCACGGTAGCAGGTCGGGTCCTTCTATGATAGGAAATCTTTGAAAGTCTTCTTCTCTCGGTACTTATGTGTATCAATTTCTGCTCTTAGCTCACCAGGGTGATATACTGGACTATTTTCGTGAGCTCAAATACTGGGTGGTGAAGTGGGTTCGATAATTCACACGTTTGTCATAAGTACGATGCCACCAACTACCTTTTAAAATTGTCCAAAGAATTTTTGCCAACACATCTTTCCTAGAGTTGGGCCTTAATGGCGGGTAGCGTCCTTCATCCTACATGGCCCTGAACCCTTTGGTTCATGTGCCTATAATCATTAGCACTCCCACTATTGGCCATTGGAATCCTCTTTTATCTGACGTGGAACTGTGATGTGTGATAGGGATGGCTTCCATTTTGAATCTCGTGCCACCTTGGCATCGGATGCTAACTAAATCTTCGGGATCGATTACCCTTTTAATTAAGCAGCAATCATCCTAGGTATTTTCATAAGATTCAGTTCTTGGTGTGAGTGCCCATTATTATCTTTGATATCCTTAGTTTCTCTGAGTCAACCGTGATCGAGTGCAGCCATCGGATCTATCTCTTTGAATTATGTGCATCCGTCAGATCTATTAGAAGATGCCCGTTAGTTTACCTTTGCTCGTACTTGACTTTGACTTACTCACTGCCATTGGATTCCTTTAATCTCAATGAAGCACTATCATCAGATTATCGTTAGTTGATTCATCACTTAAATATTTGGTCCGTGTGCTACCATCAGATCTTGGGAGAGGATTAGCGCAACCATCGATGTCTTAGGACCTGCATGGTTGTTAGTCTACCTATACCTGATATATAAACCTTGAAATAATGCAGCGTATTAGTCCACATCTAATCATGATTTATCAAATTTAACCTAGAGTTTTAAACCCTTAATAATATTTTATTTAGCATAGGCATCATATAATACGTTCACCTTTCTACGCGATCACCGTTAGATCATACCATGGTGTAGGCGCAACCGTTGGATCTTTCGACCATGTGTAAGGTTTAGCTAAAATAGAAAGGGAATATTATAATGCATTTAATTAATCATTTGATAAAATAAACCTTTATATTAAACCTCGATTATTTTATCGATGCGCTACCATTAGATCTAGGCAAATATGGGCATTGTCGTCAGATCTTCAAATTGTTTTATACCTTTATTTTACCTTTGATCATTTGCCATCGTTGATCTTTGAATGAAGTCTTGTGCTACCATTATATCTTCTGCAAGCTTTGTCTTACCTGATGTAACACTATTTATTTGTTCGAATTTCAATTTAGCACGACCATCGGATCTCGATTGATGTCGATGCAATCGTTGATTTATTTTTAACCTGCGGGGTTAGTTACCAAGGGGTATATAATTTTAAACCTTGATTAATCCATAAGGGGGAATGATTAGCAACATGCTTAGACCCTTGTTAATCTCATTTTAATAGATTTAATTAATCACATGGGGTTTTTACCCTTTTAATGCATCTTCTATGGGTGCACCACCGTTGGATTGGATCTAGATCGAGCGCTGTCGTCTGATATTTCCAATTAGATCGATGGTTAAAGGGGGTACATACCCATAGCATTTTAATGTGTGGTCTAATTAAATCAAGCGCAACCATTGATATTTGAGTTTGTTTGAGTGCTATCGTTCGATCTGTCGGATTTGCTCATTATTTAATTAGAATCTTTGACCCATGTTGACTCATTTAATGTTTTGACTCTTTGGAGAGTGCACAACCATTGGATCGGCTTAAACTCAAGCGCATCCATCCATATTGGTAGAGTTGCACAAATTTTAATCACTTTTGACCTTAGGTTATAATATTTATGGAACATTGACTTTTGACTTAACCTTTAATCAATTTATCAGAGCGCAATCATCCGATTAAACCTGATTCGAGCGTGGCCCTCGGATTAGATCTAAGGTGCTCAAATTTTAATTAATGGGGTGCATGCCCTCGAGATTTAATTAAGATTTTTGTTTCGGACTTAAGTTTTTTGGGTTTTAGACCACGGTGTTTAATTAAATTTCTCCGTCACTTTTGAATACCTTAGGACTTAAAGGTTTATCATTTGATTTAGGCCCAAAGGGAAAATATTATAGGGAGATCGGAGTTTGGCTTTAAAATGTCTGATTAATGAAAATTTTCCCTAACCCCTGTTTAAGATACTTGGACTTTTAAAGGAGGCTCATATTATTAATAACTAAGGTTAGACTTCAACAAACAAACCCATTAGAAATTGAATCCTCTTAATTAGATGCAAAAAGGACTAGCAATGCTTGCTTACTTTGATGAAACCAAAAATTTAAATTTAGGGGTTTCAAAGTTTGAGTCAAATTTGGCTCCAACATGTCTTTGAATGGTGAATTTGGCTTGGTTTGTTAGAGGGTCTATGCATGAGGGTGAATTGATGAAAACTAATGAAAATTGGGTCAATTTTTAATGTCTACATAATGGATAATGGATATGCTAGAGAATAAATGAGATGAAATTAAAGCAATCATAGATTCTAGAATATCAAAGAGAATGAAAAGTAAGGTATCTACAGGCAAAGGCAAACTGATGATATATCATACCAGGATCAATGGGTAATCTAAAATAACTAATAAATGCCCATGAAGTAATAGATCCTAAAGGTAAGATGATATACTGATCATATTCAAACTCATCCAATGTATATGAAAAATTCTATAGGAAACATCCTCATGTTCAATATATAAGTGGATTAAGGTGTATTTGTATGCTCATATGTATTTTTCAGCTAACCTCATTTTATCATGCCTATACTAAGGGAGGTATATTTTTGCATTCTTGGGCATATCATGTGCAAGCCTAGGTACATTAAAAGGTTTTATTCCTACTAATCATGTAACAAGACCTACGATTGGTGGATATTAGGGAAT
Source organism: Wollemia nobilis (assembly GCA_028583015.1). Lineage (NCBI taxonomy): Eukaryota > Viridiplantae > Streptophyta > Pinopsida > Araucariales > Araucariaceae > Wollemia > Wollemia nobilis. The sequence continues at coordinate 6,049,331 of JAQPPZ010001730.1, forward strand.
GGTAAAAGGATCAACAAAATGGAAAATATATCTAGGAGAATTATTGACAATATAATGATCATTGGATCTAATTTTATTAGCTTTGCACCTTTTGTATGGGGAAATATTAAGAAATTTAATTTGACCTTTAGCTAACTTGGACCTAGTGATGATGACCTTTGGTTCTATCTTTGACAACTAATATTTTTCATATAAACACTATGCCAAGAAAAATTCAATTTGTTAGAGTCTATAGGCCCTCCTTCTAACACCATTTTTTTTAGTGATAAAATGAAACTCTTTGGCTTTTCTATCCCCAGTTCTAGTTATATTGAGCACAAGGTCTTGATGGGTTAGTGAATCAGCAATTCAATCCTTCTTATTGGGCATGAAGAGATAGAATCCATCAAGGGTAATCCAACATACTTGGAACATATTTTGTCCCCTCTTGAAAGAAAGTTTTGTTTCCCTCTAAGTTTGGGTATGCCATGTCTTGGTCAATGTGGGTAAACTCAGAAGTAATTGATAATTATTCCTTTGAGGGGAATTTGTGGTATGACTCACAAAGATAAATTTCCTAGGCATAATGTCTTAAAATCAAATGCTTAACTATCTAAAAGCAATTCCACTGTGTTGATTTTATAATATATGGTATTTGAATGAAAATTAACTATTGTAAACTAGAAATACATTTAAACAAAAATTAATCTACTCCTAATCTAAATAGGTTCCAAAAAAATCAAAGGTTTTAAGGGTAAGAGAAAAAGAAATACAATAAACAAGTTAATACTGCCCTGAACCCTATTCTAATTTAGTAAAGTAATCATTCCAATTAAAACCAAGGTTCAAGATGGTGCAATCTTTAGAGGGGCAACAAACTATGAAATGGACTGAATGGAACCACCATAAAAATGTAAATATTGAACACAATAAATTTCAAAAGCCTTATATTATAAAGATAATTATTAAGCACATTGATTAAAATTTGTCCACTTTGATGAATTACAAGAACAAGGATCAAAATAGCATTAGGATTGGTTTAGAAACCCCATACATCTACCAACAAGAAAGGCAAAGAAAAAGAAATTCTAAAGGAGCTTACTAATAGATGGTTTTTTTACCCTTCTAACTACCTAGTGAGCTAGTAATTATACTATTTTATAGTTTCTCATTTAGTTGCCCTTTTACAATTTTTAAGTTACATAATATATTCTTGTTTTGGTGTATTTCAGGTTTAAAATTTCATTCTCTTTCCCATGATGTGCTCCTTGGGATAGCTCCTCCTACACCTCAACCATATTTTATTAATTCCTTACAAAGTCTAGGTTGGTCATTAATCTTACCATATCTGTCATATTGTACATTTTTGCTCTCCTGGGTGGCTTTTAAAAAACATGACCAATCTTTAAATTCCTAGCATCTACGTTAGATATCTTGTAAGACAAAAGTCAAAATTATAGGCATCAGAATTGATTACCATTATTACTTTATTATATTATTATTATACATTCAATTATTATTATTTTTTATTTTAAAAATTATCTATTTTATATCATAGCCAACCTCTCTCTTTTCTAGATTTTTTAAACACTCCATGTATTTTTTTATGATTTTTATTTCTATAAAAAGTTTCTACAATTTTCTATAATTTTGGGGTAAATTTCATACAATTTTCATGTTTTTGACCTTCTTTTTACATCCTCTAGTTATTTTTGCTTTCTTGCTTCTTTTATGCATCCTTTGGTGATTTTCCCTCTTTTTGGTAACTTCTACATTTTTAGCAATCCTTTGCATTTTTCAAGAAAATTTACCCTTTCTTGGACAATTTTTTGTATTTTTTAATAACCTCTTGCATTTGACATCTTTTGTAATATTGGGTTGCATTTGCTATTCCTCTCGATCTTTTCTAGAGCTAATATTACTCTAGGTTTTATTTTCATTGGCATTCCTATTCTTCCATTACCAAGATTTTCCATTTCCCTCTATGTTTCCTTGCAAATCTCTAGCTTTTGATGTTAATTTCCTATTATTGAGATTTTAATTTATCCAACCTCTATATTTCTCTATCAATATTCTAGTTCTAGTGTTAGTTTCCACTTGTTGAAGATTTGTCTTTTCTGGCTTCTATTATTTCTCCACTAGTTTTGGTGTTTTTAGACTTTAATTCCCCTATGGACTTATTTATTCTCTATTTCTATAAATCTCTTTTTTATCAAGGTTCCAAGGAATAGCAGAGCTTTAGGTTCCTTGTATATCTCTAGTTGTCATGGATTCCAGTTGTCATTTCTTTTAATTTTAATTTTCCCCTCAAGAAGCTTAAGTTTCTTTTCTATCATCTTCACCCCCAAATGTTCGATTGATGTGGTTTTAGCTAGTAGGGTTTTAAATTTCTCCATGGATCTTCGATTACTAGGGTTTTTATTTGATCTACATATATAATTGTCATGGGCATGACAACTTAGATAGCCTACAAAAAATAAGTAATGTTGGGCTTCAAACCTCCTTGAACCATAGGCAAATTCATTTTTTTTGGAAGTACCATTTTGAGTTGCATCAAAAGGAGGTAGTTTCACAAAATTTTATTGGATATATAGGGCCCAAAAGTGAGATATCTATGATTAAGTAGGAATTTATGGTCAATAAGAGCAACCAGAAAACATTTACAAATAGGCCATTTGAGAGGTCAATTCTTCTTGAAAGATAGACAAGTTTATATTTGTTGGAAATATATTTTCAAGCTGCATCCAACAAAGTGTTTTCATAAAATTTCATGAAGTATTAAAATAAATATGGGGTCTGGAAGTGGAGCCATATGTATTTCTAAGGGGAAAATCCAAGTCTATAGTGCTTGAATTTAAGAAAGTTTAGGGTTCTAAGGCTATGGGAACATAGGTAATGTGGGTACTTATTGGAAAGATTGTTTTAAACCTTCTCTTATAGTAGATATTGTTTTCCATTTTCAAGATACTACCTTAGAAAACAATAGCAATAAGCATCATGAAAAACACAAGGTATGAAAAAATTGGACATCGATGATTAAAATATTTTAATTAAGAACCTGAGTTTTGGTTGATTGATTTTTATGCACAAGCCCAACCAAAAAAGAAAAAATACTAAAAATTAAAAAGTGGCTCCTTGATCCATGGAGTCTGGGATATGTTGTGCAAGTGCAACAACACTAATGAAAAACAAGAATTACCTTATTACATAAGGATTTATAGTCTAAATCAACTTTTATGGTTTATATGTTAATGCTTGATGCTCTGATGATTTACTTTATAAAATGAAGGATATTTAAATATAGTGGATGTCCAATTTTAGCATAATAATCATTAACCAATCTTGCAATTACCTTTGTCCTTTAGTGCATGCATAGTACTTATGATGGGTGGCTATACCATTTTTCATTATCACATGATTTAGTAATTTCTAACATACTCCCCTTATTACATAATATTTTTAGCTCTATCTCTATATTCATCTCTTGCTCTTGCTCTCAATATTACTCTTGGATCTAACTCTATCTCTTAGCTTTCATCTTAATGATTGTTCTAGGATGATGTTATACCCCCATAAATATAAAATTTGCACTATAATACTTAGGAGCATTAGGTTTCACTGATAATGCACTTTAAAAATACACTTATTGCAAATATGTATTCAATATCTAATTCTTATAAATTCAATGCAATAAATATGTGTCTCATCTAATGTCTTCATGTGAAGGATGTGCTACCATGCATCCTATGTCAACTATTGAATTGAATTATCACCTATTTTTGTCTTGCATTGTCATGTTTTCTATGCTAACCCATCTCCATTTTATGTTTTGATCGTCACTTAATGTAGTGAGATCAATCACCTTCTATGTCTTTTTTGTCCTAGCATTGTGCATATGAACAACACGTTGTTTGTGGAAAGTTGTGTTCATGATTTCTTTGGTGTGCTATCAAAGTTTGAATCTTAAGTGCATATGCATTGATTCCTAATTATATTTGTTGAATTCTACTTCAAATTATTCTATATATGGAGAAGAATCACATTCCAAATGCATATCTTAAATCTTAAGTGTTTAAATCTTCTTCATTTGAAGTTGGAAAATGTGTTCACTTATCTTGTTCTCATGTTGGTTCTCTAGTGGCTTGCAGTGATCAAATAAGCTTTTGAAGTCACTAGATATAGTAATTATTGTATAGTTGGAACAATTTGGATGATTTTTTTTCTAACCTATCATATATTTGGTTTCTTTGGAGTCATACCAAACATTATTAGGCTAACTTGGTTGAAATTGTTCAACAAATACATGTTCTCCTTCTTCTTCATGATATTTTCCTCTTCTTCTTTAAATTGGTTCTCTTTGGATGAATTACTTTTTTGTACTCCTTTACAAATTAAATTTCTCTTATATCAGGATGAATTATCTTATTTTTTATATATTTCTCATGAAGGAGACCCATTTGTGAATGTATTATGCCAACATTTCTTCACTATGTGGCTATTTTTACCACAAAGTTCACACATATTTTATGTGTGAAATATTCATCTATTGTTGATTTCCTTGAGAATTATTTCTCTATCACTTGAAGTATTGTTGGGGTCTTGTGCCTCTATTGAAATTAGGACTTTACCCTTTATCTCTTTAGGAGATTTATCCCATTATCTCCTAAGTATGGATGCTCTTAAGGAGTGGTATAGCTCTTTAAAAAGCCAATAAAGGGGTAAACTATAAATTTAAATTATGGGTGTTTATCCTCTTTAAAAAATTGTGAGCCAATCCAATAGCATGTCCTACTACAATCCCCTCATAACAAATATATGCCTCACTACTTTTAAAATAGAGAACCTCACAACTTCCTCATGTAGTAGCTAAACATGATGGAAAATGGGTGCAAAGTCTTTAAAATATATTAATAAAAAGGGGGTTAGAAAGGGGTCCTCATTTTTTTACAAATCTACCTTAGAAGGATACAATGCAGGATTTAGTGTGGTGAATGTCCCTATTATTTTAGTGAACTAGTCAACTATGCCCTGGATTGGTCTTCCAAAGATCCTCAGTTTTGGGGTGGGTAAAATGTAAGAGAGACACCAATAATCAAACCTATCCTCTATACTTGTATGACCTAAAAATGAGGTTAGTGCATTTTGGGACTTGTCATGGATTAGATCCCATAGTTATGAAGACAAAAGAAATTAAATAAAGCAATAAAATGCATGATAAAATTTGTAAATGATTATAAGGGCTAAAAAATAGTAAAGGTTACTTGCTGAGAGGGTTTTGTGGCATGATGTCACCTAAAAATACACTCTGGCCAGAGTCACAGGGTAGGGTGCAACCGATTTGGGTCTCTGGATACCTAGTGACCAAGTCTATAGTTGAATTTTTTAAAATTTGATAGAGGATAGTGTTGTCCTCTGACTGTAGCAGCTCCTGGTTAGCACCGGATATGCTCCCATACCTATCAAAACCTATCAAAAAAGCACATAAAATGGGAAAAAGGGTTTATTTTCATGGTGATTTGATGGTTTATTGATGAGTGGAAGTTTGATGTAGTTTTGATAGAATTTTGGTATGTGAAATGAGGTGGATGGATTTATGAGGAAAAGTACTACTATTTATAACATTTTGGAGAGGTTGCGCGGGTGAGGTGTCCCTTGTGAGGTGGCATGAATCCTAGGTTAGATCCCAACCATGGTGAGGTCAAATATGAGGTGTAAGGTGACTCACCCTTTCACATGCTTTGAAAAGAGATCTTTTAAATATCTACAAATATCCTATGTGCACACATGTGTGAGCAAATGTTGAGGTTAACCTTGATTAAGTTGATCTTGTGTTAATCCAAGGTTAAAGGGGTGAGATGGAGGGTGACTCATTCTTTTTGTTGAAGAATAAGCATATTTAAATATCTATGAATGTCATGCGTGCACACATGTATGAGTAAAAGGTTATTTCTAACCTTAATTAAGCTCAATTAAATATTTAATTAGCCTCTTAAGTGTACTTTAGTGATAAAGTAACTTTTGTACAAGGTAAGGTTTACCTAGGTTAATCTTTTGAAGGTGGTTGCATGGGGACCAAGGTTAAGCGTAGGAAAGGGCTTAAGTACAAAAAAGGGTTAAATATAAGGTGTTTTGAGATTAATTAATACAATTTGGTGGTTTTTATAATTTAATCAATCATGGAGATAGGGTAAGTGACCATGTGCAAATTTTAGGTGTCTACATTTACCCCTTTTTATACTGTAGTGTGTGAAGACATAAGGTAGTGCAAAAATTTATTGACACCAAATAATGATTTACTTTTTGAGAAAGAAGGGTTAATGATGAACGAATTTGTGATGAAAGATTATGAATTATGGGAGATTGTGGATGATGATGGATTTCATCATGCCATAGTAGTTTTTTAGATAGTAGATGTAATATTGCCTTACTATCATGATCAACGTAAGATGCCCCAATTGTGAAAGAAGCAAATGTCTTTGAAACTTTACCTTTGATACTTCATTGAGCTTGATTTGATTTGATAAACCATTCAATCCTTGGTAGGTTTTTCTCAAGTGCTTCATTCATGAGTGGTCTTACGACTACCACTCTTGAAGAAGGAAATCCATGGTTAGCCTAGAGGTATTTTGGTCCATCAAATATTCATTTAAATTCAATTTTTTATGAGAAGAGAAATTATTCTTTTGAGTTACCCCAATAAAGGAGGGTGTAAGATGATCTTTAGAAAAGGTTCTTGGACAATCACAATTTCCAGTATTGAGTGTTTAGTTATTGATCACACGTAAAGCAAATTTTGTGAGATGTATACCCCCTCAAGCGATGAGGTGATGAGAGGTGAAATGAAGTGTTGACAAAACAGTTGACAAAGTGATTGATGAAGTGAAATAATTGGTGAAATGGTAAGAATATGGAATAATTTTGAGAAAGGGGTATGTTAGACATGTGAAAAACCCCATGGGGGACCCCAAGGTAAGTTTTGGTGAAGTTTGGGATCAGTTGTAAGGTTCCTTGTGATTGTATTAGGTCATGGCGTACCTCGTAATTAGTTTTGGTTGTTGGGTACCTAGCGATCGTGCATAATGATTATATAAAGGGAAATCATAGGGTGTGCATGTCATTTGTGCACCTACAAATTACAAGAGAGGAGTGAGAGAAGAGGGGAAGGAGATAAATTTGCAATGGAGTGCTACCATATTTGAAACATGATGGATGATATGATAGGATAAATCGGTCAGGGTGGAGGGCAAGTGGTACAAGTAAGTAAATCAAGAAACCCACACATTTTGAATATTGGAAAGCTAAAAAGAACCCTAGGACATTTTTCTAGATGCATGAAATCAATAGAAAAGGTAGATGTAGAGATGTATGCATGTGAAAGTGAAAAATACATTGATATGTGTGCATGTGTATAATGTTTGATGTTTTTTTTGTATTGTTGCTTTATTTTGAAGATGTACATTTTTTGAGATGCTTGTGTGGACAATGCATCTGTGCTATTTTTGTGTTAGTGATTATTTTGTAATGTAGGGGTATGGGACCTTATGTTATGAAATAAAATGGAAATGAATGATTATTTTGTAATGTAGGGGTATGGGACCTTATGTTATGAAATAAAATGGAAATGAATGATTATTTTGTAATGTAGGGGTATGGGACCTTATGTTATGAAATAAAATGGAAATGAATGATTATTTTGTAATGTAGGGGTATGGGACCTTATGTTATGAAATAAAATGGAAATGAATGATTATTTTGTAATGTAGGGGTATGGGACCTTATGTTATGAAATAAAATGGAAATGAATGATTATTTTGTAATGTAGGGGTATGGGACCTTATGTTATGAAATAAAATGGAAATGAATGATTATTTTGTAATGTAGGGGTATGGGACCTTATGTTATGAAATAAAATGGAAATGAATGGTTATTTTGTAATTTAAGGGTATGGGACCTTATGTTATGAAATAAATGAAATGAATGGTTATTTTGTAATTTAAGGGTATGGGACCTTATGTTATAAAATAAATGAAATAGATGGTTATTTTGTAATTTAAGGGTATGGGACCTTATGTTATGAAATAAATGAAATAAATGGTTATTTTGTAATCTAAGGGTATGGGACCTTATGTTATGAAATAAATGAAATAAATTATTACTTAGCAATTATGGGTATGGGACTCTAATTGTTGAGGAGGGTAGTTCATTTACTACAAATAGAGCATGTGAGCTAATGCATGGTTGATTGACTCTCTCAAGTTGGGTGAGAGGGGAAGTGGAAAGGGTAGTTTCTATGATAAAGGACTATGCATTAGTAAGTTGAATTGCTTGGGTTATTTGTATAGTTGCAATTTGGCAATGAATTAAGTAAGTGCATATAGAAGCATGTCTATCCGGATCCATGAGTGTCCTGATCCCCTACTATCCTCACTTGATCGATGGAAGAGTGGGAAGGTCAAAGTTAGGAGATAGACCAATCCACAAGTTTGCTCTCTACCTTACTTCTTGATTATTTTTGCAATAGATTAGATTATGGGGAGATTTCCTCGATAAAATGGATGTAAAGTAGTGTGGAAAGGTATGGGGTGTACCATACTAGTTCATGTACTTGAATGAACTTTGTAACTACCACATCTAGTACTTCTTTATTTAGTCTTCTACATTTAAACCTTTTAATGTATGCATAATTGGTTATTGTTTCTCTATGCCTTGACTATGCTTGCTTGATGATAATTCATTTTGTTAGATTTAGTATCTAGATCTTTTATGCTCTTGTGATGATTAAAAAGGAAAGAATATTTAGTAAGTTCTAGGTGAACTTAGAGGTACCCTAAGGGCTTGAGACCCCCTTAGGGAGGTTGGAAACTAGGTTTGGAAGATTGTACCAGAGCTAAGATAGCTTGTTAGTGGACAAGATCGATAGCTTAGCTCGTAGTACATGTAGCATACCCACACATAATGGCTTGTGTGGATATGGAGATGCATGTACACCTTCTAACGATTGAAGGTGGTAAGTCTAGCTCATCAAGACTGATGAGAGAGATAGACTTACATGCACAACACAAGATAGGCTTACGTAGATGGGACTTGCATGAAGGGAATATTGTGTGGTATAGTTCTTAAGAAACTTAGGCTATGTCAAATAGTAGGTCGATCTAAGGTTGGTTGGGGATTTATGAATCCTCCTCCTTAGTCAAAAAAAATATATATAATAATATATGTAAACTTTTCTTTTGTGTGTGTGTGTTTTCTTGTTTCATGTTTTTGGGGTGTTACATTTGGTATCAGAGCTCTAGGTTCGAGGGTATAGAGCTTCTTATGTGTTGTAAAAGAGATTCAGGGATCTTCAATAAAGGCTTGCTTAGGAATAAGCTGAAAGCTAGAGTAACCTAGAGTCTCTTCTCATTTAGGATCTAAATAAATTGATTCCAAAAAGGGATGGATAATATGATACCTCAGTATGGGATTTGGTATTAATGATATATCCTAACCTTGGGACCTCATCCTAGTTAGATCTCTAATGAATAGCGAAATAAGGACTCTGTATTGTGGTCAAGTTAGTAATTCAGTTAAGAGAAAGTTGTAGTCTAACTCTTTTTTTGGGTGGAAACCAGATCAAGATGCCACCCAAGGCCAGGATGGGAAGGCCTCCACCTAGAAAAACTTGACAAAGTAATGTCGAATAAGGGATCCAGAATGAGGATCCAGAGGTTCCCAATGTAGGAATAGAGGAACTTACTACTATGGTTGCCGAGTTATAGGATCAGTTAAGACAAGTGCTAGAAACTATGGCAAATCAAAATTTGCAAGCTAGAGATTCGAAAGTCAACCAAGTTGAGGGGCTGATAGTGGAACAAAAGCAAGCAAGGACCCTCTTAGAAAAAGAGATAGTAAGGGACCTAAAGAATGTTTGTATCTCCAAGTTTGATGGAGAAGGGGAGGGAGATGCAACTGAAGCTTGGTTGAGAGAGTTGGAAGTCTTCTTCATAGTGAAGGGGTATTCTTTAGGTACCCAAATGGTTTGGGCTACTATTTACCTTGAAGGAGATGCCCTGGAATGGTGGGAGACTTACTATGAGGAAACTAAGATTGAACTGATAGACATTCCATGGAAGGAATTTATAGACATCTTCAAGAAGAGATTCCTCACGGAACACTTCTATGCTTTAAAGTTTGAAGAGTTTGCTAGTCTAAGGCAAGGAACTAACTTAGTGGAGGTATATTATAGGAAGTTGGTAAAATTATTGAAGTATGTACCCACCTATAATGAGAAGATGTGGATTCATAAGTTTACTCATGGATTGTAGTCTAGGATAAAGCATGACGTAGAAATGCAGGAACCTAAGTCATTGCAGAAGGCTTATGATTTAGCAAAGAAAGTAGAGTCTCATTTTTGCTATAAGTATGAAAACCTGACCGACCAGGAACATCAATAACTAAAGAAGAGGAATAGCAATGGGGTTATAAAATGGGAGGTAGAGCAAGAACGGAAGGCTAAGAACCCCTAGAATCTAGAGAAGAAATTCAATGGAGGCCAAAAGAAATTCAAGAAGAACTTCTTCAAGAAAGGCAACAAACCCAATAATGCTAAACCTCCCCTATAGAAGCCATCAACTCTAGTACCGATGATTAAGAGCGAGGAGCAGAAAATGGAAAAGAGACAAGGGCCCAAGGATGGATGTTACCATTGCAAAGGGATGCACTATGCTAATCAGTGCCCGTATCGACTAGGGACAAGCACACCCAACAATAAAGGAAAGGAGTCGATGCATAAGATCTACGCTACAACTGGGAATCAAAAACTTGAAGGGCAAGCCACCCCATTAATCATCAAAGGTAAGATTTTTGATAAGCAAGTAGATATCTTAATAGATAGTGGAGCCACCGATAGTTTCATTTCTTGTAAATTAGCCAAAGATATGCCAGAAAGGCCAGGGTATTTGGCTCATGGATGGAAGGTTGAGTATGGGTCTGGATAGACCTACTCCATAAACCAATGCTTCCCAATGATGGAAATTACTTTAGAAAGTGGAACCATGGAAGGTTGCCTATACGTAACCCCACTTCACGCCTTTGATGTGATCCTAGGGATGGATTGGCTATAGGCCCATCAAGCCATAATCAATTTCCAAGATAGATGGATTGAGTATTCCAAGGGAAATAATGAGAGGCTATAAATTTATAGCAAGCAAGGGGTATTCAAGCCCTAGATGTTGTCAACCATGCAATTGAAGAAAGCCCTCAGGAAAGGGGGGATCATTTATGTTGTAAAAATGAATGAAGTTGAGAGAGATCGAAAGGAAGAGGTGATTGAGGCACACCCAATTCTACAAGAATTTTAGGATGTATTTCCAAAATATCTTCCAAGGCTCCCTCCTATGCGAGAATTTGATTTCACTATCGATCTTATACTAAGAGCAGAACCCATCCACCGATCTCCGTATAGGATGTCACCTATTGAGATGCAGGAGTTAAAGGTACAACTACAAGGGTTATTGGAAAAGGGGTTGATAAAACCAAGTGTGTCACCATGGGGTGCACCCATTTTATTTGTGAAAAATAAGGATGGATCTCTAAGATTGTGTATTGACTATAGGATGTTGAATAAGGCCACAATCAAGAACCGGTACCCCTTGCCCAAGATCGAAGATTTATTCGATCAACTATTTACCAAGATAGACCTAAGGTTAGGGTATCACCAGATGAGGATTCATGAGGAAGACACTCACAAAATGATATTTAAAACAAGGTATGGGTATTACGAGTTCACCGTCCTACCTTTCGGGCTGACTAATGCACCCACTGCCTTCATGAATCTAATGAACAGTGTGTTCAAGAGGCACCTAGACCAGTTTGTCCTTGTATTTCTCGATGACATCCTAATATACTCATGGAATAGGGAAGAGCATGACAAACATCTCAAGATCATGTTGGAGTTGCTAAGGGAAAACCAACTCTACGAGAATCTAGCTAAGAGTGATTTCTATGTTTTAGAGGTGCGCTATTTGGGGCATATCATATCGAATGAAGGGATCATAGTGGATCCAGAGAAAATAGAAGCCATGATAAATTGGCCACCCCTACAAATTTTACTAAGGTAAGAAGCTTCATGGGGCTAATGAGCTATTACCGATATCACATAAAGGATTTCTCAAAAATCACCTCGATGATAACTAGTCTCCAAAAGAAAGGAAAGGAATTCAAATGGATGGAGAAGTGCGAGGTTGCTTTCACCATGTTGAAGCAAAAGCTCACCACTGCACCAATACTAAATATTCTAGACCCGCAAGGAGATTTTATTGTATGCTCTGATGCATCGTTGGAGGGTCTAGGGGGAGTGCTCATGCAAGGTGAGTCAGTAGTAGCTTATACTTCAAGGAAGCTTAAGAAGCATGAGGTTAACTATGCTACTCATGATTTAGAGCTAGTCATTGTAGTTCATACTTTGAAATTTTGGTACCATTATCTAGTAGGAAGACCCTTCAAGCTAAAATCAGATCATCAGAGTCTGAAATACATATTTACTCAACCAATACTCAATGCGAGGTAGAGAAGGTGGGTCGAGTTCCTCGTTGAGTACGATTTTGAAATTGAGTACATTAAAGGAAAATAAAATAAGGTTGTAGATGCCTTAAGTAGGAGGAAACACATAGCAGCCATAACCAGGAGCCACATAAAGCTCATGGACCAAGTAAGAAAGGAGCAATATCAAGACGAATATTATCAAGAAATTCGAGCCAAGTTAAGAGAAGACCCGGAGAGCAATAAGGAGTTTAGGGTAATCGATGACCTTTTATGCTACAAAGGAAGAATCATCATACCAAAATTAAGGGATTTAAGGAAGGTAGTGATGCAAGAAGCCCATAGATCTCCTTATATGGCTCACCCCGAAGGGGTAAAAATGAGAGAAAATCTAAAAAGGACTTTTTTTGGGTAGGGATGAAGAGGGACATTACAGATTTTATGGCTTGATGCCTTGAGTGCTAGAAGGTCAAGGTAGAATGCAAGCATCCCATAGGATATTTGTACCCCCATAATATACCTACTCAAAAATGGTAGGTCATATCAATGGATTTTGTTGTAGGCTTACCTAAGACCAGGTACCAACATGATGCAATATTTGTGGTGGTCAACAAATTGACCAAGGTCACACACTTCATACCTGGAAGCACCAAGGATGATGCTCAAGTGGTGGCTAATAGGTTTGTTAAAGAAGTGTTCAGACTGCATGGATTCTTGAAAGTAATTATATCATATAGGGATTCCAAGTTTACTTCAGAGTTTTGGAGAGCCCTACATCTGGTGATAGGCACAAAGTTGCATATGAGTTCAGCATACCACCCTAAAATAGATGGTCAGATGGAGCGAGTAAACCAAGTTTTGGAAGATATGCTTCGCATGTATTGCATGGACCACAAGTCTCGATGGGAAGACTATCTACCATTGGTAGAATTTACCTACAATAATGGATATCATTCCTCTCTAGGGATGGCACCTTTTGATGCATTATATGGGTGAAAGTGTAGAACACCACTATCATGGGACAACCCAGAGGATAGAGCAGTGATTGGACCAAAAATGGTCAAGGAAATGGAAGAGCAAATCAGGGTAATCAGGAAAAGGCTCAAAGAGGTTGTTGATAGGTAGAAGAGCTATGCTAATTTAAAAAGAACTCCTAGAGAATACTCGGTGGGAGATAAAGTGTTCCTAAGGGTCAAACCAATGAAAAGTGTGATCAAGTCCACAAAACTGGATCCATGATTTGTAGGACCCTTTGAGATCACTGAGAAGATTAGTCTCAGTTGCATATCGACTCACCTTACCTCCAAATTTATCAAAAATCCATGACACCTTCCACATATCTTTGCTTAGAAAATATATTGCTGACCCTGAACATGTGTGGGATGTCTCTAACTTGCAGATGGCAAACCTAGAGGCAATCGAAGTAATTCTAGTAAGGATCCTTGAATTTTTCTCTAAAGCTATGCGAAATCAGACCCTTGAGTAGTGTAAGGTCCAATGGGACCATTTCTCGAAGAGAAATGCCACTTGGGAGAAGGTGGCGGACATGCAGAAATATTTTCCTTTTTTGTTTGATGAACTTTAAGCTATTGTAACAAGTTGCTTAATTTTATATGTGGTTGAAAAACTAAGAAACATCGGGGATGGTGTTAATTCTAGTGGGGGAGGATGTCATGACCCTCCCAGATGGACTTTTGAAACATAGAAAAACAATGTATTAACAAATGTGACTAATATTCGATTTTGAGCAATAAGTAATGAAGGATATGTTACTGCTAATAAATTGCCAATGTGTAGGATCAGGTGCACTCGTGAGTGGAGGAAATTGAGTCATCCATCGGAGGTGAGAGTACTTGAGGAAGGGGAAATGATGATAAGGCAACTCGAAGGTAACACGGATAGATACCTTCATATAGGCATGCATTCGGTTAAGGGATAATCATCAATGTCTAATCACCTTGAGCCCCAGACTGATGGCCTAGTAGCTATCATAAGTTCTAGAGGTTGAGACAGGTGATTAGATTGATGGAAAGACTCCCTCTTTGTTTGATGCACTTGCATGATTATCTTTTACTTCAGCATTATTAACCTTGATAACCGGTGATCATGGGGTAGATGGTTTGCCTTCACAAACTTCATATGTGTGTTGTTTAAATAAATAGTTTATTTATTTAAAAAGAGCAAAATATGTTGTTTAAATAAATAGTTTATTTATTTAAAAAGAGCAAAATATTTTTAAATAAATAGTTTATTTATTTAAAAGAGCAAAAATATTGTTTAAAAATATTTATTTATTTAAAAATTTTTAAAATTTTTTTAAAAAAAAATGTTTAAATAAATAGTTTATTTATTTAAAAGGGCAAAATATATTGTTTAAAATAAATAGTTTATTTATTTAAAAAGGGGAAAAATATGTTGTTAAATGAATAGTTTATTTATTTAAAAGGGCAAAAGATATTGTTTAAAATAAATAGTTGATTTATTTTAGAAAGGCAAAAGATAATGCTTAATTAAAAGGTTGACTATTTAAAATAAAACAAAAAGAAAACCCTAAAAAAAAAGGTGTTTGCCTCGACGTATCTAGGAAGCCACCGCCCACCCATCGGTCGACCCCCTTGAGACGTTATGGTGACAAGATGACATTCAGTAGAATAGGCCGAATTACCCTTTGGAGACCCGGATGGCTAGATGCACGAAGCTCCTCTGACATGAGAGGAAAACTCTTTATGATGATCACCTTGGGAAGAGAAAGGAGAGGGGTGTTCACCCTACCTCCTATCGAAGGTGGTCAAGGAGTAATGGTGGGTAGGTGGGAGCATGGATCGAGGAGGGAAAGAAGACACAAAAGGAAAATCCCAAAGAGGTAGAGAGGCAAGAGAGGAAGGAGAGGAAGGAGTGAAGGAAGAGCAGCGAGCGATGAGTGACCATCGAGCAGTGCAAGTGATCCAATTACCATGGGTGAACCAGGTTGGTCCTCATTCAAAGCTGGTTGTTATGCTATTCTCTATGTTAAAGAGCATTGAAGCTCTATGTTAAAGAGCATTAAAGCTCTATGTTAAAGAGTGTTGAAGCTCTGTGTAAAGAGCATTGAAGCTCTATGTAAAGAGCGTTGAAGCTCTATGTTAAAGAGTGTTGAAGCTCTGTGTTAAAGAGCATTGATAGCTCTATGTTAAAGAGCATGAAGCTCTATTTAAAGAGCGTTGAAGCTCTATGTTAAAGAGCATTGAAGCTCTGTGTTAAAGAGCATTGAAGCTCTATGT
Organism: Wollemia nobilis; assembly: GCA_028583015.1. NCBI lineage: Eukaryota > Viridiplantae > Streptophyta > Pinopsida > Araucariales > Araucariaceae > Wollemia > Wollemia nobilis. The sequence goes on from JAQPPZ010001730.1 coordinate 6,065,089, forward strand.
TAAAGAGTGTGAAGCTCTATGTTAAAGAGCATTGATAGCTCTATGTTAAAGAGATGAAGCTCTATGTTAAAGAGCATTGAAGCTCTATGTTAAAGAGCATGAAAGCTCTATGTTAAAGAGCGTGAAAGCTCTATGTTAAAGAGTCATGAAAGCTCTATGTTAAAGAGCATGAAATCTATGTTAAAGAGCATTGAAGCTCTATGTTAAAGACGTTGAAAGCTCTATGTTAAAGAGCATGAAAGCTCTATGTTAAAGAGCAATGATAGCTCTATGTAAAGAGCATTGAAGCTTTATGTTAAAGAGCATGAAAGCTCTATGTTAAAGAGCATGAAGCTCTATGTTAAAGAGCATTGAAGCTCTATGTTAAAGAGCATTGAAGCTTTGTGTTAAAGAGCATGAAAGCTCTATGTTAAAGAGCATTGAAGCTCTATGTTAAAGAGCATGAAAGCTCTATGTTAAAGAGTGATAAATCTCTATGTTAAAGAGTGTGAAAGCTCTATGTTAAAGAGCATGGAAGCTCTATGCTAAAGAGCATTGTAGCTTTATGTCAAAGCGAGCATCGTAGCTCCATATTAGAGCATCATAACCCTATGTTAGAGGATGCATAGCATCATAGATGGTTGTGTTTTGTGCTAGCCAAGAATCTGGATGCTTTACCATCCGATAGCTCATTGTAGTTGGTAGAAGCTTAGCTACTATTCATTGTCTTCTTTATCAATTTTAAAATGAAATGAATGTTTATTTTGTAATGTAGGGGTATGGGACCTTATGTTATAAAATAAAATGGAAATGAATGATTATTTTGTAATGTAGGGGTATGGGACCTTATGTTATGAAATAAAATGGAAATGAATGATTATTTTGTAATGTAGGGGTATGGGACCTTATGTTATGAAATAAAATGGAAATGAATGATTATTTTGTAATGTAGGGGTATGGGACCTTATGTTATGAAATAAAATGGAAATGAATTATTATTTTGTAATGTAGGGGTATGGGACCTTATGTTATGAAATAAAATGGAAATGAATGATTATTTTGTAATTTAGGGGTATGGGACCTTATGTTATGAAATAAAATGGAAATGAATGATTATTTTGTAATTTAAGGGTATGGGACCTTATGTTATGAAATAAATGAAATAAATGGTTATTTTGTAATTTAAGGGTATGGGACCTTATGTTATAAAATAAATGAAATAGATGGTTATTTTGTAATTTAAGGGTATGGGACCTTATGTTATGAAATAAATGAAATGAATGGTTATTTTGTAATCTAAGGGTATGGGACCTTATGTTATGAAATAAATGATTACTTAGCAATTATGGGTATGGGACTCTAATTGTTGAGGAGGGTAGTTCATTTACTACAAATAGAGCACGTGAGCTAATGCATGGTTGATTGACTCTCTCAAGTTGGGTGAGAGGGGAAGTGGAAAGGGTAGTTTCTATGATAAAGGACTATGCATTAGTAAGTTGAATTGCTTGGGTTATTTGTATAGTTGCAATTTGGCAATGAATTAAGTAAGTGCATATAGAAGCATGTCTATCCGGATCCATGAGTGTCCTGATCCCCTACTATCCTCACTTGATCGATGGAAGAGTAGGAAGGTCAAATTCAGGAGATAGACCAATCCACAAGTTTGCTCTCTACCTTACTTCTTGATTATTTTTGCAATAGATTAGATTGTGGGGAGATTTCCTTGATAAAATGGATGTAAAGTAGTGTGGAAAGGTATGGGGTGTACCATACTAGTTCATGTACTTGAACAAACTTTGTAACTACCACATCTAGTACTTATTTATTTAGTCTTATGCATTTAAACCTTTTAATGTATGCATAATTGGTTATTGTTTCTCTATGCCTTGACTATGCTTGCTTGATGATAATTCATTTTGTTAGATTTAGTATCTAGATATTTTATGCTCTTGTGATGATTAAAAAGGAAAGAATATTTAGTAAGTTCTAGGTGAACTTAGAGGTACCCTAAGGGCTTGAGACCCCCTTAGGGAGGTTGGAAACTAGGTTTGGAAGATTGTACCAGAGCTAAGATAGCTTTTCAATGGACAAGATCGATAGCTTAGCTCGTAGTACATGTAGCATGCCCACACATAATGACTTGTGTGGATATGGAGATGCATGTACACCTTCTAACGATTGAAGGTGGTAAGTCTAGCTCATCAAGACTGATGAGAGAGATAGACTTACGTGCACAACACAAGATAGGCTTATGCAGATGGGACTTGCATGAAGGGAATCTTGTGTGGTATAGTTCTTAAGAAACTTAGGCTATGTCAAATAGTAGGTCGATCTAAGGTTGGTTGGGGATTTATGAATCCTCCTCCTTAGTCAAAAAATATATATATAATAATATATGTAAACTTTTCTTTTGTTTGTGTGTGTGTTTTCTTGTTTCATGTTTTTGGGATGTTACAATAACTATCAATTAAATGTTCTAAAAAATGAAACAATGGGAATAGATGCAAATTCTAAAAATTGAAACCAAATAGATATCACACCTGGAAAGACTCTAAACATCAATAATGCACTCATAGGCATACAAGAATCACAATTTATAGATGTGCTTAAGAAACATCAAACAACATTTGCATGGAACTATGAGGATATGAAAGTGTATAAAGGTAAAAACCATGCATCTACACTATTGCAAGCATATAAAAATTTGACAAAGGAAATCAAGTAATCATTTGCACAAATAAAATATATTCAAGAAACGGGGGTGATCTTTTATTAAAAATGATGAAGCTTGATTACAATATCTCCCTCTTAGGGAGTAACTCAAATTGATACAATTGTTACAATAGTTGAGGCCCCTCAATGAGGAAGAGATGCACTTGAATGGTCTTCACTTTAACACCAATTTTCTTGAGGGCTTACTAGGATGCCTCCTTCTCCAATATCAAGAGGAAGAGTCTTGAAATATGCTTTGTATTTGAGAGATTTATTATCTGCATGTAAGGAAACAACAAAGCACATTAGTAGCACATGAAGCCTCTCATGATGAGGCTGATTTCCAAGAAAGTGCATGAAATAGGGTAAATATGTAAAGAATGCATGAACATGTATAAATATGCATAAGATTACCTAAAATATTGTCAAATAAGCATAAAGAAAAGCTTGAAACATATAAAGGAACCTAAGGATACATATAATCTTATGAATTAAGCATAAAGGGACCTAATATATGAAAGAATATAAAGGAAATCATGAAGTGCACAAATGTAATCAAATATACCTATGAAACTAAAAATCAACCATGGAAATGCATGAAATGTGATTAATCTATGCTAATTTAAGCTAAATGCATGCTAAGAAATGTAAATCTATGGATAAATTAGAGGGATAAGCATATCAAACCCTAGCCACTGATAGCTCATAGCAACTGGCTATGCTAGCCACTATTGAGTCCAACAACTAAGCTTGTGGGCCATTGTTGACAACAACAACCATGGGGAAAGTATTATGCTCTTGAAATCAGGTCTATGGATGCTCAATTCCTCTCATTGAATTGATGGTCAAGGATCACTAATGTGTCTAAACATAGATTTATGGGTGAATTGTTGTGAATTCACAATGGATTGGTATGAAATGACAAGCTTGCTCCTCAAGATATTGGAAACTCCATTGCTTCAAATGTAGGTGTCATTCTCCAATTGGACAACATCTTGGCACTCCTCAAGGGTTGCAAATGGCTCTCCAATTTGGCAAGGCTTCATTGCATTCAACTTGTCTCTCTTTTTGCCTCTTTGGGGGGTCTATAAATAGACTTCCCCAAATCCCAATATTGGCTTCTCAAGGAAGCCAAGATCAAGAATTAGTTGACCTGAGTAGTTGGGAGGAAACCTCTAGAAGCTTCCTAGCCCAAAACCGCTCCAAAACCATTGCAATTTGGGTAGTTGCAACTAATTTTTCTTAGCTCAAGAAGGCCAATTTTGTTATAGGGCTAGCCGCTCTTGCTCAACACATCTAGGGGTAGGCTACCCTTAGTCACTCTGATCATCAACGACTAGGATCCTAGCCACTGATGCTATCAGTAGCTAAGGTTGTATAGGTCTAGATTGCCTAAAATGAGTGGTTAGAACCACTATTTGGTCTTGGAAAGGTCCAATATCATTCATATGGTCTACAAAGGTACCCATATGAGTAGTCTCCTAAACATGACATGTTTTAGGTGTCTATAGATGCCCCTTTTGGGATGCGTTGTGGGAAAACATGACGCTGAGCAAAAATAGACCACCTAAAGCCATGTTCTAGGTTTGATTGATGTTCATTGATCTTGTCAACGCTAGATGCCCCAATCATAGAAAGGGCATGCATCTCAGAATCATTGCTTCCAACAGAATGGAAGGCTTAGCTTGAGTAAATATTTGGTCATGATCTGCATGAAATCAAAACAAATTATTTTGACCAATAATGACCAAAGAATAGATTACCAAATATTTAGTTCATTATGTTTACTTTTTCCCCAACAGAAGGGTAAGCTTGTGATAGTTGTTAGCAATGATTCATAAGACGAACGCAATTTACATGATCAAGTGATCCATTGTTAATTTTGATTATGAATGTTGATATTATGACTACCCCCTCAAGCGATGAGTCGATGAGGAAAGGACAAGTGATGAAAGTGATGAGTCGCTTGACCAAGATGAATAATTTAGATGATTCAAGACTTTTATATTTTGTTATATGGCAGGTCCTATTACAACTATGATTTCAACCATTAATAGTAATTGTACATCTCTATCCCATGGAGCAATTTGACCACAATGGCCTTCTTAGGGAATCAAGATGATAGCAATTCCATTTAAGCTTGTGCTGAATCACTATGTTTGATGATCTAATGAACTTCATAGTAGAAATAAAATGAATACCTCGTTCCCATGGGGCAATCCAACCACCATGGCCTTCTTCAAGATTGAAGTGAAGACATGTCAAGTCTAAAATGAATAATTTGGTTCAAATAGCCTTATGGTAATTTAATCATCTTTTCGGATTGCATGGAGTGCAAGTCATTGTAGCTACCAAGTGTATAGGTTAAACAACTGGATATAAGGTATACTTGAATTTTGATTTATTTGTGATTTTTTAAGAATTTTAGACTGATAGATATTTATTATTGTCCATTTTGATGCTCCTTATGGTGAAACATTTAGAGCATTTATTGCTAGCTACTAGCCTTTGTTGACAACCACGACTATTTTTGCAATTTTCTTAGCCATTATTGATAGAAGCGACTGGGGTTGCCCTGATCCACACCTGTTGTTGCCATTAAAAACTAAGGGCCAAATGAAAAATATAAAATAAAATTTAGGGTTTTTACTTTTCATTATTTCCAGCTGGTAGATAGAGATAGTGAGAGCTCTGAGGTGAGAGAGAATATCTGACATGAAACGCTATAAAAATTACCACTCATCACCATGGTAGATCAATAAAAGGCCTCTACTAGTGGTGGAGATGAAGATCCTAAGGTAGATTCTTCATCTCTCACTCATAATTTGAGCATTTAAAAAGAACCTCACTAATTAATGGTGTTAAATGAACTTCACTAAACTTTCGATAATGAACCTCACCTTAGGTAGATTTAGCATTAGGGTAGCTTAGTGGGAGGGTTTTAATTTAATTTGTGACTTTTTGGGGCGGGAAAGGACCTCACAAGGGGTCTTTCTTGTAGCCACTATTGGCATCGGTGGATCCCAATCTACCAATTAGGGGCCACTATTGCTATCGGTGACTAGGTTCAAACACCAACGATAAAAAATTTGACCATTGGTTCTAGTCGCTATTGACGTCAACAACTACCATTGCGGTTGCTATTGCCTTGAGCGGCTAGGAACCTTAGCCATTTTTTTATTTTTTGAATTTTGAGGCTGATTTTTTAAATTTTTTAAAATTTTGAGGGTGATATTTTGAATTTTTTTTTTTAAAGCAAGGGATTTGCTTTGATTTTGGAATTTTTCTTATTTTGTATGAAAGCAAGGGATTTTTTTGGGTAAGGGGAAGCTTTTCCTTTTGCCAATGATCAACATCCTAGACCATGCACATCACAAGATGAGCAAGTAAAAACCTTTCGCTTAAGGTAACTAGGACCACTTTGTAGTGTTCATCTTTCCTTGTTCAAACTAGGATTTTTAATGTTTAAATAGTGATAGGATTTTGATATATGCAAGGTACTATCAAAACTAGACCTCATCTCTCCAAAAGTGAAGATAGCTTTCTAAAAAAATTGAGAAGATCACTAGGTATGGCTGAGTGATCAAAAAACCCTAGTATATTCCTTATAGCAACAAGAAGGGTTGTGTTGAAAAATACAATTACTCACAAGGGTGATGGATGATGATGATGAAAAGATGCATGATTGAGATACAAACATGGTGTCATTTGTAAGATTGTAAACACAACCTATCCTAATGTAAATTTAGTGGATGAAAATGCCTAATGCAATGCAATTAAATGAATGCATATGCAAAATAAAAATGCAATACCAAATGTAAATGTTTTTGTATTTTTGATGTTTTGCAATGTTTTTAAGTTTTATTGCTTTTTGATTTGTTTAGATTTTTGGTGTTTTAAATTGTTTTTTAATTTTGAGTGATTTTCAAATGTTTTTGGATTTTTTTTTATGTATGAAACACCTTTAGATGAAGAATATTGAGAGGTTCAGGCTCTTCAACACCTTCTAGTGATGTTAGGTGATAAGTACCAGGTCCTATCTTCTATGAGATAATAAATGGACCTAACCAATTGGCCACAAATTTGTCTCGTAGATGCGATAGTAGGTTTGAGTTCTGTTGGTTCTCTTTTAGCACAAGATCCCCAACTTTAAAGTCTCTCAGGTGGACTTTATTATTGTAAGCTCATTTTAGCCAATCTTGGTAAACTCGAAGATGCTCAAGAGAATTCACATGATGTTCATCAAGAAGCATCAATTGATCTAGGTTATCTTATTGTGCAATGTCATCATCGATGAACTCTTTCAATGTGACGCACAATGTTGGAATTTCCAATTCCAAGGGCATGATGGCCTTAGTGCCATATACTAGTGAGAACGGTGTTGCCCCAATGGGTGTCCATATACTAGTTCTATAAGCCCATAATGCAAGAGGTAGCTAAATATGCCAATATTTGTGATTTTCTTGAACAGTTTTATTTAAGATTACTACCATTGTTTTGTTCGAGGCCTCTTCTTGCCTATTTGCTTACGGATAATATGGAGTTGCAAAACTGTGTTGAATATTATACTTGGATGTTAAAGCCCTTATAGTTTTTTTTTTGAATGAAGTTCCATTATCCGATATTATTTTGGATGGTATCCCAAAATGACATATTATATTATGGAGTATAAACTCCGCAATACATGCTCCTATCATTGTAGTTAAAGGGATTACCTCCACCCATTTGGTGAAATACTCAATGACCATTATGATAAATGTGTGTTGGCCCAGAGATGGGGGAGAGATCTTACCAATTAGATCCAAACCCCACTGAGAAAATGGCCAAGCCGCTTGGATGGGCTATAAGGCCTGTGATGGTAGGTGCATAAGATTAGCATGGTGCTAATATTTAATGCACTTCTTGACATACGTTGTGCAATCCTTCTCCATAGTGGGCCAATAGTAACCCATTCAAAGGATGCGCTTGAAAATGGCCATGTCACTAAAATGGCCACCACATGTACCATCATGAGCTTGTGAAATTACCCAAGCTGATTCTTGGGGCTTAAGGCAATGAAGGAGAATTCCATCATAGCTATGATGATACAGGATGTCTCCTAACAAGATATATCTAGTCACTTTTTTTTATATGTTCTTTTTGTGGCATGCGATAATACCTGTGGGATTACTCCAAGCTTAAGAAAATCATGTAATTGTGATAACCAATGTTGATAAGCAACAACTTCAACTGACTAGATGACATGTTCCCGTTGAGATTTGACTTACATGAACAAAAATTGAGAAACAATCTTATGGATAATAGTGGTACCATTCTTTGCAGGACCCTATAAGAGAAAATATCCCCAAGGCACCTTCTTCAAAAAGTCTCTAGCTCTATAGAACCACTCATGGTTTGGTTCTATCTGAATCATGTGGATTGATTCATGATTTTCTTAAGCCTCACATCATATCGCGGATTGTGATAGCATTTTTACCTGGATGGTAGTGAAGTCAGCAGATGGATTCTAAGGGATTAAGGATCCCAAAGATGCCATAGTGTTTGCAAATCTATTGGACGTTCGAGGGATTACCTCGATGTCATACCACTCCAATTGGGCTAGGTAAGTGTCCACAAGTTCCTTGTATGCTTTCAATATGGGACACCTACACTGATAAATTCCCTTAACTTGATTTACTATGAGAAGGGAGTCACCAAATATATTTAGCTTTTTGATCTTCATGGTGAGCACTATTTGGAGACCCAAGATTAGGGCCTCATATTCAGCATTGTTATTGGTGCAAGAGAAATTGAGTTTAAATGACAAGGGTATTGGAGCACCTTTTGGCATGAAAAATACAATCCCTATGCCACCCCTTGCTTGCATTTCGAACTATCAAAGAACAAAGATATATCTACTTTATTATCTGGTTCTTCGGGTTCGAGCGACTCCGATAATGCAAAGACTGCATCATCGAGAAGCTCTATGATGAGAGGCCTATGATCCTAAAGAGGAGCCTCTACCAATTGATCAGCTATGACTTGTCCTTTGATTGACTTTTGACTAATGAATTCTAGGTCAAATTATGTCAATAGCATGATCCACTTTGTAGTACATGTGTTATGATATGTCTTGCTCATCATATACTACAAAGGATTTTGTTTCGATATTACATATAGCATATGACTCAACATGTAGTGATGCAACTTCTTAGTTGCAAAGACCATTGCTAAGCACAAATTTTCTACATATGCATATCATAGCTCATAACTAACCAAGGTTCGACTGATGTAGTATATTGCCTACTCTTTGTCTTGCATGTTCTTCTGGGCTAGCATGGTTCCCAGTGCAAAGTCTATGGTAGATATATATAGCAAGAATGGCACATCTGGTCTAGGTGGAGCTAATACTGGAGGTGATGCCAGGTATTTTTTGATCTCAGTGAAGGCTTTTTGATAGTCTTCATCCTAGTTAAATGGGACCCCCTTGTGTAGTAGTTTATTCATGGGTTGACATTTATCCGATAATTGTGTGATGAAGCACTTTATGGATGCTACCTTGCCCTGTAGGCTTCTTAATTCCTTGATGTTTGTGGAGGAACATATTTCTAATATGGCCTTGACATTTATTGGGTCAACTTTATCCCTCATTTAGAAATGATGAATCCCAAGAGTTTACCTAAAGTTACGCCAAAGACGCATTTCTTGGGATTCAACCTGACATTGTGCTCTATTAGGTGATCGAAGACTTTCCTTAGGACCTCAGCGTTCTCTTCACACAACAATGACTTGGCCAGTAAGTCATCGATATAATATTCTAATATTTTATGCATATAGTCATGAAAAATATATGTCATAGCCCACTGATATGTGGCACCAGTATTTTTGAGGCCAAATGGCATAACTTTATAGCAAAATGTTCCCATGGAGTGGTGAAAGAATTTTTGTGTTGATATTCAAATTTAATTTGAATCTAGTTGTAACCAAAAAAACCATCCATGAGAGAAAGCATTTTGTGACCTATAGTTGCGTCTACAAGAGCATCAATATTAGGTAATGGAAATGAATCCTTGGGTGTTGCCTTATTGAGGTCCCTCAAATCCATGCATATGCGAATTCTTCCATCATATTTTTTAATGAGTAGCATGTTTGATACCCAATATAGGTAATCGATGGGAATTATGAACACTATATCCAATAGGTTTTGTAGTTCATCTTTAACCATCAAGGCGATGGTTGGATGCATCTTCCTGAGTTTTTGCTTGATTGATTTCTTGGTAGGGTCTAATGAAAGGTTATGAGTAACCAGTTTTGGATCCAGATCCGGCATGTCCTTATAGGTCCAAGAAAAGAGATCATGTCTCTCTTTCAATAGAGGAATGAGGTTGGTGCACTCCTCAAGAGATAAGCTCTCTCCAAATTTAACCTTCTTTGGATTGGTGGGATCATCGTTGATATCCACTTTGAAGATTTCCTCTATTGACATATGTGATCCCTCCTCAAGATGATGAGGTGTAGGGATCAAATGGATGCCATCTACTAGGTTTAAATATTCCACCAAATTAGGATCGACCTCAGCATGATAGACATCATGTAACATTTCTTCATTGGAGAAGAAATATTTAGGCTCTAGGGGTGAATTGATGCGATTAAAATCAATGGCCTCAGGATTGAGGTGCAAAGGTTTTTAAGGGTCATATGGATTATGAAGTGGAGTGGTCATATCAATGGAGACCATGTTTATGGAATGAAAGAAACCTCCAGGACCATGTGGATGAAACTCCTTATCTCTGGTTTACCCCCCTACTCTAGATGTGGCTCAGGTGGTATAGGGTTTATTGGGTCTGCTTTGGGAACAGACACAACAATTGGATCCTCAGGGGAAAGTAATTACCTTAAGTTGGAAGGACCATAAAAAGCTATATGATATATCTCTTCTAAATTCACTGGTCTTATTTGGACATGAGGACCTAGGGATACTGCATGATAAATTGATTTCATGTCCACAATCTCCCTAAGATGACATAGATGTCGAGGCCCTAAATAGGCAATATTAATCTCGTATTCATACTCATCGTCATAACTAACATACTCACTCTCATCATCTTCAAAATTGTATTATGGATTTTCCTCCTCAAAAATGGATTATGCTTCAGACCTTTCTAAGGAGAGACCTGGATGGTAAACCAAAGGTGGTTCTTCTATAACCATGGTCACAGGCCAATTACCCCTCCACAAGTGTGAAGATTTTGGATGATAGGGATTCCAATCAACGTCATACCCAAGGCTAAGGTTTAGGTAATCTAGAGATATAGCTAATAACTCATCCTGACCTCTAATGTGATAACCTAGATTGAACCTATCAGTTGATAATTGGTATTGTGGATGATACAGAGTTTGACACCCTTGCTCAAATAAACCCAGCCCATAACCATACCAATGGTAACAATAAAAATAATGAAGGGCATACTTTGGGTTTGATAGATAACGAACATTTATAGCAAAATGTTCATCATCATCTTCTTCCATGGGTGAGAGATCTACGAGTTGATCCAAACCATCCATAGATGAAATTTATTTGATTGGATGGCACCCCTAGTGGTACCACCATCCCAATAGGAAAGCGATGAGCTTGAGGCCTACCCATATCCTATGTAGATTCTATGATCGGTGTAAAAGTTATATTATGCACCAGGTACTTAGCTAATCCAAGGTTGACTAGGTGAATCATCACATGCGATGCAGATGATGTGGTTGATGACACAGGAAAGTGAGGCTGAGGTACCTCCTCGACTACATTTTGTGAGTTTTCCTCCTCCATAGGATTTGGAATCTCAATAGTTGCTATGTTGGGGATTACCCTAGGTTCCTTTTCACCCAACACTACCTTTATATTTTGGTCATTCTTTAGCCTTGTCGATGTTGTAGGCTTTTTAAAAGTAGTCATTGTATTAGGGATTGGTCTTGATGTTGACGTAGAAGGGTTCATGCATACTACCTTTGACTTACCCACTGGATGTCTGATAGGAGATGTAGGTCTAATATCCAAGTGAGTATATGGGAGGATGAAGTCTCCTAGAAAGTCAACTTGATTGACATATTTAAATGGCTCTTCATCTAAAGGGACCACATGTACTTGGCCCTCGTGCACATAATTTATGCATTGGTGCAAAATCGAGGGGACACAATGCATGTCCCTTATCCATGGCCAACCTAGGAGAATGTTATACTACATAGCACCCTCTAGCACATGGCACATCATCGGGATGGTTTTTAGCCCAACTTGAATAGGAAGGACTATTGTACCTACCATCGAGCACAATGCATCATTGAAAGCTCGTAGTGTAAAATTTGAAGGTACGATATGCGACTTAGGTAATTTTAGGTGTCCTAAGGCCTTTGTGGTTATTATATTGATTGATGATCCTGTGTCAATCAAAACCTACTTTAAAGGAGTGTGGTCCACACACGCAATGATATGTAGCGACGGGTCCACTATAGTAGTGGAAACCATTTTGATTTAATGATCATAAAATTGGATCATAGGTTCTTGGCACTATTGTACATACCCCACAAAGTTAGTGAAAGCTTCAAGATTTTGGGGTTGAACTTAAATGACTCTTAATATTTCCATAAGCATCTCCTTGTGCCTAGGATATTGTTGTATAATCTCATATATAGATAATTTTGTCAAGGCTATATGTAGACTCTATATGAGTCTATTCCTAATTGTTACCACTAGTCTTGTTGGTGGGTTTGGCAATGGGTTCTGCACTAGCTTCTACTAAGATGTAGCTTGAATTTGAATGGGCACTACAGGAGGATTTGGTTGGTTGTACCTCCTATTTCTAGTGACCACATTCACCATATCAAAAAATCCTTGAGTAGGTGGATCAATCCGCACTTGGTTGACTTGTTCAACATTGTTCCTTGGTGGCTCATGATTTGAAAAGGGATATTTGAATATTCCCATATTCTAGTTATCTAGTGCCAAGGGTTTGTCTATCCATAGTTGATCCTTATTGATCATATTTTGACCACGTGTTTAAAACCATGGCACACTTCGATTTCGTGCCCCTTTTGTTAATGGTATGGGCAATAATGATCTTCTCTAAACCCTTTGGGTTTAGGATGGTTGGGATATAACAACTGCACTTTAAGCAATCATAGTGCCTTAGCCTTAAATAATTGATTGAATATTGATGCCAAAGTCTCAGACAATGGCATAAATTGATGAGGTGGGTGATGTTCCTTATCTTTGCCTTGCTTCTTATTGCATTGATTGTACTACACAGGGGATGGTTGTGCCTGATAATTTTGTGGTTGTTGGCTTTTGTCCCCATTTGGAAGGTTCAACATGACTTGATTCACATGTTGGCCTAGTGATTTTGATTCTTTGTATTCTTATTTTTCCATTCCTTATTTGTCTAGAGTTTTAAGTCTCCTTGCAACTTGATATCCTCAATGACTTTGGCTTACGCCAAGGCCTCTTTGAATGATTGATATTGCTATAGTTTTAACAATAGTGAAATGTGCTTCGCATAGCTCTTAGTAAAAATTTGTGTTAACTCTATAGTTGGGATGGAGAATGGAATTTTAGTCATCAATTTCCTCCATCTATTGCCATAGTTCATTACTGGATCATCATCATATTGCTTTAGATCAGCTAGATAGGATAGATTGGTCTTCTTCTTGATGTCAAATGAGAAGTTTTCAAGAAAGGTATTCACCAGCTATTCAAAGCTGGTAATGCTATACCTCTTTAGCTGATTGTACCATTCCAAGGTTGGGCCTAAAAGGGTTATCATGAAAGTCCTTAGCAATAAGGCATCATTATTTAGAATCTAAAAACACTGATTCATGAAACTGGTCACATGTTCTTGTGCATCATCGTCTCTATAGAATTTTTCTACCTTAGGCATCTCAAAATATTTGGGATATGCTAGGCTAGGGACTAAGGGACACAAAGGCTGATTATGAATCTTGTTTAGGGTAGGCTTTTGATAAGCCATCCCTTATTTTTCAATAGCTTTGATTTTCTTAGCAAGGACTCTATACGCTTGAGAGGATACAATTTTCTCTTCTCTAAGTGACCTCTGTGGTGCAAGCGGAGGTAAGTTTCTTTGATATCAAGATGGATAATTGTGCTCATCATCCAAACATATGGAAAAGGGCTCAAAATATTGCTAATATTTTCATCCCTCTCTGATTCCTCATACTGACTATGCCTAGGTTGGTCTAGCATTTGATGTTGTTGTTGTCTTTGAGTGTGCTGGGAAGTATGATGAGTACAATGCTTGATTTATTTAGGGCACAAATCTAGTTGTGATATAGCACATATAGTGTTATGCAACTCCCTATACTCATTATTAGGAGGTATATTATCCTGATCTAACTTATCCTATATATCTTCACACTCCTGATTGAGGATGCATTAATCGTGCAAGCGATGCTCATACAAATATTTTTGAAGCAACATTTGTCATTGTGTATCCTCTTTCTCAAGTCGCTCATGCAATTCATGCAAATCCTCTAATTGATCTTGGATTATTTGCTATATTTGACCTGAGTGAAGCCTACATATTTGATCTATGCGATCAAATGTGTAGAGTCTTTGGCTTCTTTTCTCTGTGTGTGGAGATCTAGTAGAATAGATCTTAAAGGATTGATCTGTTATGCTCTTGCCTTTGTATATAAAGGTTGTATCAGTAGCACATTGAGACCTTTATTATGTGCTTACATTTGTAGATGGGGGTGTTTGTACTTGTAACCACCAAAAAGGCTCCCACCTGAGGCATCCTATTGCAATAATTGATAAAAAAATAACATGCATATAAGAGCAAGAATTTGACAACAAATGAATCAAGAAGAAATACGCTTTATTCCATTGTATTCAAAGTCAAAGTCAAATTACAAGTACATCCCTCTTAGGGATAATTATTTTGATACAATATTACAATAGGAGTGTAATTGTTTTCCTCTCAAGGGAAAGTGTGATTTCCAAGTGCCTTTTAGGGTGACATGAATTGCTCTAGGGTGGATTTGCCCTCTTCTTCATGTTGAGGAAGGAACTTGATGGTTGAATCTCCTTTGAAGTTATTCCCTGCGGTCGAGAAATAACATAGAAATGTCAAAAATATAGGCAGTCTCTCATGATGAGGCCCTTTGAGGAAAATTGCATAATGACACCATTAAACATGCATAATCAAGAAAACATAAAAAGTACTTCTAAGCTATGCAAATTGAATCAAGATTAATATAATAGCATAAAGAAAAGTAGCAGCTACACTATGCATGGATTAAATATATAAAACAAGGCATGAAAGTGCATAAAGAACCTATTAATGTCATAATTGAAGCATAACATGGAAAATCTAATCTAACCTAATTCTACGATCAAAAGTCTACTAAACTGCTATTAAACCATGAAAACAGCTAATCTAATATAATTAATTGGACAAAAATGAAAAGAGGAATGTGGTGATACCTTGGTTGCAAACCGCAACTCTGATGAGTGGTCTGCACTATAAACCATAGCTGAAAGGCATAGTTAGCACTTTTATAAGCTTACCCTCAATTCCAAGGGTAGTGGGCTTGACCTCCTTGTCTAATTGATGTTCAAGGGTCGCCTTCGATGTCCTTCTAGTAGGTTTTATAGTTGAATCGCTATGAGGGGCCTTCATTTGCCTGAATGTGTGCTTCTTAGCTCTCCTAGGCTCCTAGGGAATCCATTATGCAATTCATCATGAATCTTAGAAAATAGAAAGGGGATAAGTGCAATAGCTCTCTCAATACTCTCAAGTGAGTGTATAATTTGATAGGGCTTCACTGCTCTAATCTCCAATGCTTGCTCAATATATTTTACACTAATTCTGAGGGGTACTTATAGGACTACCCAAGTGCTAGGGGTGGCTTCATGGAGAAGCCAATATCAAGAAGGGGTGGTTAAGACAATTTGATTGGAAGCTTCCATCCTCTAACCATCCTCTAACCATCCTCTTCTAGAACTTATGGTTGTTCCAACCGATTTGGCTCGAATTGAAGGCCAACTGAACTTCAGTTAAGACCACAAGTCACAACTATGGTCTAGACTATAAACTATAGGTTTCAACCATGGTTCAACCTATAGATCATAGGTCTGGGCTGTGGTTCAGACTAATTAGGCCAAGGAGCCCAAATTTAGTGGTTAGAACCACTGCTCTATCTTGGAGTCTATCCAAGATCTTCCATATGATCTTCTAGCATGTCCATATGAGTAGTCACCTTCGACATGACGTATTTTAGGTGTCTACAAATGCCCCTTTTGAGATGCGTTGTGAGATCAAACAATGCTAAGCAAAAATATACCTCTTAAAATGATGTCAAAGGTTATATGATGATCATTAGTCAGATCAAAATTAGATGCCCCAGGTCTAGCAAAAGGACGTGCATCTTGGAATCATTGCTTCCAACTCTTTGGAGGCTTAAATTTGAAAGAGTTTGCACTCGTCATCAATAATTTGGGTAGCTTTGGTGCTACAATAGGAGTTAGGCCTATATAACCGAAAGGAGGTGAGATACAAATAAGTTATCATGTTTGCTATTTTTCCCAAGCAAAGGGGTAAGCTTATGATATCTATTGACAATGATTTGCAAGGACGAACGCAATTTTGACAAGATCAAGGGATCTACAATTCTCAAGGATATTCTATTGATTTTGATTATGATTTGTTATTATGACTACCCCCTCAAGCGACGATTTGATGAGATTAATGATAATTATTAAAGCGATGATGTCGCTTGACCACCATAGATGATCTAAAAAAAATTAGATTTGAGCGTATTAATGTATTGGCTAGGCCTAGTTCAGCTTTTGATTACAACTATTAATAGTATTTGCACATTTATATCCCATGGAGTAGTCAAGCTGCAATAGTCATCTTAGGGAAGCGAATTGCTACAAATCCAATCATATTTTTGTTGAATAAAATTATCGATGATTTGCTAAAAGATGTCATAGAATACATGACATGAAACGCCTCATTCCCATGGAGCAATCAAGCTGCAAAGGCTTTATTAGGGATTGAAAAGAAGCATATCAAATAAACAATGACCATTTTTGTCCCAAATGTCCTTATGGTTATTTACTCATCTTGTTGGATTGCATGGATCGCAAGTCACTACAACCACCAAGTGTGTAGGGTAAATGACTGAATATAAGGCGCATTTGGCTTTTGCTTTTGAATTATGCATTGAGTTTATTTATTTAGCTGTGAGGTGTGTCACTCCATTGAAGGATTGTCATAGCGATGACCTCCATTGTACTTTATAATCTCAGCCAGATATTTGATTTTTAATTGAATCCTGGTGCTTGATTATCACCAAATTTCCAAAATGATTTGATTTTATTAGATTTTGATCCCCTGGGAGGCATTAGTTTGTCTTTTTAGCCCCTCCCATAGTGGGATTTTTATAGATTTACTTTTAGTTGTAAATCATAGCTAGGGTGTGCGGTTCCCATTCATAATTTTGGGAACCACAGCTAGGGCCTACAGGCACAAAACCTTAATTCCTGGACCATAGGTGTCAAATGCAGTCCGCATGGAATAGGAAAAGGCTATAAAGATTTCAAATTTCAAAAATGTCTCATTATTATTTGAAAGTGATTGTTGATTGGAGAGCTCTAACAGGAGAGAGATAAAACTAACCTTAAATCCTACCAAAACTCAAGCAAACACTCACTCTCTCCATGATGGTGGATCACAGACAACCCTCTACCAACCGAGGCAATAGTGTAGGAAAGGTAACTCAAAACCGAGTCCATGCAACCATTACCAATTAAAAAAATTGACCTCATTAATTAATGGGCTAATGAATCAAATTAAACTATTGGCAATGAACCACACTGTAGTTTAGGCTAGCTAGGATTAGGTTAGGTTTAATTTTTTTCATTTTTTGGGCAGGGAATTAACCCCGTTTGAGTTTGTCGAAGACTGCAGCTACCATCTATGGTTCCCAATTGGTCAATTGGGGATCACAGCTGCTATTTGTAGTCAACATTAAAATCATAACGGTCAATTTTTGATCGCATGCAGACTGCAAGGTTGACCCATAGTTCGCAACTTTAGAAAAATTGATAAATTTTTTAATTCTTCTATGTTTTAAAAGGTAATTAATGTCATTTAATGCATTTTGACCTATCTGAATGAAAATTTTGATTTGTAAGCCTGCATGATGACATGTTTTTGCATTTTATCAAAAAATTTAGATGTTTTTAATGATTTTTAGGTCATTTTAAACTATTTTTGCTTGTTTTTAGTTAAAATTTTCCTTATATTATACTTTCTATTTCAGCCATTGGCCTCTAGAGCTCGAGAGCCAGATATTATTAAGAATATCTATGACCATATCACTGATGCTGAGCATACATGGTTCAGAGTTGTTGGATTCGGTTATGTCTTAGATCTACCCACTATTCGGGTAGATCAGGCTTACCTGACTGTGTTGGACCGTCGTTGGAATGTGTGGAACAACACATATCACCTACCTACAGGTGAAATGACTATGACCTTAGAGGATGTATTTAGGATCTTCAGGATCCCCATCGATGGTGAGGCCATCGTCTCCTCTACTTATAGATCTAGGGAGTCCATTTTTGATGAGATCTTTGATGACTGGAACAAGGAGGCTCAGGAGAAGATCAATCACGAAGGAGTACACATCGGCTATTGCTAGGGCCAGTAGATATTCTCTGTCAGAGATGCCATTTCATGCACATGGTGGTGCAAATTGTTCTTCTAGACTCCTCAAGCATGAGGATTCCCTGGAACCTCCTGGCCACTATCAGGAGAGTTACTCAAAGCTCCACACAATGACCACTGCTCCTAGCCTGGGGAAGTACTCTACTGTGTCAGTTGTACCATGAGCTATATTATATTTCTAAGAAAAACCATAAGGGCATCAACTATAGCCTACTCTCATAGATTTGGGAGTGGCGACACATCCAGATCGAGCATCCTGGAGAGCTCCCATTACATATTACTACCATTAAATATGACCATTAGTGTTATGCTACCTACTGGCTCCAAGAGGAGGAGGGATTCTGGAGTAGGACCTATGCTGGTGATATCGAGCATTACATCACTTAGTTTGTAGCACTTGGACCAGATGATATCGAGTGGTGACCTTACATGGAGTGTCTTAACTGGGCTGAGACCGACGAGTGGCTTTGACAAGCTCACCGAGATAGCTGGCTACTCGGTCGAAAGGTCAAGATTAGAGAGTACCAATTTTTCTCTTGTGTCCTATGTCAGTTTGGCATGGTGCAGGACATCTTGAAGATCCCATTTGTGTATCAAAGATTGGATTTGGAGAGGTATCTACTGTTGATTCATCCTTCGATGTTAGGGGATGAGCCTGATGACTTTCAGGATATTGGAGTTGATAGAGTTGTGACCAATTCAGAGTATGACGGATGATGGTCTATGTTCTATTGGTATGGGATAGGGCCTCTAGGCTAAGCTATATATCATGTAGGGGTAGAGGTGGATCCTAACGAGTGCAATGTGCACCAGTAGACAGAGGGCAACTAGGGCATAAAGGCTACCACTAGGGAGGCTCCTGAGGTTGACCCTAATGAGGAGGCTCTCGAGGAGGGTGAGGTACCTCCTGAAAGTGTAGAGGGATTACTCTTGGCATAGGTGGCTAACCTGTAGAGTCAGCTGGGGTGATTCTAGACACAGTAGAGGGATTAGGACACTACTATCGCCACTCTAGAGGTGATGCTAGCTAATAAATATAGGCAACTATCTAGGGTATAGGAGGAGATCACTAGTCTCATCGAGTGAGATACAATAGTAGAGGCTCAAGTTCAAGAGCTCACTAGCACCCACAATGTAGCAGTAGCACAACAAGGTGAGGTAGTTGTAGAGAAGGATATGCTTAGGACATAGATGGGGGTCCTCCACCCTCTCAAGAAATTATGGGACCTCCATGGCATCAACAACAGTATTACCAGGTGGCTGGGATCCTATAGCAGATATCCAATGCTTGTAGGGTTTGTTGATGAGTACCAATGATAGGCATGCATCCAGGGTTTCTCGGGTGGACCAGCTAGTTGGATATATATAGATGTTAGGTGCAGAGGTTCCTAAGGATCCGTATGCTCTAGAGTCCTAGCAGACTATATCCAAGACTATAGTATAGTCTACTGCTAGCTCGAGCCATTACACCCATCAAAGTGAGAGGACACACAAGTACTCTAGTACACATGGTGGCAACAGTCACACCAGGACTAGGGAGGCAAGGCAGTCTACTATAGCATATAGCCATATGTCCCAGTGCACAGAGGTCCCCATTGCATAGGTGGTAGTTGGAAAAGTGCTAGGCATCTTTAGGATAGGTGGTACTCAGGGCTCTCAGCAGGATCCACAGTAGATAGCAAAGCAGGATCCTGAGCACGGTACTGAGGGAGGCAGTGAGAGCTTTGGTATAGGGGGCAGATCAGAGCTAGATCTCTACTATTGCAGGATATATTTTTGATATATATCATTTTTAGTGTAAGATCGAGGACCTACACATTTGTAGCCTGCGAGCATTTTTATATACTCCCTATGTACTCATTTGGACACATATATATATATATGATCATTTATGGCTCATTATGTGTACATGTGTATATATATATATATTATGTTTATGTGATGCACATGGATGCAATGCTTATGTTAATTTGCTGGTGCTATATGATGTGATGTATGGATGACATGCACTAGATAGCTATTTAATTTATGATGATGATTATATGCAGTGATCTAGATGCTTAGATGTGCTTTTTATGATGGATGCATATGGATGTGATGATATTTTCTTAACGCATATTTGATATTGCTTTATTGTATGCATTAATGTATGTAATGATTTATTTACACGATGGTAATCTAATGTAAATGGAACTGTATGCTTTAATCACTTAAAACATAAGGAATGCATGCAAATATATTTATCAATTTAATGGATGACGCCACATGATGTGTAGAAATTATGACTGTAATTGAAAATGCTTAAGATGAGAATTTAATCAATTAATCACCCATTTATGAAATTAAATAACTAAAGCTGTATAATTTGAATGATATAATATGCCATTCTATTTTCTTTCTTTTTCACTTTGGATGATATGCATGATATAGTCAATGGCTGTCTAAACATATTTGTTGATACTCATCCGATATCTATCCTATATTTTGATTGTGCTTTATGTAATGATGTATCACTTCTTGGATAATTTGATGATTTGCAATGACTTTTACCATTTAATGGTTTATGCTTTTTATAGTATTTTTTGTTTTTTAGAGATATTTTGAGGTTTTTCATGAGACTCAAACACCCTAATTGTCTTATCAAAAGTTGTATACTGACCATACTAGAATTTTGAGATATAAGGCTTTTGCTAGGATAGGCCCTAACTCTTCATTATATCTATGTGTGCACATGATTATTTTAAGATAAGACACGAGCATTCCCCGATGTCAGGCGGGATTATTTCAGCCCATTGCTAAGATAGGGGTCCAAAAAATGTCTTATCCAATATCAAGTTTAGATTTTAGTTGGACTAAACCACTAAGTAATGCAGGAAACCTAAAGCTAGCTCTTCCAAATTCAAACATTGGTCTTTTTCATAAGCGAGGTGCTAATGCATCAGACATATCGTCATGCATAAGGTACGGTAGTGCTGGCAATTCCAGGGATTCAAGTTTTCTCCCACTCATTCTTTTTCAATTTTTGGGATACTTGCTCATATGTAGTGAAGCAAGGGAGTCAATTCCATTTTGACTTTGACTTTCTTTGGATCTTCATTTGATCTTCACTGGAATCTATTTTTTGATCTTCATTTGATCTAGATTTGAACTTTGATTTATGATATTCACTCGATCTTGATGTGAAATTTTATTTCTGATATTCATTTGATCTTCACTTTGAACTTTGATTTAAGCCTATTTTTTTATCTTCACTCAATCTGGTAAGACCCCAAGGTCTTACTATAAAATTATTAACAAATTAATGTAAATGTAATTGCAGGCCACTCAAATGGGGCTCCCTCCTTAGAATATATGCTTATTATTCTTCTTCTTGGATGATTTGATATGGATGGCCAACCTAATATATATATATCTACCCTAAAGCTATGTTGGTGAAGAGACATGATGGTTCACATATGAAGAGACATGATGGTTCACGTTATGAAGGGTTGTGATGGTTCACTTTATAAGTTAATAATATAATAATTAAATGATTAATAATACTAACTAATACTAACTAATAATGTTAGGATTGAGGATCCTAACATGCCACCCTCCTTAAAAAGAGCTTTGTCCTCAAAGCTCAAAGTGAGAAGCTTTGTCCTTTGTTTTCCAATAAGGATTTGTGTAAGTTCTTGGACTCTTTTAATGGCATCCTTTCATAGGTGGGGATATTGAGAAGGATGAAGAATTAGCGAGGGGTTACCAAGAACAATAGTAGATACGGGGGATTCCTTGGTAGAGCCAACAGAGAAGGAGTGTGTAGTCACTCTGTGTTGGTTTTGAATAGGTTTGGTCATATGGCAAGAACTCACTATTGGTGAGGAAGGTATGTGTAGGTCTTGTAGAGTGTATGTTTGGCTAGCATTGATCACTTTGGGTATGTCTACCTCATCCTTTCTTGGTACATCAATCACTTCTTGCACATCGACCTCATTGTCTTCATTGCGATGAGTAGGTGCATTGGTCGCTTCGGACACAACTACCTCATCTGCTTGCTCTATGGAGAGGCAAGGATCAACTTCCTTCAATAAATACAATGTTAGTGTTGTGTTTGGTGATATCCTCAAACCGAGTTTGATACTCATGCACGAAAGTGATTTGATGAAGTTCCTTTAGAAAATTCCACATGGTTGGGTCCCACATGGCTCTGATACCAAATGGTAATACTCCAAGGTCTTACTATAAAATTATTAACAAATTAATGTAAATGTAATCGTAGGCCACTCAAAGGGGGTTCCCTTGTAATCACTTTGCCACTATAAGGGGCTTCCTCCTTAGAATATATGCTTATTATTCTTCTTCTTGGATGATTTGATATGGATGGCCAACCTAATATATATATCTACCCTAAAGCTACGTTGGTGAAGAGACATGATGGTTCACGTATGAAGAGACATGATGGTTCACGTAATGAAGGGTTGTGATGGTTCACTTTATAAGTTAATTATATGATAATTAAATGATTAATAATACTAACTAATACTAACTAATAATGTTAGGATTGAGGATCCTAACACGATCTTCACTTTTCAGCATTTGCATTTGATAATTTTCTTCAAAAAATTTCCTTTGGGGGGATTTTCTTGGGAGAACTATTTCTGGTATATCGATTGATAATATCAATCTTATGATATCAATGTGGGATATCAATCTGGGGAGTCGATCTATGATATTGATCTAGGGTATCAATAATGAGGATTGATGTGGGATATCTCTTGGGGATATTGCTCTTTTTATTGTAAGCAAGGGATTTTGAGTAGGAAATACACTTGTCCTTTTGCCAACTGCCAAAATTTCCCATATCGTTCTCACAGAGGGATAAGCAAGAATAACTCTTTTCGCTTCAAGATACCCGGTCCTGCTTCATGGCTTTCATCTTCCCCTAGTCCTTATTAGGATTGCTTAATTTATTGATTAGTGATAGAATTATGATATTCTAAGGGCTATACTAACTAGACCTTAGCTACAAAAGTAAAGCAAGATTTCTATCAACTCTTGATAAGACCTCTAGGTATGGCTGAGTGACCGAAAAACCTGAGTATATCTTCATAGCAACATTATGGGTTGTGTTGAAAAACACAATTACTCACATGAATTATGGATCATGATAAATGTAGAGATGCATGATTTAGACACAAACATGGTGTCATTTGTAATACTGACAAACATAATCCCTCCTACTACGGAATGCAACGAATGATTAATGCCTATATGCAATGCAGTAATACAGTGGATGCATGAGTGAATGCAAAATGAGAATGCAAAATTCAACTACAAATGCAGATGTTTTTGTATTTTATGCTTTACCAAAAAAAATTTGGATTTTATTGATTTTATAATTTTTATGAGTTTTGAGCCTCATATCTTGACCAAAAAATGAGTACATGTCTTTGGAGCCTTTAAATTGACCAAGCGATTCTCAGGAACCCCTATAGCTTTTAGGATTGACCAAAGGGATTTTGAGCACCCTTGGGACGTTTTTGGATGACCAAGTGATTTCAAGAACCCTTGGAACCTTTGGGTTGACCAGCATTTTTTCAGAAACTCTTGGTGACTTTTGCTTGACCAAGTTACTCATAGACAAGCTTGGAGCCTTTTTAGGATGATCGAGTGGTATTCAGCAACCCTCAGGGCTTTTGAGGATGACCAAAGGGTTTACAAATGCCTTTGGAGCTTTTACTTGACCAAACTACTCATGACCGAGCGGTATTCAGCAACCTTCGAATCTTTTGACTAACATGACCAAGCGGTTTCGAGAACCCTTGGAGCCTTTTACTAACATGGTGAAGCAGTTTTGAGAATCCTTGGAGCCTTTTGCTATGCTCCTTAAGCATAAAATACCTTAATATGGATGGTGTGGAGAGGTTCAGGCTCTTCAACACCCCCTAGCGATGTTAGGTGATAAGTACCCGAACCAATATTTTTAGATATGATATAGGGCCCTAGCCAATTAGCCATAAATTTGTCCCTTAGATCGAGTGGTAAATTAGAGTTCTATTGGTTATCTTTCAAGACAAGATCCCCAACTTCAAAGTATCTCTGGTGGACTTTGACATTGTAAGCTCGTTTTAGTAACTCCTGATAAACACAAATATGCTCCAAGGTATTCATGCGATGTTCATCAAGCAGCATCATTTGATCCAGTCGAGCTTGCAGCGCAGTGTCATCATCGATGAACTCTTTCAATGTGATGTGCAGTGTTGGAATTTATAATTCCAAGGGCATAATGGCCTCAATGCCATATACTAGTGATAATGGGGTTACCCCTATGGGTGTTCGAATACTAGTCCTATAAGCCCATAACACAAGGGGAAATTGGACGTGCCAGTATTTGTGATTTTCTTAGACCATATTTTTCAAGATGGCCACCACTGTCTTATTTGAAGCTTCAGCCTGCCTGTTTGCTTATAGATAGTATGGAGTCGCAAAACTATGTTTGATTCTATATTTAGATGTCAAAGCTCTCGTAGTTTTTTTCTTGAATGACGTTCCATTATCCGATATTATTTTGGATGGAATCCCAAAATGACTTATAATATGCTCCAGTATAAACTCTACTATACAAGCTCCAATTGTCATTGTTAAGGGTATTGGTTCAACCCACTTTGTAAAATACTCAATAGCCATGATTATGAATGTATGCCAGCCTAATTATGGGGGAGAGATCTTACCTATAATATCTAGTCCCCACTGAGAAAATGGCCAAGCCACTTGGATGGGATGTAAGGCCTACAATGGCAAGTGCGTAAGATTAGCATGATGTTGACATTTGATGCATTTCTTGACATACGCATTGCAATCCTTCTCTAGAGTGGGTCAAAAGTAGCCCATTCAAAGGATGCACTTGACGATGGCCATGCTGCTAAAATGACCATCACATGTACCGTCATGAGCTTGTGAGATCGCCCAAGATGACTCTTGGGGCTCTAGATAATGAAGGAGAACTCCATCGTAGCTTATGCGGTACAAAATATCTCCTATTAAGACATATTTTATCACTTTCTATTTAAATGTTCTTCTTGTGGCATGCAAAAATCCCTCTAGGATTATACTAATATTTAGGAAGTCTTTAATTTGCGACATCTAATTTTAATAAATCTCAGCTTCGACTGCTAAGACGACTTGCTCACCCTATGTATTTACTTTTACAAATGCAAACTTGGAAACAACCCTATGGTGAATGGTAGTACGACTCCTTGTTGGACTCTAAGAGGTTAATGACCCCTAGGGTGCCTTCTTAAGAAAGTCTTTAGCTTTGCAGAACCATTCAACTTTTGGTTCTACACTAATCATATTGATCGACTCTTTGTTATCATAAGTTGCATGCTCTACTACGGGATGCGAGAGCATCTTGACATGGATGGTAGTGAAATTTGAAGACATACTCTGAGGGATTAAAGATCCCAAAGATTCCATGGTGCCTGCAAATCTATTTGATGACCAAGGGATTACCTCGATGTCATACCATTCAAATTTAGCCAAATAAGTGGCAACTAGATTTTTATAATATTTTAGTACAGGACATCGACACTGAAAAAGCCCCTTGACTTGTTTTACTATGAGCAAGGAGTCTCCAAAGATGTTCAATCTCTTAATATTCATGGCAACATCTATGTGGAGGCCCAAAAGTAGGGCTTCATACTTAGCGTTGTTGTTGGTACATGGAAAATCCAACTTGAACAACAAGGGCATGGAAGCTCCTTGTAGTGTGAAGAACACTATTATGGCACCACCTCCTTGTTCGCACTTCAAACTATCAAAGAATAGAGTCATATCAACATTGTTATCTGGTTCCTTAGATTCAGGAGATTTAGATATGATGAAGACTACATCATCTAAAAGCTCGATTGTTAGAGGTCTGCTATTCAACAATAGTGCCTCAGCTAATTGATCAGCTATGAAATGTCCCTTAATGGACTTCTAGCTTATGAATTCCAAATCAAATTCTATCAATAGCATGATCCACTTCACAGTACACATATTGTGATACGTCTTACTCATCATGTACTATAAAGGGTTTTGTTTTGATATAACATATGTTGTATGACTCAACATATAGTGCCACAATTTCTTTGTAGCGAACACTATTGCTAAACACAATTTCTCCACATATGCATACCCTAGCTCGTAACTCACCAAGGTTCGGCTGATGTAATATATAGCTTGTTCTTTGCCTTACACATTCTTTTGGGCTAACATGGTCCCTAATGCAAATTTAGTTGCCAATATATATAGTAGAAAAGGCACATCCAGCCTTGGTGGAGCTAGTACTGGCGGCGTCGCTAGGTATTACTTTATTTTAGTGAAGGCTTTCTGATAATACTCATCCCAATTGAATGGGACCCCTTATGTAGCAGTCGATTCATGGGTCAAATCTTATCCAATAACTGAGCGATGAATCGCTTGATCGAAGCTACTCTGCCCTAAAGGCTTCTCAACTCTTTAATGTTGGAGGGAGGACACATTTCTAAAATAGCCTTGACCTTCACTGGGTCAACTTTGATGCCTCTCTTTGAGACAATGAATCCTAACAATTTACCAGAAGTTACGCCAAATACACACTTCTTAGGATTCAACCTAACATTATAATCTATTAGGCGATCGAAGACCTTCCTTAAGACCTTTGCATGCTCTACATGTAATAATGACTTGGCTAGCAAGTCATCCATGTAATATTTTAGGATCTTGTGCATATAGTCATGAAAAATGTATGTCATGGCCCGATGGTACGTCGCACCAACATTTTTGAGGTTAAATGGCATAACTTTGTAGCAAAATGTTCCCCATGGATTTATAAACATGGTTTTATGCTGGTCTTTAGGTTTGATCCAAATTTGATTGTAACCAAAAAAACCATTCATTAATTGCATCCACAAGAGCATGGATATTAGGCAATGGAAATGAATCTTTGGGTGTTGCCTTATTGAGGTCTCTAAAATATGTGCAAATACAAATCCTTCCATCAGGTTTTCTACGGGTACCATATTGGAAACCCATTCTGGATAGTCAATGGAAATCACAAATTCTACATCCAACATCTTTTTTAGCTCATCTTTCACCATTAGGGCTAATTTTGGGTGCATATTTCTAAGATTTTTCTTGACTGAATTCTTTGTCAAATCTAGCGAAAGGTTATGAGTAACCAATTTTGGGTCTAGGCCTGGCATATCCTTGTATGTCCAAGAAAATATATTTGGTCTCTCTTTCAATAGAGGGATGAGGGTGGCCCGCTCATCTGGAGTGAGACTCTCTCCAAGTTTAACCTTCTTTGGATTGGTGGGATCGTTGCTGATATCCACTTCAAAGGTTTCCTCTACTAACATATGTGACCCCTCCTCAAGCTGGTGAGGCTTAGGTATCAAATGGATGTCATCATCTAGATTTATATGTTCTGTGTTAGAAGCATTCTCAGCATGATACACATCATAAGTACATCCTGGTGCAAAATGGAAAGGTTACAATATCTCTTCATTAGGGAAGAAATATTTAGGCTCTATTGGTGAATCAGCACGATCCCAGTCGATGGCATCTACATTTAGATACAATGTTTTAGACGGATATGCTGGATTGTGAAGTGGAGTGGTTAAGTCAATGGAGACCATATTGATGGAATGGTATTGGCCTCTAGAACCACATGGAAAATCCTCTACATAGCTGATGTAATTGTCACTCCCAGGGTCTGGCTCCAATGGCATAGGTACAAAGGGGTCTTCTTTGTGAGGACTATGGACAATCAGATCCTCCCTATGCACTAACTATAGAATAGGATCATTTGGCTCCAGGAGCTCCATGTAATTCGATGGAGGAGGATTAACCATACGATGAATTTGATAAAGGGTTAATCATATCTCTCTCATATGAGGACCTATACACAACTGGCGATAGACTTCATCTATGTCTATGCATTGGTGACGATAACGCAAATATGGAGGACCAAGGTAGGCCCTCTCTAGCTCATCTTCTTCATCACTATCTAAGAACCAGAGCCCTTCATTTGCTCCTACTCCCATGGGGTGCTCCTCCAAATGAGGCCCCATGAATCTTATTGCTTGATCAATGTCATCGCTATCCGGATAAACCGTATAATTATACCTTATGTATGACACTGTCGAGAATACTGGCTTGATCTCTTCCTCTAAATGATTTATTTTAGGAAGAATCTCTTTGGTAACATGTACCAACTTTGTAGGTAGCAGATGATGCACATATTAAGGCCTCACGTAAGTACCTTCAACTTCATCCTTAGATTCATCGTCGCTTTAGGATTCCTTATCTGCATCATAGCCTGGTCCAATTATATCGAAGCTAGAATCCTCTCCATATGTATTACAAATATATCCTAACTCGATATCATCTATAGTAATGGGTTTATGCCCCTGCATGTCTATGTTGTTGACTGCATCATAGATTTGGTATCTCAGGTTATCTTTGAGGTTTAGCCCTATCTCGGTATGCTCAAGGAGCCCTTCACAATGATATTTGAGTGGCTTAGCTGTGAAAAAATATATCATCAAGTGATTCCTCCAAAATTTGGAAGGATCAGGATGGTAGGGATTAAAATCCACATCATCAGCCAGAGTAAGGTATAGACGATCAAGATATACCATAAGCAAATTGTCTTGCCCTCGTATCTATAACCCCAAACCGAACTTATCCATGGCTAACTAATAACTTAGATCTAGTAGAGTCATACATATTTTTAAAGAGACCAAGGTCATATCCTTTCCAATTATATAACTCAAATATTTGTATGGAATACTCTAGATTGGACAGATAATGAATGTTTACGATGAATGGTTCATTGTCATCTTCATCCATTGGCGTATGCATGGGAAGCTGGTCTAGCCCTACATATATGAATTTGGTCTGATTGGGTGGGTCACCAAATGGTAGGACTGATCCAATCGAATATCTATGGGTGTGTGATTGACCCATCTCTTGTACAGTTTTCAAAATAGGCCCAAAGGTCACATTCTACACAATGTACTTGCCCAACCCGATGTTGGCGATATGGACAGTCACCCACGGTGTAGATGACCCTGCTGAAGATGTAGGTGAGGTAGGCTAAGGTGCCTCCTTGACTTTGTCTTGGGGTTCCTCAAATTCCATAGGAGTGGGAGCCTCCTTGGCAATCATCTCGAGCTCATGCACTTTCTATTTCTCACCCATATTTGCCTTTAACTTCCTTTCATCCCACTGCATGACTGATACCGATGGTTTTTAGGAAGTGGCAATGGTGTGCTCTGATTTATGTGACACAAATGGTGTTGGTTGAGCTCATACTACTGGTTTACCTCTTGTTTTATTTATCGATGATGATGGTCGAACATCCAAGTGTGTTGATGGGAGTACAAAACCCTCAGGCAAATATGATAGGTTCACAAACTTGAAAGTTTCTTTGTCTGATGATACTACGTGAACCCATCCCTCATGAATATATTTCATGCACTGATGTAATATTGAGGGTATGCAATGCATTTCACAAATCCAAGGTCTATCGAGTAATATGTTATATTGCATGGATCCTTCTATCATGTGACACATCACAAATATGGTCTTCAGGCCTACCTATACGGGTAGGATAATCATGCCAATAGTTGAATATAGTGCATCATTAAACACTCTCAAATTAAATGTAGTGGGCATGATATGCGATTTAGGGAGCTTCAAATGACTCAGTGCCTTGGTCGTTATTATGTTGATCGATAAGCTAGTATCGATCAAGACCCTTTTAAATGGTATGTGATTAATGCATATGATTATGTGCAATTGTGGGTCAGTCGTAGTTGTAGAAACCATCATTATCTCATGATCGTAAAATTTGATCATCGGTTCCTGACATTGTTGTATATGTCCTACAAAATAAGTAAATGTCTGCGCATCCTGGGGCTATACTTCAATGGACCTCAAAATGTCTATAAGAGTCTCATTATGCCTCGAGACTGTTGTATTAATTCATATATTAACAACTTCGTAGGAGTTGATTACAGGTTTTGGACCAACCTGCTCCTTATGGTCACCAGCGGTCTTGTCGGTGGGCCTGGGATATTCTGTGTCGATTGTTTATTTGGCGTGGCCTATATCTAAATGGGAGCATGAGGTTTGTTTGATTGTTTGTACCTCCCATTTCTGGTGATAATGTTCACCATGCCTATGAATCCCTGGGTAGGTTGTTCGACTCGCACCTGGTTGACCTGGCCAACATTGTTCTAAGGCACCTTGTGATTCGACAAGGGGTTTTTATAAATCCCCATATTTTGATTATCTAGTGCCTGTAGGTTATGTGGTACTACAAGCTCACCTTTTTTAATCATATTTTGCACCATGTGTTTGAAATACCAACACACCTCAATGTCATGGCCTTTTGCTCGATGAAAAATGCAAAATAAATCATCTTGGTACCCCTTAGGTTTGGGTTGATTGGGGTCTACCATCTTGACCTCGGGTAATCTAATTGCCTTGGCCTCGCACAGTTGATGGAAAATCACCATCAATGATTCTGTCAATGATGTGAACTGGCGAGGTGGGTTTTGATCCTTGTTCTTGCCCTTATAATTTTTTTTGTGCTTGTCATATTGCACAGGAGGAGGTTGGGCTTGATAATTATGTTTCTATTACCCCTTGTCTCCTCTTTGGAGATTCAATACCACCTGATTTACATGGGCCTTCTTGCCTTGTTGCTTTGTGGCACTTTTATTTTGTCCCTCTCCTATTCTTGAGATTCAAGTTGCTTTCCTGCAACTTGATATCCTCGATCACTTTGTCTTATGCCAAAGCTTCCTCGAATGTAGGATACTTTTGTAGCTGCAATAGTAGCAAGATGTGCTTGGTACAACTCTTCATAAACATTCAGGTTAACTCTATGGCTGGAATAGGTAATGGTAACTTTTCCATCAGTCTCCTCCATATATTCTTGTATTGCTCAATCATCTCGTCATCATGCTAAGCTAGCACTGCCAGATTGGAAATATTGGCCTACTTCTTGATGCCAAAGGAATAACATTCAAGAAAAGCATCAGATAATTGCTCAAAACCAATTATGCTATGTTTATTTAGCTGGTTGAACCACTCCTGGGCCATACCAGAAAGTGTCATGATGAAAGTACAGAGCAACAATGCATCGTTGCTTGCTATCTAAAAACAAGCATCCAAAAAGCTCGTGATATGCTCCTGTGCATCTTCATCACCCTTAAAATTGTCCAACATGGGCATATCAAAATGCTCAGGGTAAGCCAAAGTAGGTACCGAAGGATCCAAAGGCTCATTATGGATTTTTCTTAAAGTCAGCTTTTGAATATCCGTGCCTTATCTTTTGATGGCTTTGACCTTCTTGGCTAAGGCCTTATAGCCTTATGAGGACATAAAGTCCTCAAGTTGACATGGAGGTGGTCTAGGAGGTACTATCTTCCTCGTACAAGGTGGAGGGCATGGCTCTTCCTCCTCCTCAACTCAGGAGGTTTTAGGATATTCTTTCTCGTATCCGTCTCCCTCTTCTTCTTCGTGCTATCTCTAGCTCTGATCATCAAGTGGCGGTGGTCATTCCCTATATTCGATACTAGCATGATTATGAGTGTCTCTATGCTCTCGATGCATATCAACTTGTGAAAAAGCATTCCTATACATATGCTCTCTATGCTCATCATGAGGATATAGGCCAACCCTAGCTAACCGGACCTCCTACTCCACGCGCTCCTTCTGGGAAAGGATACACTCTTCGTGCATGTGCTACTCATATAACCACTATCTAAGGAGCCTTTGTGCTTGAATATTTTCATATTCAATATGCTGCCTATCTAGGTGAGCATCCTCCAATTAATATTGGAGGAGTTGGTGTTTCTACTCTGATGCTAGTCGATGTGATCTATCAATCTGGTCATCCATGGGAGTCCTCTGGTATCCCTGCTCTGTACGAGCAACCTTATGGGTTCTACACACATCGGACTAATATGCTACACCTAATGCGTTGTTGTTATACACATCATTAATTCTCAATGAATTTGTCAATCCAGGGCTATGTACAAGGCTATCTACGAAAGAAGGGGTAAACAGGGTTATAACTTAGGTCAATCTAGAGCAACAGGTCTTACTGGTGAATCCGATTGTGTGGGGTTTTAGGACATTCCTACCTCTAAATTGCATGAATTAAACCTTAATCTAAGTTGCAGAATTGGAAACTAATTATTAACTATAGAAATGAAGTCCTAATTACAATTGCAGAATGAGACCTAATTATGTTGTAGAAATAACAGTTGCAGAATTGAAAGTCTGATTCTAATTGCAGAAATGAAATCTATTTACTTTTGCAGCAATGAAAATCTACTTCTAACATGGAAATGAAACTGTCAAGGCTCTGTAATAGAAGGTTGTCAATCTTCTATGCAGGGGTTGACAACAAAACATAAAATGCAAGAAATTACAAAAAATAGTAAATTTTGGAAATGAAAGTCTACAATAAATTGAAAGATTTGCTGAAAGTGGGGATTACAACCAAATCATTAATCACAAAACATAAAATAATCTAAGATTGCAAATATCATTAGTTTTTTACAAAGGAATGAAAGGACAAGTTCTACAACTCATTCTGCTACAGTAAAATCAGAATAAAAACCTGTTGTTAGTCCTCCTCCTAGGTCTGGAAGTGGCCAGCCTCTTTGTCCAAAAGAAGATATGAGTCTCTCTCTATTTATATCTTACTCACACTCATTTACAAGCAATATGAAATAGAAACAATATACTTTATTGATCCAAACACATGATTACAATAATGTTGCTGAAAACTGTTACAGGACTGTAACAGTCACTTTTTGATTATCACCTATTATTCTTTGATTTCTCTATCTTCTATTCCCCTTACTCTTCTACTTACTTTCTACCTTCTCTATAGCTCAATCCTGAATGGGAGCCATATTTATAGATGTCCTAAGATTTACTAACAAGCTGAGAATATCTCAAAAATATCTAATCCTATTATGCTACAACAATTCCTGGTTCTATCCTAGAAGAAGATCATATTTTGATCTTTCCATAAATGGTGGCTTTGGTCGGCAAGGATGGAAAAGTCAGATCTGAGATATTTCCCTTTTATCCTTTTCAATATTTATTTCCCTTTTTCCAACGTCAAAATTCGGTCAATAAGTCAAAAAGCACATTCTGTTTTCATTTCGAAGATAAGTAGCTCATTTTGAAGATACTGTAATTCTCATTCTAAAGATCCGCTCATTTTGAAGATACTACAGTTCTCATTCCGAAGATCCGCTCATTCCGAAGACACTACAGTTCTCATTCCAAAGATCCGCTCATTCCGAAGACACTATAGTTCTCATTCCGAAGATCCGCTCATTTCGAAGACACTATGTTTTCTCATTTTGAAGATATCTGTTCATTCCGAAGAGACTTTGAAATGAACAAATGTGGGCTCCTTAAATGATTTCCTCTATATTTCTCATGTGGGTTACTTCTCAGGATCATATTCCAATGGTCTTCATCTCTTCCCACATGTGAATTCCATGCCTTGCCATTCATTGGCAGCTGGCTGGAATTTACATGGGAAAACCCAGTTTTTGCTGCACAATAATAGTTTTCTTGAACTGTTGCCAAATTTAGGTAAAATGAATGCTTGAGACATATCAAAACATGATTAGTGAAATGCTGTTATTAATCTAAGCATATCTCATTTTAGCAAGTCATAACAAAACAACATAAAACTTATACAAAAAGCTGTAAAAATTATAATATAGTATTTCAAATACATTCATCATGCAAATAGTTAATACACAACATATTGAATCAACTTAACTAGCATATTCAATTAAACATAAGAGTTTATAGGCAATTTCAATGTTCAAAACATGTTATGATTGAGGCATTTTTAGACCTCATCATTTTCCCCCCAACTTATATTGATGCATGTCCTCATGCATTCTGTTGGGCTATGGAATCACATATGTCCATGGTCAAATTCCATGACCTGTAGAACAACTTCTTGCCTGTATAAAATCCCCTGTTCTTCTGAAGATCCTTGAGCCATTTTTCAAATTGTTCATCAAGTTGGGCATCTTCTTCAAAGTAGAATGGGTCTGGAGTGATGATGGTTCGAGGCCTAAATCTGAGACCTATCCAATTATGTTGCATGAGTTCAATCAATTGTATTACTCCTTCTGCACTTCTTCTGGACCATTCTAAGTTGATGGGGGAAATGGGTTCTCTTTTCTGCAAAGACATGGAAAGTTCAGCCCACCTATTTCTACAGACTAATAATGCTGGCACAAATTTGTCATTACAAAAATTGTGGAATCTGTTCACACAGTCCCTCAAGTTCGTCAAGTACATTCGATTCACATAATCATTGTTCATCATGGTGAAGTGTTGTCTTATGATAATGGGGTGATTTTTCTGAATTGCTCTGACTAACAATTCAACTCTTGTTTCAATCTCCTTATTCTGCCTCTTTTCTTGGTCCCAATAAAACTGATTCTACAAGGTGGACATGAATGCCCTCAATTGAACATCTTCAATGTAGATCTGTAGATGAAACTCTACTTCTTCTAGAATAAAGAAATTGTGTAAAAACAGTTCACACAGGAGATTTTTCTGCTCAAAAGGGCTGTCAAAGTATGCCTCCAGGAAATCTGCAGTGGTGTCCAATTTATATGGAATATCTGAACTAATCCTCATGACCTGCTATTTGAGGTATTTCTCCTTCAAAATAAGGTTGTAAAATCTGGCTGGCCGTCTAAATTGGACTAAAAATTCAACAATTTGGCATACATCAGACACCTTTTCTTTCAATGCCTGAATTTCTATTTCCTTGGCTTCTAGCTATTTTGCTTCTAATTTGAACTTTTCAGTCTTAGTGGCAAGCTTCTCATACCTAATCATCCAGCTGGCTATGTCTGCATTGTATTATTCTAAGGACACAGTATTAGGTGGTCTGACTACAGGTGGAATTCTAGGTAGCAGATATATCTGAACCCCTTTTTCTGCCACTTCCACTGCTGTTCATATGTCAATAATTCTACTTGCACCCCCTTATGTGCTATTTCTATTGGGTTGTCATTAGATAGTAATTCTACTTGCACCTCCTTATCTGTTACTTCTACTGATGGTGTAACAGTTTGAAATACAGGGACATCAATAGGAGTACTTACTTGATCTGTTTCATGCTACTGCTTGGACTATTCCTGTGCTGGTGACTCATCTTCAATGTTTTCTGCTATGCTTTTTGCTAATTATGAAGCAACTTCAGAATGAAAGGGTGCTTCTGAATGAGAAGGCACATCTTCATAATGAAAATGTGCTTCTTCAGAATGAGCTCCTATGTCTGCCTCAGCAAAGTCATATGCCCTAGATAAATCCACAAGCAATTGAGCCAAATCATCTTCATCATTGGATACAATTGGATGTTTTTTAGACTGTGACAGCTTTTCTCTCAGTTCTGCCACTTCTTGTTGTAACTCCACAATTTTTCTTTCCTGCATCTCAAAGATATTTTCTTTTTCTGAAATCCATCTGGTTTGTGTTTTGACAACACTCCTTGCTACTCTTAGCTGCTCTATGATATCTTCCTCCTCTATTTCTACTTCAGAATCAGATGCAGACAAGTCAGCTACAGCAAGCTGCTCAACAACTGGCTCTTCCTCTACGACATCTATTTGCTCCTGTTCAGGAGGCTCTATGAAATTGTCTATAATTGCATCTACTATTTCTATAGCTTTTTGAACTGTAGCCACCTCCAGATTATCTTGCCCAGCCTCTTCCTCAATTATCTATTTAGGGAATTCTGGGAAGTTTTCAAGGGCTGGTTGTATCTCTGTGACATCTGGACTGCTTTGTCCATCTTCTTGTTCTATGACCTGGTCTGTCATTTCCCTCAAGTGAAGTCTTGTAGACCTCCGAGTTCCAGATGCAAACTTTTTTTTTTTGCTCTATTTTCTGGTGATAGCAGGGGTTATGGGGTTAGTTTCAGATGCCTCTGTTTCCATTGTTGTTTCTTCCCTTGTTGGGCTAGGTGCTTCATTTCTTTGTTCTGAAAAATCAGTTGCTACTTCAGAAAAATGGACCTTCTTCTATTTTTTTGTTCTGCTTCCAGTTCCAGATCTTTTTTTATTTTGTCTTTTTGCTTGTGAATTTGAAGTTTTTGGAGCAAGGTGTTCTACTATTGCTGTTGGGTGTGTTTCTGTCTCTACAACAGATTATGTAGCATCTTCTGCAGCTTCCTCTGTAGCATCTTCTACAACATTTTTTGTAGCAGTTGCTTCTTCTTCTACAACAACATCAGCAGTATCTATTTCTTCCTCTTCATCCTCATTTCCAAAAATTACATCATTTAAGGTGGAGTAAAACCTCTCAAAGCTCCTAGGGTTTCCTCTAAAATGGTGCTGGCAAACTAGTTTGATAAGACCATGGTGGCGAAGACTCCCTTTTCCTTCCTGATATCTTTTTTCCATGTTTTTTAATTCTTGGTGCAGGTATAGGGGAAGATTTACCCTAACCTCTGGTTGTTGCCTACCATGTCTAATATGATTTAAAATTTTTATGTGATGCCCTGGAAATAGTACATACTGCCCTTCACAGGTTAGAAATTTGATTACCCATGTGGCTACTTCATCCCAGGGTTCTTGCGGGATGGCCCTTTTTACCCCCTTGCATGTGTTATTATGTGTTAAATACTCAGGTGCTCTATCATTTTCTTCTATAAATTGATTTATTGTTTTTATCAATGTATTTTTGCCAGACCTAGAAATTGGAAGACCTTCTAATGGCAGCTCAAGAATTTGACTCAAAAATTTAGGGGTTACCTCAATAGTCATGTCGTTAATGTGTGCCCGATTGTTTCTGAATGTGTGGGCGAACATGCCGGCCAAGTCTTCAGAGGATCCATTAAATTTATCCAAAAATGGCATAAGCCCTCCATCTTCAAAAATCTGCACCACTTCTAGATTTTCTCGGAGATGGGTGGTATCTGTTGGTTCCATTATTATTTTTTGCCCCATTTTCCTATCTTGGTTCGTCACAAACTACTCTCTTCTGTCGCTATTCCTCTACTGGATCTTTGGTTTCTGGTGTTTGCAACTTTACAAGGTTTCTGTGTCATGCAGGGTTTTCAAATTCTCTATTTTTGTTCTTTTAAATGAACCGTAATCTGAGCACTGTGCTTCATAATAATTTTGTGTTAGCAAATATGTCTTTGAAAAGAAGAGTGGCACATGTTTCTATTTTTTTCTTCGAACACATGTCCATCAATGGTTGTGCAGATGTCCTTGCCGTTAGATCCACCTTACTCGCTTTTAGTTTTTTTGTTTTTTCTATAGATTCTCATGTGCATGTTTATTAGCATCAAAAATTGGTGGCATACGGTTGGTCACGTCCTCCGTGATTCTGGTATTTTCCAATGGGTGCAAAAACAAACCATATTCTGACTGACACGTGTTCCTTTATCATATGCGTCAAAATAATTTTCACTTGATTGTATTTATTTCCTTCTTTGGATGCCACGTGGAGATATTACATTGAATGTTCTTTTCGAAGATTATAATTTATTGCAAAAACAAAACTTCATTCCGAATATTATGACTTCATTCGAAGATTATGACTTCATTCCGAAGATTATGACTTCATTCCGAAGACAAGTCTTCATTTTGAAGATCATGTTTTTTTTTGCGATATCAAATCCTCATTCTAAAGATAAATCTTCTTTTCGAAGACAAATCCTCTTTTCGAAGATAAATCCTACTGCATTCTGAAGACAAATCCTGCTTCATTCCAAAGACAAAGCTTCATTTCAAAGAAAAATTGTCATTCCAAAGATGAAGTGCAATAATCTGCTGTCATTCCGAAGACAATTTCAATCCGAAGACAACACAACAATTAGTCTGAAGAAGATAGCAGGCACTATTTTTGGCATTCTTGTTCGAAGATTAGGCAAAAATCAATATTCCCATTCTCAAAACATGTTTTAAGTATGCCAACTCTTATGGATATATTTTATGCTAATGGTTAATTGTTATATACTATATACCAATCATTTACAATGAAGAAATGTAAGAAATATATACCTAATTAAAACAAGTTAATGCAAGTTTTTGAAATATGATTGCTTCTGTTGATGTTCTGCTGAGAATTTCTGCAACATTTCAAAACAAGTGCAGTTGGTGAATTTGTACAATGATGGTTCAAAAAATTTCAAGGTTATGCATGCCAAAAAATTGGTTTTCATGCATGCCAACCCAGTAGTGCCTTGAAAAAGATTTTCACTACTGAGTTATTCATTTTTCTCTCTTTTTTTTTTTCTTTTACCTCCCCTTTTCTTTCTTTTTTTCTCTTTTTTTTTTCTTGATTCTGACTATGCCCATGAAGAAATTTCATGATTTCTCTGAAATCATGCCCATGAAGGAATTCATAATCAGAATTTATTCACATTTTTGTTTTCTGCTTTTTTTTGTATTTTTCTATTTTTTTCTTGAAATCCATGATCATGCTGATTGTTTTGAAGTGGAAGAGGAAATTTCTTCCACCTGTTGTGTATCCAAACTGTCAAGATGCTACAAGAATTCCTCTTTAGTCAGAGGTGTATGGTATACCCTAAGGCAATGTCCATTCACTACCAAATTTCTCTGTGACCCATCAATAGGAGATAAACGGACTTCTCCATTGTCAAATACCTCCTCAATCCAGTAAGGTCCAAGCCATCTAGTTCTCAGCTTTCCAGGGAAGTCTTCATAGCGAGAATCAAACAGTAAATCCCAATATCCTTGTTGAAGTTTTCTCTATTGAATGTGACTGTCATGCCACAATTTCCTCTGCTCCTAAATTACTTCAGTTTGGTGCAGAGCATCCAACCTAAGTTCATCTAATGCATTCAGTTGTAGAATCCTATCTGTCTATGCCTGTGACAATTCAATTCCAATTTCCAATGTTGTGCATAGTGTTAGTAGCTCAAATTCAATAGGTAAGAGGGGCTTTTTACCAAAGACTAGATCATAAGGTGTGAATCCAGTAGTGGATTTCCAAGTAGTATTGTAAGCCCATACTGCTTTAGGTAATTTATCTAGCCAGTTATTCCTATGAAAAGCTACTATTTTTGTTAAAATTCATTCTAGTTCCCTGTTTGTTACCTCAACCTGGCCATTTGCTTGTGGGTGATAAGGTTATGATTTTCTATGTTTGATTTCATATAATTCTGTAAATTCCTTAATGACTTTGGATGCAAATTGGGGTCCTTGGTCTATGGTGATAGACTAGGGAGCTCCAAATCTCTAAAAAATCTGAGTATACAAGAAATTAGCGACCTTCTCTTCACGAGCATGTTTGAAAGCATGCACCTCTACCCACTTTGTCAAGTAATCAGTGCATACTAGAATATGCACCTTTCCTTGAGAAGGTGGATCAATAGGTCCTACAAAATCAAGCCCCCACCTCTCAAATGGCTCTAAAACCAATTGAGGTTGTAGTGGCATTTCATTTGTATGAGTGGGTTTCCCCATTCTTTGGCATGCATCACAATGCCTGATGTACTTTTTTACATCCTTGTGAAGAGATGGCCAATAATATCCTGTCCCTAATATTTTTCTAATTATGCTTTTTACAGAGTAGTGTCCACCTGAGGGTTCATCATGACAAGCCCTAAGGATATCATACACCTCATCCTTTCGGATGCACCTACGTAACACATGGTCAGGACTACACTTAAAGAGTATATCCTTGATCCATTCAAAAGAACTCTGTTTGATCAATTGTTTTTTCTGTTTTGAAGTGAAATGTGGAGGAACTTTCCCTGTGACCAAGTAATTGGCTATATCTGCAAACCAAGGTTATTGTACTGATATATCAAATAATTTTTCATCAGTAAAGGTATCTTCAACTAATTCCCCTTCATCTGTGTTCTGTAATCTGGACAAGAAATCTGCTACAACATTAGCTTTTCCTGGTTTGTTGATTATAGTGATATCAAATTCTTGTAGCAATAGTAACCAACGAATAATTCTTGCACTTACCATAGGCTTATTCATCAAATATTTAATGGTTGTGTGATCTATGTGAATAAATATTTGATAACCTGTGATGTAATGCCTAAATTTGATGATGGTATAAATTACCGCTAAGAATTCTTTTTCAGTTGTGGTATAATTTTTCTTAGCTCCTGTCAAATTCTTGCTAATGTAGTAGATGGCATAGTGTTCACCATTATCAATTTATCCTAATGCTGCTCCAATTACAGTATTGGAAGCATCAGTCTGTATGTAAAATGGTAGTGTCCAATTAGGGCCTCTTAACACAGGTGGAGTTACTAATTTTTCTTTCATAGCTTCAAATGATTCCTGACATCTTGCAGTCCAGGAAAATTTAGAATCTTTAGTCAATAGGGCAAACATGGGATTGGCTATTGTGCTAAAGCTGGGAATAAACCTGTGGTAAAAACCAATGTGTCCTAGGAAGCTTTTGACATTAGTCTGAGTTTTAGGAGGAAGAAGATTCTTGATAATTTCCACCTTCTTTGGATCAACTTGGATTCCTTGAGGAGAGATGTGATGACCAAGAACTATTCCTTCATCATCATAAAACATTTTTTTGGATTCAAGGATAACTGGTATGTTTCATAGCAAGCTAAAACTTTGTCAAGGTTTTCTAATGTAAAGTCAAAAGTCTATCCGCATACTGTGAAATCATCCATGTATATCTCAACACTGTTGGTAGTCAGATCAAAAAATATTGCTAAAACTGGTCGCTGAAATGTTGTTGGGGCATTACACAAACCAAAAGGTAAAACCCTATAGGCAAATTTTCCCCATGGACAGGTAAAGGTTGTTTTCTCTTGATCTTCAGGTGCAATCTAAATTTGATTATATCCACTAAATCCATCAAGAAAACAAAAGTATCTTTTTCCAGCAAGGGTATCTAACACATGATCTATGAAAGGTAATGGAAAATGGTCTTTGTATGTCACCTTATTTAGTTCTCTATAGTCTACACATATTCTCATTTTTCCATTCTTCTTAGGAACTATAACCAATGGAGAGACCCACTGGCTATCAGAAATTGGGTAAATGAATCCTACCTCCAAAAGTTTTTCAATTTCTTCCTTTACAATATCCCTTAGGGCAGGATTTAGTCTACTCTAGAGTTATCTTACTGACTTGACTTCTTCAGTATAAATTCTATGGGTACATATATCAGGGTGAACTCCTAACATATCTTTATAGTTCCAAGCAAAAGCATGAACATGCTTCTGCAAGACAACTATCAATTTCTCTTCCTCTTCCCTAGTAAGCCAGCTGTAAATGTTTAAAAAATTTCTTGGTTGGACTTCTATTTGTTTTGTATTTGGAAGGACTGAACTCACTTCTTCATACCTGGTTGTTAGGGATTTAAGATGACACTACTGAGATGGGAGAAAATAAGAAATTTATGTTTCATTATTTTTTTATGGAAGCATATCCTGTATGGAACAATGAGAAGGAAAAATCAAGTGATGGTGCCACCCATGTGGTAGTGAAATAGAGTTTTCCTATGATAATACAGATGGTTCACCTTTAGAATTTTGGTTCTCCTCATTCCTTAAAAATTGCTGGATATTTACTACTTCTTCTTCTAACCCTTGTTCATGCAGAACATTCATTAGGATAGTTTCATTTTCTGAGTTTTCTGTGTCATGGAGGTCTTTTGTGTGTTCCCTTACTACCAAGGTGGCTAGTGTGGAAATAACCTCCTCTGATTCTTCATCTAAATTAGGAAACCGTAACTGACCTAAAAAATTGCTGGAGGGTCTTGCAAGAGGATACATAGAGATCTATTTTAGATCAATACCATTTGAAATGGTCATTTTTCCAAATCTGCAGTCTAAGAAGGCTACTGCAGTTGTAAGCCAAGGTCTTCCCAAAATGATGGGATATCCATGTGTTGAATTTCTTGGTTGTAAAACCAAAAAATCTATAGGGAATTCCCAAGAAGAAACTTCTATAGGAACATCTTCAATGATACCTTCAGGTTTTGCAACTGACCTATCAGCCATTTCTAAAACTATAAATGTGGGGCTGAGATGTTTGAGCTATAATTGTTTCATTATATCCTTGGTCATGACATTTATTGTAGCTCCTAGATCTACTAAGACATTTGATATTGGTACTAAACCTATAGTAACTGTGATAACTGGACTTCCTGGGTCACTATACTTTGGAGGTAATAGTTTTCCAGATAAGAGATCAGCTATCTTTCCTTCAATCTAAACAGTCTTGGGAAATACCTTCTTTTTCCTTCCTGCTCTTCTAATGCACAAATCTCGGACAATACTTTTAATCACTGGTATATCCTTAATGGCTTGCAATAAGGGCAATGATATAGTTAAATTTTTAAGTTCCTTGACCAAGTCTAATTCAGAATTTTTTGTTGTGGTATTGAATCTTTCAGGATATGGAATTATCCTTAATGAAGGTAATTGTTCTACCTGTGGTTCTGTTTGTTCTTCTTCTTTCTCTATTTTCGGTTCAACTATAACTGATTCCAAGGGTTCTTGCTCTTCATTTTCTTTTCTTTTATTGGAAATGGGTTTAGTTACAACTTTTCCTGAATGAATTTAGATGTTACTACAATCAATAACATTGATTTCAATATTTTCTTCAGCTTCAGCCACATAGACAAGGGATGCCTGTCTCATGCTGTTTGGATTAGTGACTGATTGAGCTAGAGGTTGAGGTTGTTTCACCTGTTTTGTTTGTTGTGTTTTTTGTGGTTGGTTCTATTTTTCTTGAAATTTTTGATTAGGTGCAGGCAGCAAATGCTGATTTTGACCTTGATTTCTTTGTTGCCTTGGATAGGACTGGTATTGTTGATTCCATTGTGGTTGATTTTGCATCCAATGTGGATTATTCTGATTTTGATTCTAGGGTGGATTGTTTTGATTCTATGATGGGTTGTTTTGACTCCATGATGGGTTGTTTTGATTCCAAGATGGGTTGTTTTGATTCTGATTCCATGCTTAATTACTCCAATTTTTTTGTGGCCATTCTTGAGAATTTGTCCATTGAGGATAATTCCAAGGACGTTGGGGTGGTTCTGATTATCCCCAAGGCATAGTACCAAGATTATGCCCTAATTTATAGGAAAACAAGGGGGATTTTGGTATTGAGAGAAATTTCCCCCTTGTTTTGGTCTAATATAGTTGAGTTCCTCAGTCTAATTTTCTAACACAGTTTTGAGTTGTGGTAGCAGGTGGCATTGATCAGTTGAATGCCTCTTTGAACAGATACTACAAATGGTTGAGATAGATGTTTTATTCAAAGGACATTCCTGCAAAGCATGTTTAATTATACATCTTGGGCAATAAATTACCAAAGGTTCTGTATTTTTTGCTTTTGCAGACATTTCCCCCAAAGTTGTGTTTAATTGCACTAGAATATCAGTTTTAAAATTTGCAAGTTCCTCTATTAGTTCCTTCACATCAGTGCCATTTGTATTTTTTTTCTTCTTCCTTGCTTATTGCGAGAGTAATTCCTACAGAGATTCATAATTTACTCATTACTGAGAGTATTTACATCTCCTCTTCCCATCAAATCCAATATGTCTATGGATTCATCTTGCAATCCTCTCAAAAATGTGGTTTTGCATAACTCTGGTTCTACAAGTCCACATCTCCTTT
This sequence comes from Wollemia nobilis, assembly GCA_028583015.1. NCBI lineage: Eukaryota > Viridiplantae > Streptophyta > Pinopsida > Araucariales > Araucariaceae > Wollemia > Wollemia nobilis. The sequence goes on from JAQPPZ010001730.1 coordinate 6,109,171, forward strand.
GAACAAAGGAGAACCTATCAATATAGTCTTCTAATGTTTCATCATCTTCCTATTTAATCTTGAATAACTCATCTTTCCTGTTCCTTACACGGCAATACTCTTGATATTTGTCTAAAAACATAGTTTCCATTTGATCCCAAGTTCGGATGGAATTTGGCTCTAAACTCATGAACCAGCGTAATGTTGAGTCCTTAAGTGTTGAGGGAAAAACCTTAAGTTTTTTATTGTCATTTACATAATCATAGGTTTGACACACTACCTTGAATTCAAATAAAAACTTATCAAGATCTTCAGATACAACACCTCGAAAGGTTGGAAGTATTGAAGGTGAAATAGTCTTCATGGGATATTTTTGTGTTGGATTCAAACGGATAGGATATTCAAAAGTTTTGGAAGGTTGAGGAATATCCTGATCATCTCCTTCATCATGGACATAGCCATGTTGGCCATTGCCTCCCTCTGCCATAGTTTCTGGTTTCTTAGTTAAACTTATCCAAATTTCTCTCTCAAGAGGTCCAAGATCCTCTGTTGATAATGAGTCTGACGATTCTTCTTTCTCAGGATGTTCTAGTGATGGTGAGACTGGTGATTTTTCTTTCAATATTTCTGGTAATACAAACACATGTGATTCACCCTTTAGGAATGAAGATCTCCTTAATGGAACAAGCCAGGGATCCTTTTGGGTAATTCTACCTTTTTCATCCCTAGACTTACTCATTCATGTTCACTCTAAATGACATAAATTATATGTCAATAGTTGTTATTTTAACCAGTTGTTATATTCATATTTTATCCTGAATCTTCATAGTTCAGTCTAACTAACAGCTATTAGACTTTTGTTACCTTCTAGCAACACAATTCCCTAAAAATAGTGCCAAAATGATGCGTTGTCGTTATACACATCATTAATTCTCAATGAATTTGTCAATCCAGGGCTATGTACAAGGCTATCTATGGAAGAAGGGGTAAACAGGGTTATAACTTAGGTCAATCTAGAGCAACATGTCTTACTGGTGAAACTGATTGTGTGGGGTTTTAGGACATTCCTATCTCTAAATTGCATGAATTAAACCTTAATCTAAGTTGCAGAATTGGAAAATAATTATTAACTGTAGAAATGAAGTCCTAATTACAATTGCAGAATGAGAACTAATTATGTTGCAGAAATAATAGTTGCAGAATTGAAAGTCTAATTCTAATTGCAGAAAGGAAATCTATTTACTTTTGTAGCAATTAAAATCTACTTCTAACATGGAAATGAAATTTTCAAGGCTCTGTAATAGAAGGTTGTCAATCTTCTATGTAGGGGTTGACAGCAAAACATAAAATACAAGAAATTACAGAAAATAGTAAATTCTGAAAATGAAAGTCTGCAATCAATTGAAAGCTTTGCTAAAAGTTGGGATTACAACCAAATCATTAATCACAAAGCATAAAATAATATAATATTGCAAATATCATTAGTTTTTTACAAAGGAATGAAAGGACAAGTTCTAAAACTCATTCTGCTACAGTAAAATCAGAATAAAAACCTGATGTTAGTCCTCCTCCTACGTCTGGAAGTGGCCAGCCTCTTTGTCCAGAAGAAGGTATGAGTCTCTCTCTCTTTAGATCTTACTCACACTCATTTACAAGCAATATGAAATAGAAACAATATACTTTATTGATCCAAACACATGATTACAATAATGCTGCTAAAAACTGTTACAAGACTGTAACAGTCACTTTCTGATTATCACCTATTATTCTCTGATTTCTCTATCTTATATTCCCCTTACTCTTCTACTTAATTTCTACCTTCTCTACATCTTAACCCTGAATGGGAGCCATATTTATATATGTCCTAAGATTTACTAACAAGCTAAGAATATCTCAAAAATATCTAATCCTATTATGCTGCAACAATTCCTGGTTCTATCTTAGAAGAAGATCATATTTTGATCTTTCCATAAATTGTGGCTTTGGTCGGCAAGGACGACAAATTCAGATCTAAGATATTTCCCTTTATCATTTTCAATATTTATTTCCCTTTTTCCAGCGTCAGAATTCGATCAATAAGTCAAAAAGCACATTTTGTTTTCATTTCGAAGATAAGTAGCTCATTTCGAAGATACTGCAATTCTCATTTCGAATATCTGCTCATTTTGAAGATACTGCAGTTCTCATTCCAAAGATCTGATCATTCTGAAGACACTACAATTCTCATTCCGAAGATCCGCTCATTCCGAAGACACTACAGTTCTCATTCTAAAGATCCGCTCATTTCGAAGACACTGTGTTTTCTCATTCCGAAGATATCTATTCATTCTGAAGTCTCTTCGGAATGAAAAAATGTGGGCTCCTTAAATGATTTCTTTTGCATTTCTCATGTGGGTTACTTCTCAGGATCATATTCCAATGGTCTTCATCTCTTCCCACATGTGAATTCCATGCCTTGCCATTCATTGGAAGCTGGCTAGAATTTACATGGGAAAACCCAGTTTTTGCTGCACAGTAACAATTTTCTTGAACTATTGCCAGATTTAGGTAAAATGAATGCTTGAGACATATCAAAACATGATTAGTGAAATGTTGTTATTAATCTAAGCATATCTCATTTTAGCAAGTCATAACAAAACAACATAAAACTTATACAAAAAGCTGTAAAAATTAAAATATAGTATTTCAGATACATTCATCATAGAAATACTTAATACACAACATATTGAATCAACTTAACTAGCATATTAGATTAAACATAAGAGTTTATAGGCAATTTCAGTGTTCAAAACATGTTATGATTGAGGCATTTCCAAGCCTCATCAACACCTTTGCCCCTATTTGTGAAGACAACATTGGCATCCTAATATTCCATATACTATGAACCACCATGCGTAGATAGTGGATGTGTGACATGAGGATGCTTAGAAGCCTCTTTGTACTCTCTATTAGTCCTGATGATGCTCCCGCTATGCTCACTTGGGGCACGAGTGGGTGGATCCGAAGGCTTACAGCCTAGGTACTCCAAGACACTACCTAGACCCTCTAGATATCTATACTGCCATCGCTCATGCAGAGGGTTGCCATTATCTCCCACCTTTGATATATCAATGGTGATCTTGCATGGTGGAGCACGTGCGAGATTATGGCTAGACCTATGTTCAACAATGAGCCTATCTTCCTGTCTCTTAATGGGTGGATCTCTAGTCCTTCTATACTCAGAAGGTGGAGGCATGGTTCCTCCTATGGACCTAGTATGTAAGGGCACCAACTTGGTTCCCTACACAACAAACTCTTTCATAGATCCTATGGATGCGCATGCATTGTGGTCTCGATAATGGATTTTGAGTGGAGCACCCTCATATTGAGAGACTCCCTACTCTAACCTGTGCCTAGAGGAGTGTACTAAAGCTCCTTTAGTAGAGGTATGCTCTATGGGATCCCCTCATATCGAGTTATCCTATCGAATGCTAGCCAAACGACATTAGGTTCACTCATGTGGGTGAGGGCTCGACACATGCTATTGTGAACTGGTTAGGGGTTGGTCATTGGCATCAGGTTTAGACCTTTGTCGACCACCCCATGTATCCACCATTGTGTACCTAGTGTCTATATGTATCTTTTATTATTAAGCAAACAAGGTATACAATTATGATTATCTCATTTTAAGTTTTGAAAGTGAGTCCTAAACTGTTTGATGTGCTTTCAATATTCGTTGTATCAGTGTAGAAAATCTTATCATGTTTTGCAAAACTTATTAGATTTTATTCTCAGTTTAATGGATTTCACCTGTATACTCACAGCTCAAAAACTTGGCTATGAACTCCAGGTCACATAAATCCCCCATGTGTGGTAATGAAGCCCACACCCGAACAAGGAGCATAGGTCCCCCAAGATCCTCACCCATTTTCTCCTAGTCAGTGTTATACCCTCTAAAGAGAATACATGCAAATTTTCTAGGGTACAAAAGGTTATTGGATCCGGTATTGGTATATATATCAAGGTTTCGTAGGATTTGGGTCAATGGATGAAAGTTACGCCCACCGTAATTCAACCCTACTAGTGGTTGGATGTCAAGCCCAACTCACTAGCGTTTAAGTGCTAGGTGGTGTGTGTGGTTCCTTTTAATGTACATAAAATAAATGCATCATATATCATACATGCTCATTTTCTAAATGCTTGTGAATGAAAGAACATTTTAGATACAAAAAATGTAAGTTATTTTAGATGCTCTTTAATACTATGCACGTTACAATGCTAAATGGCCACTAATTGGGCCTCACACATGCAAACCATCAACACATTTCTATCAAGCATGTTTTAGCCTAGGGAAAACTACAATCATAGGTCAGTTGTTCTCAGTAGTGCTTTTCTATTGAAAGCAAAACATGAAAGCAAACTAGGATGATTAATTTACCCTTTTCTTAATTCTTTTCCTAATTTGCATTCGAATTAAACTTACTATGAAAACATAGAGAGTAGAAAAGTAATAGAGGGTTGAAAATAGGACCTACCTTAGGTCCTGCATTGGTTGATATTCTGAATCTAACTGTATGTGTTGTCAATAGGAGACCGCATGTCTAATTTTTGGTTCTGATTGTAAACCGCGCTTTGTACCTACGGTTCAGTTGTTGGCCCACAGCTGATAGTTGCGATATGTACTTGCAAGTGAAATAACAAGTAAAACATAGTCAGGTCCTATAAATGTGGGTTTCCATCGTGATCACCTATTGTAACCACCAAAAAGGCTCACACCCTAGGTGTCCTATTGCAATAATTGATAAAAACATAACATGCATATAAGAGCAAGAATTTGACAACAAATGAATCAAGAAGAAATATGCTTTATTCCATTGTATTAGAAGTTAAAGTCAAATTACAGGTACATCCCTCTTAGGGATACTCATTTTGATACAATATTACAATAAGAGTGTGTAATTGTTTCCCTCTCAAGGGAAGGTGTGATTTCCAAGTGCCTTTTAGGGTGACACGAATTGCTCTAGGGTGGAGTTACCCTCTTCTTCATGTTGAGGAAGGAACTTGATGGTTAAATCTCCTTTGAAGTTATTACCTACAGTTGAGAAACAAAATAGAAATGTCAAAAAGATAGGCAGCCTCTCATAATGATGCCCTTTGAGAAAAAATACATAATGACACCATTAAACATGCATAATCAAGAAAATATAAAAAGTATTTTTAAGTTATGCAAATTGAATCAAGATTCATATAATAGCGTAAAGAAAAGTAGCAGCTACACTATGCATGGATCAGATATGTAAAACAAGGCATGAAAGTGCATAAAGAACCTATTAATGTCATAATTAAAGCATAACATGGAAAAGCTAATCTAACCTAATTCTACGGTCATAAGTCTGCTAAACTACCATTAAACCATAAAAACAACTAATCTAATCTAATTAAATCATAGGTCTGATGAGCGGTCTGCATTGTAAACTATGACTGAAAGCTGTGATTAGCACTTTGATAGGCTTACCCTCAATTCCAAGGGTAGTGGGCTTGACCTCCTTGTCCAATTGATGTTCAAGGGTCACCTTCGGTGTCCTTCTAATAGGTTTTGTGGTTGAATCATTGTGAGGGGCCTTCATTTACCTGAATGTGTTCTTCTTAGCTCTCCTAGGCTCCTATGGCATCCATGATGCAATTCATCATGAATATTGGCAAATAAAGGGTATAAGTGCAATAGCTCTCTCAATACTCTCAAGTGAGTGTAGAATTTGATAGGGCTTTGCTGCTCTAATATCCAATGCTTGCTCGATATATTTTTTCCTAATTTTAAGGGGTACTTATAGGACTACCCAAGGGATAGGGGTGGCTTCATGGAGAAGCCAAGATCAAGAAGGGGTGGTTAGGATAGTTTTATTGGAAGCTCCGGTCCTCTAACCGCCCTCTTATAGAACTTATGGTCGTTCCAATAGATTTGGCTCGGATTGAAGGCCAACTGAACTTCAGTTAAGATCGCAGGTCACAGCTATGGTCTAGACTGTAAATCGTAAGTGTCAACTGTGGTTCAGCCTATAGACCATAGGTTTGGGCTATGGTTTAGATTGATTAGGCCAAGGAGCCTAAATTGAGTGGTTAGAACCATTGCTCTATCTTGGAGTCTGTCCAAGATCTTTCATATGGTCTTCTAACATGTCCATATGAGTAGTCACCTTCGACATGATGTGTTTAGGTGTCTACAGTACTATGGAGGCATTTTGAGGATTCCCCCTAGGCATAAGTATGCCTCTCTCTATCCTCACTACACACACTCTCTGAGTAAGAATGGGTAGTAGAGGTCCTATGCTCTAATATCTCTAGAACTTTGTGTAGTCCATTGAGCTGACTAGTCCTCCAAGGTTGGTCAGGAGGCATGCCATTTATCCCAATAGTATTGAGATCTAGCAAAAACCTCTTATGTTTAGTGTGATTTGGAGTTCTAGTGTATTTGGGATCTAATGCATCCCTTTTCTCTTGCCCCTCATTGGGCATATTTTGCCTATGCCTATCTTGTTATGGTGGGGATCTTGCACCCTCGGTTCTATCATGAAAGGAATGTGTATTACATCCTCTAATTGGGGTGTCCTGATGAGAACCCCCATAAGTCATGGAATCACCTCTAATACTACCTAAATGCTATTCAAGAATATTCTATGTGGGAGGCTCAACCTCATTATTTTGTGTGTTAGTTGGGGCATCAACGTCCACCTCAGTAGTAGACCAAGAGAGGCAGCCCCATATTTTAACCATGATTTGTGACTTATCTCATATGTAAGTTTTAAGGAAAAAAAGTATACAAAGTGTTTATCTCATTTAAATTTTCTTTGTGTATCCCTAAAACTATTTAGTGCATTTTGATTTGTTGAGTATACAATATAATTCTTATCGTGTTTTGCAATTGTTGATGTACTCTCTTAGATTATTAAAATGTTTTCACCTATATACTCGTACACACAAGAATATGGGGATGAAATACATACTCAATTAGGTAGAATAGGTACTACCAATCATTACCCAACACACCACAGCCAACTATACACCCTCTAAAGAGGATTACATGCGATTTTCTATGGATAGGACAATTCTTGGGTTGGCCTTGGCCACGAATAGGTCTCTATGATACAATGTTAGATGAGCCAACCAAGTGGTAAAAACTTCCATTATTGGTCTTGATCAATGGATTGGATGTGAAAGAACAATTCACTAATGTTTAATTTGAATTGTGGAATATATGTGTTCCTTTTAATTTTGCATTAAGGAAAGATGCATCAAGAAGCATTCATTATTCTTCTTCAACATACCTAGAAAATAGCGTTTTACTTTTAAAAAAATGTAGGAATAAATTCTCTTTACTTTCAAAGAATGCAAATGCAAAATCAAAATGATATTGGCCTTTAAACAGGCCCAAAACAAGCAAATCCTAATACATAGTCTAAAAAATGGTTGCTATTGTGTACAACAAGAAATATACTCGGCCGCTGTACAAAGTAGTAGTAAAAAATTCTAGCCGCTGGAGACTAGGACAACCAATAAAATTGGCTGTTGTTTCTAGTAGCAGCTAGCAGCAAACATAGTATTTTTCAAATTTATCCTTAAATTTTTCTATGTTCACTATTTAAAATCTATAATTTGGATTCAAACAGATAAAATACAGACAAAAAATATGAAAATATAGATAAATCCAGCTAACCTAGAATCCTCATTCGATGATGAAATAGGTTTCTTAATGTTTTACCATATTCTTTGCTAGCCACTATTGCTCAGGGCAGCTAGGATGCTAGCCACCATTTTTAAACATGGCTGGGACTGTGAGACATTGTCAATCAGAGCAGCTAGTACTTGCACACAAAAAAACAAGGTAAATCAGTAAATGCAACAAAAAATGTGGGGTTTCCACCATGATTGCCACTTTTATAAAGGTGAAACCATGCATCTACACTATTGCATGAGTATAACAATTTGACAAAGGAATTCAAGTAATCATTTGCACAAATAAAATATATTCAATAAAATAGGGTGATATTTTATTAAAATTGATGAAGCTCGATTACAATCTCTCCCTCTTAGGGAGTAACTCAAATTGATACAATTGTTACAATAGTTGAGGCCCCTCAATGGGGAAAGATGCACTTGAATGGTCTTCACTTTAACACCAATTTTTTTGAGGGCTTACTAGAATGCCTCCTTATCCAATGTCAAGAGGAATAGTCTTGAAATATGCTTTGTCTTTGAGAGATCTGTTATTTGCATGTAAGGAAACAACAAAGTGCATGAGTCGCACATGAAGCCTCTCATGATGAGGCTAATCTCCAAGAAAGTGCATGAAATAAGTCATATATGTAAATAATGCATGATCATGTATAAATATACATAATATTGCCTAGAAGATTGACAAATAAGCATAAAGTAAAACTTGAAACATATAAAGGAACCTAAAATTGCATGTAATCTTGCATATTAAGCATAAAGGAACCTAATATATGAAAGCATTATAAAGGAAAGCATGAAGTGCACAAATGTAAGCAAATATGCCTATTAAACTATAAATAAACCATGGAAATGCATGAAATGTGATTAATCTATGCTAAATTTATCTAAATACATGCTAAAAATATTGGACATTTTGAGAAGTTATCACTAAATGTCCAAAGAGAGTTGTCATTGATGTCATGAGGTCAGTGAGATGCCAGTGATCATCCTTCATCAGTTCAAGTGAAAGGGAAACAGTTTTGGTGTTAAGGTAAAATGTCTTCATCAATGCACTCAAGGAAGTAATTCAGAGTTTGATTTAATTCCACCATGGTAGCAGATTGTTCAAAAGTAAAAGGAGCACATAATATTATAATTCTTATAATATTATTCTAGGTTGAAGGAGAAACCCAAAAGTCAATATTGTAATTTTAACTATAATATTTTGGGTCATAAGGTTGCAAATATTTTATTGGGAATAAATCCAAAAGTTGGGTTTAATTCCAGCATCCGGTGCAAAAATAATAAACTCCAAAGGTTGGGTTTATCAAGGTTTCAAGAAGGCAAATGTTTAAAATATTAATAACCCAAAGGTTGGGTTCATCAAGTTTCAAGAAGGCAAGTTATTATTAATTATTTTAAAATAACCCAAAGTGGGTTTTTAAAATAATTAACTAAAGGCTTTTTAAAGGCTTTATCTTATTTTATTGTTTGAATTTGAAAGCACAAACATTTGAAAAGGTGGTGTAATATTTCCTATTTAATGCCCTATCAAAACTTCGAAGATGACATTCTTGCTAATTTTGTTTTGGAGCGCATGCGAATTAAGGCTCGTGTTTAAAAGATTTTTTGAATTTGCGAAAAGGATTAAGCAAGGAACATTTGGATTTGTGGAGCACATAGGCTAGGTTGGCATAGCGGTGCATGGGCTTGGCGAGACACAGGAGGTCCCGCGTTCAATTCGATTGGAAGTTGCTTGCTTAGTCAAAGCGCTCGAAGCGTGTTTTGATCATTTTGAAGGGTGCGAGTTTGTGAGGTTTTTGGTGTAGTTCATGCCTTTTTAGGTACAAGTGGGCACGTGGCCCAATGATATATTGGCCATGGTTAAGGCATTGGGAAGGAGTATGTCGAGGGATCGAATATCTCCGAGAGGCAAGGCAAGTTAATTTTTATATTTTAATTTTTTAAATAGCCTTAAGGGAGAAATAAGGGTTATGCTATGCCTTAGAAAATTGAGAGATTTTGATGGTTTTATTTTTGGAAGGGTAGCATATTATATATCTTTGGAAAGAATTTTTCAAGGGATATTTGATTAACTTGCTTAGAAGGATAAATAAGATGTGTGTAAAGAGATATTTCTATTTTTGTAAAGGGTTTCAAAAGTGAGTTTGATTTATTCTTTTTCAAAGGGGATTAATTCTTTCATGAGGGGACATGGTGAATTTTATTGAGTAGGAGTAATAAGGTGTTATTGGGATATTATTTTTATTGTTGTGATATTACTCAAGTCCTCTAACCTCTTTGTGATTGAAAAGGAAATATTTGAAAGTGTGTTGAGTTTGAATGATTTTGTGGACAACTCCTTGGCATCAAAAAGGTATGGGCAATATTCTCCATTGACTTGATTGGGTGATTTATTTCTAAAAATATCATTGGAGAGAAAAGGATTGATTGTGGTTTCCTTTTTTGAAAGTGCTTGTTGTATAAGGTTTTCTAGAAAGTGACTTTTTGCCTAGTGAGTGTGAGTTGTTGGTTCAAGGTTTTCTGGATTTGAGAGTTGTGATTAAATTTTATTTTATAAGCATTGTTGTTGAAGCCAATTGGTTATGCAAAGAACTTGAACTTGAGTTAGAAAAGAGATCATGAGTATCATTGTTATGTGAGATTTGTTGTTGAGCATTGTTGGAAATATTTTGAGTTGGTTGATACATGCTTGAACTAGGGTTTGTGAGAAAAGGGTTGTTCCTTGAGGTGATTGGTTGAGTAGAGTTGTTTGAACCTAGTCAAGTGAATGTGTAAAGTGGTTGTTCAAGTTCCATAAAACAAACTATTCTATATTCTGATTTGAGTTGAAATTGAGTTGAGAAAGAAATTGAGTTTGAGTATAGAACATATTGAGTCTCTAACAATTCTCTTTATGCTTCTATGAGATTGAGTTAAGAAAGAAATTGAGTTTTATTATAGAACATATTGAGTCTCTAAAAATTCTCTTTATGCTTCTATGAGATTGAGTTAAGAAAGTGATTGAGCATTGAGTGTAGAATATATCGAGTCTCTAACAATTCTCTTTATGATTCTATGAGATTTGGACAAGTTCTAAGTGAGATTGTTGAGCAGATTTGGATAATTTTTGAGTGAGCTTGTTGAGAAAATTTGGACAAGTTCTGAGTGAACTTGTTGAGAATATTTTGACAAGTTCTGAGTGAGCTTGTTGAGCAGATTTGATCAAGTTTTGAGTGGACCTATTGAGTAGATTTGAGCAGGTTCTGAGTGGACTTATTGAGCAGATTTGAGCAGGTTCTATGTGGACTTGTTGAGCATATTTGAGCAGGTTCTGTATGGACCTGTTGAGCAGATTTGAGCAGGTTCTGAGTGGACCTGTTGAGAATATTTGAGTAGGTTCTGAGTAGACCTATTGAGCAAATTTTAGTAGGTTCTGAGTGGACCTATTGAGAAAATTTGAGAAGGTTCTAAGTGAACCTATTGATAGATATTTGGAGGTGATAGAGTATAGAGGATAGAGTCTTAGTGGATAGAGATCCAATAGCCAAGATAATTGAAGACAAATATTTTGAGTGAGGAGTCTTCAAGTGGAGAGAGATCCACCAATCAGTGCAGCAGAGAGACAAAGTCTTCTAGAAGATCATTAGCTAGAGCTAAAGGGGAAAGAGTTCTCCTATGGAAGAGATCCACGAACTTGAGATTTAGGGGATCAACATATCCTTTGGACATAGGTCCATAAATATTTTAATAGGGAAAGGATTCCCATGAGATTATTTGAGAAATATTTTCTCCATGGAGGTAGCCATATTTGGGTGAACCACGTTAAATCTGTGTCTCTATTATGTGTGATGATTTTTGCATTGCTTTGGTTATTGCTATTGATATTGCCATTGATTATATTTATTAATACTATTTGGGAAATAAAAGTAAAAAGTGGTCTTATACTGTTCACCCCCCCTCTCAGTATAAGCTTATGTTCTTCAATTGGTATCAGAGTTGGTTCCTTCGAAAGAAGTTTAACAGCTTGAAGGAAGATCCTACAAGAACACAAATGGCAAAGAAAGGAAAGAGTAGAAGCATGAGACACAAGAAGAAAAGAACACCTATGGTCATGAAAGAAAATGAATATGAGTTTAATATTGTTGTGTTGGGAGGACAAATGGAAATAGATTCAAGAGATGAATCAAGTAATGGAGAAATATCCAGATTGATAAAGTTTTGTACCAGATGTGGAAACACAGGTCACCATGCAGCTTATTTTCCACAAGAATATTTTGTTTGTGGTCAACTTGGCCATGATGCAAGATATTGTAATGGGTTTAGTAGCAATGAAGATGAATATGATATTCTCAAAAATAAAATTCTAGAGATTGGTTCAAGAAAGGATAACAGGGACAATCAAAATAGGTATGAAGAAGAAACTCTACTTTTAGTAATAGAAGAAAAAGAAGATGCTTTAGAAAAAGAAAAATGGAAAGCCACTCTTAAGGAGCTTATTGAATTGAAAAGAGAGAATTTATAATTGAAGGCTCAAATACAAGAAGATGAGAAATGTAAGACAAAGCTTCTATAGGATATCTATGACTTGAGAGATAAGGTTGAAAAAGCAAGAAGAGTTGAAGAAGGTATGATTAAACAATCAAAGGTAAAAGAGATAGAATGTGAAAGGCTTATGATTACTCTTAGAGAATTAAAAAGGGAGAACTTAGGATTAAAGTTTCAAGATTAAGAAGATGAGAAAGAAAAAAAAAGGTTTCTACAGGAACTCACTAACTTCAAAATCAAAGTTGAAGAGACAAGAAAAATTGAAGAAGTTATGGCTAAAAAATTAAAAACAAAAGATCTAGAGTGTGAAAGATTAGAGCATGAGATAGTTTCACTAAGGATAGAAGTAGAAGGTTCTAAGGACAAGCTACACAAGTTTAGGAAAACTCAAAGACCTTGGAAAGGACTATCAATGCACAAAGGTCATCAGTCACCATAATAGGACTTAGTTCTAAAGAAGAACAAGGGAAACATAAAGCAAAAAAAGAAGAGTCAAGCTCAAACACTAAAAAATAAGAAGAGTCAAAAGAAGTAAGTAAAAAAGAGAGTGAGACTTCTAAGGATAAGTTGGACAATAGAAAGTTCAACAAGGAAAGGAATAATGCACAAGTAAGGAACAGATGGAACAGGAAACAGGTAGAAGAGACTAAGAGACCAATGGGGTCTAGGCAAGGTTTCTTTAATGGAAGATGTTTTTCATGTCACAAGTTTGGGCACATGGCTTTACAATGCAGGACACATTAAAGACATGAATATGGGAAAGAACAGCTTTTCCATGGGTCTTGCTACTCATGTAACAAGTTTGGTCACAAGGCAATGAATTGCAAGAATCATGATAGAAGCGGATATGGCTTCACTAGGATAAATCCTAAGACAGTTGCACCTCCAAGGAATAATAACATTAAGTGTTATAAGTGCAATAATGATGGTCATACAACAAGATGGTGTAGAGAAAATATTCTAGAATTAGGTATGAACAGGAACACGAATATGAATAGGAATAGGAATATGAACAAGAACAAGAACATGGACATGAATGAGAACAAGAACAGGAACATGGATGAGAACAAGAACAGGAACATGAGCAAGAACATGGATGAGAATAGGAACAAGAACATGAGCAGGAACATGGATGAGAACAAGAATAGGAATAGGAACAGAAACATGGATGAGAACAAGAATAGGAACAGGAATATAAGTGATGACAAGAACAGGGATGATGACTTGGGAAAGAGGATTCAAAAAACTCAAAAAAGAAGAGAAAAAGATAAAGGTAAAGAACAGTGCTTTCGGGGAGTAGAAATACTCCCACCCCAAAATTAACCACCTCATGTGGATGTGGGGGAGGGGCTAAGCTAAGAGGCTCATTCTTAGTCCCGAGCCCTAAAGGTGACCCTTTGCCATTGATGTCAAAGGGGGAGAGATTAGAGTAAGGGGGAGTAGATTGATAAGTAAAGAAAAAGGGGAGAAATTTGACCCAGGGGGAGCAATGTCCCAGGGGTAGCAGAGCATAAGTGAGTTAAGTTTTCAACATGAGTATTTGGGTTGCCATCAATGACAAAGGGGGATATTGTTGGACATTTTGAGTAGTTATCACCAAATGTCCAAAGTGAGTTTTCATTGATGTCATGAGGTCAGTGAGATGTCAGTGATCATCCTTTGCCATTTCAAGTGAAAGGGAAACAATTTCAGTGTTAAGGTAAAATGTCTTCATCAATGCACTTGAGGAAGTAAGTCAGAGTTTGATTTAATACCACCATGGCAGCAGATTGTTAAAGAGTAAGAGGAGCACATAATATTATAATTCTTATAATATTATTCCAGGTTGAAGGAGAAACCCAAAAGTCAATATTGTAATTTTAATTATAATATTTTGGGTCATGAGGTTGCAAATATTTTATTGGGAATAAATCCAAAAGTTGGGTTTAATTCGAGCATCCGATGCAAAAATAATAAACTCCAAAGGTTGGGTTTATCAAGGTTTCAAGAAGGCAAATGTTTAAAATATTAAAACCCAAAGGTTGGGTTCATCAAGTTTCAAGAAGGCAAGTTATTATTAATTATTTTAAAATAACCCAAAGTGGGTTTTTAAAAATAATTAATTAAAGGCTTTGTAAAGGCTTTATCTTATTTGCTCGTTCGAATTCGAAAGCACCAATGTTTGAAAAGGTGATGTAATATTTCCTATTTAATGCCCTATCAAACCTTAGAAGATGACATCCTTGCTAATTTGTTTTGGAGTGCATGCGAATTAAGGCTCATGTTTAAAATATTTTTTGAATTTGCAAAAATGTTGAAGCAGGGAATGTTTGGATTTGTGGAGCACATAGGCCAGCTTGGCCTAGCGATGCATGGGATTGGTGAGACATAGGAGGTCCCGCATTTGATTTTCTTGGAAGTTGCTTGCTTAGTCAAAGCGCTTGAAGCACTTTTTTATTGTTTCGAAAGGTGCGAGTTCGTGAGGTTTTTGGTGCATTTCGTGCCTTTTTAGGTACGTGTGGGTGCATGGCCCAACAGTGTATTGGCCACGGTTAAGGCATTGGGAAGGAGGACGTCAGGGGATCGAATCCCTCCGAGAGGCAAGGCAAGTTAATTTTTATATTTTAATTTTTTAAATAGCCTTGAGGGAGAAATAAGGGTTATGCTATGCCTTAGAAAATTGAGAGATTTTGATGGTTTTATTTTTGGAAGGGTAGCATGTTATATATCATTGGAAATAATTTTTCAAGGACTATTTGATAAACTTGCTTAGAAGGAGAAATAAGGTGTGTGTAAAGCGATATTTCTATTTTTGTAAAGGGGTTCAAAAGTGAGTTTGATTTGTTCTTTTTCAAAGGGGATTATTATTTCATGAGGGGACATGGTGAATTTTATTGAGTAGGAGTAATAAGGTATTATTGGGATATTATTTTTATTGTTGTGATATTACTCAAGTCCTCTAACCTCTTTGTTATTGAAAAGGAAATATTTGAAAGTGTGTTGAGTTTGACAGATTTTGTGGATAACTCCTTGGCATCAAAATGGTATGGGCAATATTCTACATTGAATTGATTGGGTGATTGATTTCTAAAAATATCATTGGAGATAAAAGGATTGATTGTGGTTTCATTTTTTAAAAGTGCTTGTTGTATAAGGTTTTCTGGAAAGTGACTTTTTTCCTAGTGAGTGTGAGTTGTTGGTTCAAGGTTTTCTGGATTTGTGAAGTGACTTCAAAACCTTGTTTGATAAGCATTGTTGTTGAGGTTGTGCCAAGACTTGAGAGTTATTGCAAAGAACTTGAACTTGAGTTAGAAAAGAACATGAGTACCATTGTTATGTGATATTTGTGGTTGAGCATTGTTGGAAACATTTTGAGTTGGTTGATACATGCTTTAACTAGGGTTTGTGAGAAAAGGGTTGTTCCTTGAGGTGATTGGTTGAGTAGATTTGTTTGAACCTAGTCAAGTGAATGTGTAAAGTGGTTGTTCAAGTTCCATAAAAAAATATTCTATATTTTTATTTGAGTTGAAATTGAGTTAAGAAAGAAATTGAGCTTTGAGTATAGAACATATTGAGTCTCTAACAATTCTCTTTATGCTTCTATGAGATTGAGTTAAGAAAGAAATTGAGTTTGAGTATAGAACATATTGAGTCTCTAAAAATTCTCTTTATGCTTCTATGAAATTGAGTTGAGAAAGTGATTGAGCATTGAGTGTAGAATATATTGAGTCTCTAACAATTCTATTTATGATTCTATGAGACTTGGATAAGTTCTAAGTGAGCTTGTTGAGCAGATTTGGACAAGTTCTGAGTGAGCTTGTTGAGAAGATTTGGACAAGTTTTGAGTGAGCTTATTGAGCATATTTGGATAAGTTCTTAGTGAGCTTATTGAGTAGATTCGATCAGGTTCTGAGTGGACCTATTGAGCAGATTTGGACAAGTTCTGAGTGAGCTTGTTGAGCAGATTTGATTAGGTTTTGAGTGGACCTATTGAGCAGATTTGAGCAGGTTCTAAGTGGACCTATTGAGCAAATTTGAGCAGGTTTTGTGTGGACATGTTGAGCAGATTTTAGTAGGTTTTGTGTGGACCTGTTGAGCAAATTTGAGTAGGTTCTGAGTGGAACTATTGAGCATATTTGAGTAGGTTTTGAGTGGACCTATTGATCAGATTTGAACAGGTTCTGAGTGGACCTGTTGAGAAAATTTTAGCAGGTTCTGAGTGGACCTATTGAGCATATTTGAGAAGATTCTGACTAAACCTATTGATAGAGGTTTGGAGGTAATAGATTATAGAGGACAGAGTCTCAGTGGATAGAGATCTAGTATCCAGGACAATTGAAGATAGATCTGAGTGAGGAGTCTTCAAGTGGAGAGAGATCCACCAGTTAGTGTAGTAGAGAGATAAAGTCTTCTAGAAGATCACTAGCCAGAGTTGAAGGGGAAAGAGTTCTCCTGTGGAAGAGATCCACAAACTTGATATTTAGGGGATCAACATCTCCTTTGGATATAGGTCCATAAACATTGTAATAGGGAAAGGATTCCCATGAGATTATTTGAGAAATATTTAGAAGAAATATTTTCTCTATGGAGGTAGCCATATTTGGGTGAACCATGTTAAATCTATGTATCTATTGTGTGTGATGATTTTTGCATTGATTTAGTTATTTTTATTGATAGTGCCATTGATTATATTAATTAATACTATTTGGGAAAGAAAAGTAAAAAGTGGTCTTATATTTTTCATCCCCCCTCTCAGTATAAGCTTGTGTTCTTCAAAAAAATGTAAATCTATGGCTAAATTAGAGAACTAAGCATATCAAAACCTAACCGCTAATTCTCATAGCAGTTGGCTCTGCTAGCCACTGTTGAGTCTAGAAGCTAAGCCTACGGGCCACTATTGACAATAACAACCATAGGGAAAGTATTATGCTCTTGAAATTAGGTTTGTGGATGCTCAATTTCTCTATTGAATTGATGGTCAAGGATCATCGGTGTATTCAAACACTAATTTATAGGTGAATTATTGTGAATTCATAATGGATTGGTATGATATGATAAGCTTGCTCCTCAAGCTATTAAAAAATCCATTGCTTCAAATGCAGGTGTTATTCTCCAATTGGACAACATCTTGGTACTCCTCAAGGGTTGCAAATGGATCTCTAGTTCGGCAAGGCTTCGTTGCATTCAACTTGTCTCCCTCTTTGCCTCTTTGGGGGGTCTATAAATACACTTCCCCAAATCCTAATATTGGCTTCTCAAGGAAGTCAATATCAAGAATTAGTTGGCCTAAGTAGTTGGGAGAAAACCTCTAGAAGCTTCCCAACCCAAAACCGCTCCAAAATTGTTACAAGATCTGATTGGACTCTTCGTTGGCAAAATATCAGTTGGTCGATTTCCCAAAGTTAATCGACTCATAACGCGTGACTTCACGTTATTAAACTCTCCCTCACCCATCTCACAATACATGTGGGATAAAGGAGGTATTATTTTTTTTAAAACATTTAGAGTGTGACAACATTAATACAATTTTCTTGCCCTTAGTTCTCATCCAAGCACATAGCATAGTTGGAAAATATAGAAGAGTTGCTTGGTAGAGGTGCTGGGTTCAAGTCACGTGAGGTTGAAAAGTTGATTTTTTTTTTGTTTTTGCGTGTGTCGAGGAAAACAAAATATAAGGCATGACGTGCCTTGGGATTTCAAATGCACCGTGTGGTGTAGTGGCTAAACTCCTCTCTTGCAAAGTTGCAGGTTGGGGGATTGGCTCCCCTCCACTCCAAAAACAAAGGTTTTTGTTAAAAAAATTATTATTATTTTTTTTTTATTAAATTTTTAATTAATTTAATAGTTTTAAAAAGTATATTCTTCAATTTTTTTAAATATAATTGTGTTTAAAAAATAATGAAGGATATAAAAAAAATTATTAAATTTTTTATGAAGACTTTATAAAAATTATTGAAAAACTTTAAAACCTTTTGGAAAGGGAAATTGGAATTTTTTTTTAAGATCAAAATTTCTTCAGCACCTGAAAATTGACATATGCAACTCAGCTAATTTTTTTGCCATGATGAGTAGATGATCTAGTCAACCAGATGTTACCATGCCCTATGCTCTCTACTAAGGAGAGAATCAGCTAAGTCTTTTTATGAGAGGGTCCGGTGAGACGGAATACATACTGTATTTAGTCAATTGCAGAATTCAGTGATAGCTCACCAGAGGAAGCCTGATTCAAGATACGAAGCTGACTCAAAGGACAATATTTTTGGACAACAAGTGGAGTTGCATTTGAACCTGAGGAACAATCCAGTAAGAGCACCCCACGCTCTCCATAGCTAGAGCCTAAGCCAGTAGAGCCTGAGCCAATAGAGTTTGAGCGAGTAGCAGTTCCTAAAATCATCATCATTAGTGACGATGAGGATTCCATTGCAGACAATTTTGGGCCTCCAGTACTGGGTAATCCACAAAAATAAGAACAATAAATCAGTGAGAGAATTAAAAAATCTAGATTTTATTTGAATTTGTAATTTCTTTGTACTTCCTATTTTTAGTCAAATCAAGGTTTGCTTTTAAGTAGTATAAATGGCCTCAAATTTAAATCTCCCAATTCCTGACTTTAATGGTAGTGATTATGAATACTGGTCAATAAATATGAAAACTATGTTGATTAGTAAAGGTTTATGGGAAATATTTTAAGAGGGTTACATAGAACCCTCTACTTCTGACTGGTCTGCTTTAAGTGCTACCAATAGAAAAGCAAAGAAAGAAGCCCAAAAAAATAATTCCTTTGCCCTATACCATTTACAAGAAGCTCTAGATAAAAGTATATTTCCTAGAATAGAATCCTGTGTAATAGATCAAGATGCTTGGAAGGCTTTAAAGGAAATTTTTTAGGGTAGTGATCAAGTAAAACAGGTCAGACTTCAAACACTAAAGAGAGATTTTGAAAATCTCAAAATGCAGGAGAATGAGAAGGTAGGAGACTATTATGTGTGAGTCAAATCCATAGTAGATAAAATGGTCACTCTAGGTGAAGAGATTAAACCTGAGGTTGTGGTGAAGAAAGTGTTGCAAACACTTCATCCTAATGTTAGTCTCATAATGACACTGAGAGGGGGGGTGAATCAGTGTAGCTCTTTAAAACTTAAATATTCAACTCTTAAAGCCAAAATAATGAAAACTTAAAACCAAATAAAGCAAGTATAACAAGAGAGCATCACACAACACAAGATATATCGAGGTTCACCGATTTGGCTACTCCTCAAAAATGATTGTTTGGACTACCATCCAATTCTAGCCTTTGCAAAGTACAACTTTACAATCAATTTACCAACACCCACTGGAAGGATCACCAACCCCTGATTTATCTGCACCAACAGAAATGAGCACCAACCCCTGATTTATCTGCACCAACAGAAAGGAGCACCAACCCCTTATTTATCTGCACCAACAGAAAGGAGCACCAACCCCTGATTTACCTGCACCAACTGGAAGGAGCACCAACCCCTGATGCCAAGCACCAACTTGGACTTCAATTTTGAAACTAGAAGATTGACATAAAAATTCCTTCACTTTTACAAGACCCTGACTGGTCTATTGCTTACTCAACATCACCCACAATTCACAAAACACACATCCTTCTCGCTAGCCTCTCACTCGCATCTAGCTCTCCTCTCACTCTCTTCACAAGATAGAATCCATGCACAAAAATTCTCCAAGTAACACTCCTTTTATAGCCATCCTTTCTCTTTGTAACTCTAGTTGTAACTCCTTTCATATTCTCATCTACCACTTGTCAATTGTAACTGCTTCTTTATGTAACTCCTTTTGTATATTTTGAGAAGGCATTTCGTCAAACACATCACATGCAAATAATTGACACCATATTCTCCTACCATGACTATTCGTTTTCTCGGTCATGACTATTCATTTTCTCCTTTGTGCATGCATGTTTTTTGGTTTTCGAAAAATATTTTTGTTTCTATTTTGAGGCCCTTCATTTTATTTTCTCCACATGGGCATGCATCCGCTTCTTTCCATAACTGTTCATTTTCTCCTTCATGACTGTTCATTTTTCTCCACGTGGGCATGCATCCGCTTCTTTCCATGACTGTTCGTTCTCTCCCTTATAGGTCCATGTCACTATGCAATCTTCAGTTTCACTATCCTAGTGTTCATCACTAATATTAGACGCACTGTCAACTACTCTGTTCCTTTGGCAAAAATGCAACATGTCACGATATTGCGACACTTTTGTTTCTTTGCCTACCTGCCCTTTTTGAGTCACAAAAATGCGACATGCCACGATATCACGACACTTTTGTTTCTCTGCCTACCTGCTCTTTTGAGTCATGAAAATGCGACATGTCGTGATATCACGACACTTTTTCTCTCTTCCTGCTTGCCCTTTTTGAGTCGCAAAAATGCGACATGTTGCGATATCGCGACACTTTTTCTTTCTCTTCCTGCCTGCCCTTTTTGAGTCACAAAAATGTGACATGTCACGATATCGTGACACTTTTTCTTTCTCTTCCTGCCTGCCCTTTTTGAGTCACAAAAATGCGACATGTCGCGATATCGCGACACTTTTTCCTTCTTGCTCTTTCTCCTTGCTTTGGCCCGCGAAAATACATGTCGCAATATCGCGACACTTTTTCTCCTTGCTCTTTCTCTTTGCTTTGGCCCGCAAAAATACAACATGTCACGATATCACGACACTTTTTCTCCTTGCTATTTCTCTTTGCTTCGGCCCACAAAAATACAACATGTCGCGATATCATGACACTTTTTCTCCTTGCTCTTTCTCTTTGCTTCGGCCCATGAAAATACAACATGTCATAATATCGCGACACTTTTTCTCCTTGCTCTTTCTCTTTGCTTCATCCCACAAAAATACATGTCACGATATCATGACACTTTTTCTCCTTGCTCTTTCTCTTTGCTTCGGCCCGTGAAAATACAACATGTCACGATATCATGACACTTTTTCTCCTTGCATTTTCTCTTTGCTTTGGACCACGAAAATGCAACATGTCACGATATCGCGATACTTTTTCTCCTTGCATTTTCTCTTTGCTTTGGACCGTGAAAATGCAACATGTCTAGATATTGCGACACTTTTTCTCCTTGTATTTTCTCTTTGCTTTGGACCGCAAAAATGCAACATGTCGCGATATCACGACACTTTTTCTCCTTGCATTTTCTCTTTGCTTTGGACCATGAAAATGCAACATGTCGCGATATCACGATACTTTTTCTTCTTGCATTTTCTCTTTGCTTTGGATCGTGAAAATACAACATGTCGCGATATCGCGACACTTTTTTTCTTTTGCGGTGTTTTGCTTTTTCTTTGATTTTTAGCATATGGGCCACTTTGGTCTTCTTGGAAAATATGTAAAAAGGTGGGTAAACATCCTCATAAGCATTTAACATCACTGTACATACTTTGAGTATCCTCTGAACTCTTGTCCACTGCATCAATCGATCTATCTGACTATGTTGACAACAATGACAATACTGTCGTTGCACCTTGCTCAACAATCTCCCCCTTTGGAATTGTTGGCAACACACGTGCAATTTCCTGTAACTCTTCTCCCCCTTTTGACAACAATATCAAAGGGCTACTGTAGACTCCCCTTGAGTCCATGCACAACATTCTCAGGAAAAATTTATTACACTTAGCAAAAATCACAAACATGAACAAAAAGAAAAATAAATACACAAATGCTCCCCCTAAGAATGTGGTCCTGATAGCTAGTCAATTCTTGGGAAGCGTGACCACTCCCAATTTATTGTGAAGGTACTCAAATATTTCCTTGGACAATGGTTTTGTGAAGATATCTGCTACTTGCTCTGTTATTGGAACAATATCCAATTTAACCTCACCTTTCGCAACTTTCTCCTTCAAAAAGTGATACCGAATAGCAATATGTTTTGTGTGAGAATGCATAACCAGATTCTTTGAGATGTTAATGGCACTGGTGTTATCACACTTAACTGAAATTGGCTCACTGAAGTTAATACCAAGATCTTTCAGGGTTTTTTTCATCCATAATACCTGTGTGCAATACGTTGTCCCTGCAATATATTCTGCATCTGTTGTGGATAAGGAGACTAACTCTTATTTCTTACTGTGCCACGTGACCAACCTGGCTCCAAGATAGAATGCACCTCCACTGGTGCTCTTTCTATCATCTACACATCCTGCCCAATCTGCATCTGAATACGTAATAAGGGTGAAGTCCTTACCTTTCAAATACTATAACCCATACTCCATAGTACCCTTGAGATACCGAAGAATCATCTTCACTGCTGTCACATGAGTCTCCTTGGGACTAGCCTAAAATCGTGCTACCATGCATATTGCCTGCAAAATATCTAGTCTGGTAGCTATCAAGTACAGTAAGCTCCCAATCATAGATCTGTACATGGTTTGATCAACATGTGGAGATTTTTCATCCTTGCTCAACTTGCAACCTATTGTCATGGGAGTGCTAACTGGCTTACAATCCTCCATTGTGAATTTTTTTAGTATCTCTTTCACATATTTAATTTGAGAAATAAATATGCCCTTCTCATTTTGATTAACTTGCAACCCGAGGAAATACGAAAGTTCACCAATCATTGACATTTCAAATTATTTTTTCATCTTATTTGCTAAATATTTACACGACTCATCTTTGTTGCTGCCAAATATGATATCATCAACATATACAACAAGAACAATAATATGGCCATTTTCTATTTTGACATACAAATTACTATCCACCATACCTTTCTTGAACCCTTATTGAGTAAGATAGTTGTCTAGCCTTGCATACCATGCTCGGGGTTCCTATTTTAAGCCATATAATACTTTCTTCAACTTGAAAACCAAGTTGGGATCATCACCAAGTTGGAAACCATCTGGCTGCTCAATATAAACCTCTTCTTCGAGTTTCCCATTCAAAAATGCTGATTTCACATCCATTTGATAAACTTTGAAATTCTTGTAAACTGCTAAAGCTAGAAACATTCTAATTGCCTCTATTCTAGCCATAGGTGCAAAGGTTTCCTCAAATTCAATATCTTCAACTTGTGCATAGCCTTTACACACCAATCTTGCTTTATTCCTTACTACCGTTTTGTCTTCATTCAATTTGTTTCAAAAGATCCATTTAGTACCAATTATATTTTTATTTGCAGGTCTTGGTACTAACTCCCAAGTTTTGTTTTTCTTGATCTAATATAATTCTTCATTTATTGCCTTTATCAAAATTTCATCTTTTCTTGCATCAGCAACATTTTTGGGCTCAATGTTGGATAATAGAGAGTAGTTACTTACTACTCTTCTTCTTGTCTGAACACCAACTGTGGGGTCTCCAATTATTTTCTCTCTAGGATGATCTTTCTGGCAATTGCACTGTTTTGAATTTCTTATTTTCTTCCACTTCGAATCCCTGTTTGAATCATCCGAGTCAATTTTTTGTTTCTTTTCCATTTCCTTTTCCTCATCTTCTTCAATAACCTCTGCATCAATTGGATAGTTCTCTTCATAGCTAATTACTCGTTCCCTGCCTTCATCAACTTTAACATCGGCACTATCCATAATTTTCCTTAGCCTCTTGTTGTAGCATTTGTAAGATTTTCTTTTTGATGAATAGCCAAGAAAAATACCTTCATCCGCTCTATCTTCAAACTTACCAAGGTTTTCTTCAGTTCTTTTGATGTAACACTTGCTGCCAAAAACTTTAAAGTATCTTACTGTTGCCTTTTTACTGAACCACAACTCATAAGGAGTTTTGCTTTCATGCATCCTCAACATGCACCTATTTTGGATGTATACCGCAGTATGGACTGCCTCTTTCCAAAATCTATTTGCTACTTTGCTCTCAATCAACATAGTTCATGCCATTTCTTCAACTATCTTGTTCTTTCTTTCTACCACACCATTCTATTGAAGTGTCCTGGCTGCTGACAATTGTCTTCTAATACCATATTTTTCATAGTACTCTGTAAAATCCTTTGAAATGAACTCTCCTCCTCTATCTAATCTTGAACATTTAATCCCTTTTCCTGTTTGATTCTCAACTTGGTTTTTGAAAACCATGAACATCTCAAAATCTTTTGATTTATGCTTCAAAAATAGTATCCATATCATCCTGGAATAGTCATCTATACACAACATAAAATATTTGTCACCATTTATGCTTTGCGTTCTCATGGGTCCACATAAATCAGTATGTATTAGTTCCAAAGGTTTGCTTGTGTAGTACTCTTTTGTTTTAAATGAGACTCTATTTTGCTTCCCCTTTTGGCATGAAGCACAAATTCTATATGATGGTTTTCCAATGGTGGGAATATCTCTCACTGCCTTTTTTGAGCTAATTTTTACTAGATTGTCAAAACTGATATGACCAAGCCTCTTATGCCACAACCAATTTTCTTCTTCCTGTCCAATCAAGCAAGCTCCTTCTGAAGTCTCTGAGAGAGTGTATAGGTTTCCAGATGTCCTTGATCCAGTTGCTATCAACTTTCCACAGTTTGCTTTTCTGACTTCACAACCCTGCTTCTTAAAAGTCACTTCATGACCTCTATCACAAATCTGACTTACGCTCAACAAGTTATGCTTCAGACCAACCACAAACAAGACTTCTTTTGAATTGATTTTTCCATCACTAATCTTCATTGAACCTTTGCCAACTATCTTATCTCCATCATTATTTCCAAATTTTACTAAACCACCTTCATATTGCTGTAACTTCTCAAATTTTTGTTTATCACCTATCATATGATTGGAGCATCCACTATCAAGTATCCATGGTGTAGATTTATTCTGTGCTTTAAATGTTGTTTGTACAATCAGGGATTCTTTTTCTTCCTTAGATCGATATTTTTCTTTCCACTCTGGTTTGATTACAGTTTTGGGCTCTTGTTTTGACTTTTCTTTTTTAGTAGCTTGTGCATGTTTTTCGAGAAATTTTCTATTTTGTCTCATTCCATTTGGTTGAAATTTTCTTCCCTAAAATTGATTTGATGCAAATGTACTTCGACAATTTCTTGCAATGTGCCCAAACTTATGACAGTTATAACATTCTACTGCATAATCCATCAAAGGTGAAAAAACATTTCTATTGGTAAAATTCCTTGGTCCTACGTTATACTTGCAATCTGAAATCTTATGTCCATAACCATTGCATTTAAAATAGTAACCAGAAAAGAGATGATTGAACCTGGGTGATGGTCTTTTCCATGTTGTCATAGGAGTCATAAATCTTCTTCTTCTTTGATGTGTGACATTGGTGAATCCATCATTGTCAATTCTCATTTCGTGCCTTGCATTATTGCTTTCTTTTGTATGAGTCAATTTTTCTTGATCAACCTGTTTCTTATCTTCATTCTTTGATCCATTTGATGATTCTCCTTCGATAAAGCCCAAACAAAATTTCATGCCTATAGTCCTTTGGATATTTATGATCTTATCTAGCTTCATAGAACTTTCTTCACATTTGTGATGACAACTAATTTTATGATTCATCTCTTCTATCTGCATTCTTAAACCAATAGTCTCTTCTTCTAGTTTGCAGCAATAATTTATTTTCATGGTTATTTGTACTTCGAGATCTTCAGATATTTTCTTGGATTATTCTATCTGTACTTTCAAACTGGTTATGATTTCATTTGCATCCTCAAGCTTTCTTGAATTTTTCTTATTATTTTTTCTTTCTATCTTCAATACATCCAGTAGCTGCAATTAGTTCCTCTTCCAAATTTACTTCTGCATCAATTTCTTCTTCATCACATTCTTGTTCTTTTTCTATTTTTTCTTCTTTGAGTGCCATAAAAAGAGCTTCACCTGTTTCCTTTTTAGAATCCTCACCGTAGCTGTCTTCTGATGAACTGACATTCTTGGAGATGAAACTTTTCTTCTTGAAGTTGCCTTTTTTGAAATTTGTTTTTTTCTTCCAGTCACTTCTTTCTTGGTGCGATCCTTCATCACTTTTGTTCTTCTCATTAGGTGGACAATTAGCTACAAAATTCCCAATGCCTCCACAATTGAAACATTTAAGCAGTAACTTTCCTCTGCATTTTCCTTTTCCCATTTTTAGTTTTCGAACAAAGTTTACTTCTATTTCATCTGATGTCTCTTCTTCCTTAGATTCTTGTTTTGCTTTCATATTTTTATGGGCTTTAAAAGTAGCTTCTCTGTCTGTGGGTTTAGATTTTCCTATTCTCATCTCATATGCAATCAAAGAACCATGCATCTCATCCATACTAAAAGAATTTAGATCTTTAGTTTCTTCTATAGCTGAAACTTTATAATCAAATATTTGAGGAAGAGATATTAATACCTTTTTTACGATGATAGAATCTTTGATTTCCTCGCCAAGTCCTCTAATCCCATTAATGACTTCATTAACTCTCAGCATATATGCCTCTATGTTCTCATTGTCATTCATATTTACTACTTCAAACTGAGCTCGATGTTTTTGTAACTTGGCCTCCTTGATCTTAGTGTCTCCTTCATGAATGCTCCTTAGTTTTTCCCATATTTCTTTTGCCATTTTACAACTCATAATTTTTACCAGTTCACGGTCCACTAATCTGCACATGATAGCATTCTTTGCTTTTGAGTTATTCTCAAACAGTTTCTTACCAGCAGCATCGATTGGAGAAGTGGTGGGTATTGTGTATCCACTATCTACTGAATCCCAAATGTTGTATCCCAAAGCACAAAGATATGTCTGCATCCTGAGTCTCCAAAATGTGTAATTAGTTTCGTCAAACAATGGTGCTTTGTTTGATGAGAAGCCTTCACCACCTGCCATTGTGTCACTTCCAAGATCACCCTAGCCGGTTAAGCTTGTTTAGGAACCTCGCTCTGATACCAATTGTTAGTCTCACAATGACACTGAGAGGGGGGGTGAATTAGTGTAGCCCTTTAAAACTTAAATCTTCAACTCTTAAAGCCAAAAAAATGAAAACTTAAAACCAAATAAAGTAAGTATAAAAAGAGAGCATCACACAACACAAGATGTACCGAGGTTCACCGATTTGGGTACTCCTCAAAAATGACTGTTTGGACTACCATCCAAATCCATCCTTTGCAAAGCACAACTTTACAATAAATTTGCCAGCACCCACTGGAAGGAGCACCAACCCTTGATTTATCTGCACCAGTAAAAAGGAGCACCAACCCCTGATTTATCTGCACCAACAGAAAGGAGCACCAACCCCCGATTTATCTGCACCAGTAGAAAGGAGCACCAACCCCTGATTTATCTACACCAATAGAAAGGAGCACCAACCCCTGATTTACCAGCACCAACTGGAAGGAGCACCAACCCCTGATGCCAAGCACCAACTTGGACTTCAATTTTGAAACTAGAATATTGACATAAAAATGCCTTCACTTTTGCAAGACCCTGACTGGTCTATTGCTTACTCAACATCGCCCACAATTCACAAAACACACATCCTTCTCACTCGCCTCTCACTCACCTCTAGCTCTCCTCTCACTCTCTTTGCAAGATAGAATCCACGCACAAAAATTCTCCAAGTAACACTCCTTTTATAACCATCCTTTCTCTTTGTAACTCCAGTTGTAACTCCTTTTTTCATACTCTCATCTGCCATTTGTCAATTGTAACTGCTTCTTTATGTAACTCCTTTTGTATATTTTGAGAAGGCATTTCGTAAAACACGTCACATGCAAATAATTGACACCATATTCTCCTACCATGACTGTTCATTTTCTCGGTCATGACTGTCCGTTTTCTCCTTTGTGCATGCATGTGTTTTGGTTTCCGAAAAAGCTTTTCATTTCTATTTTGATGCCCTTTGTTTTCTTTTCTCCACATGGGCATGCATCCGCTTCTTTCCATGACTGTTCATTTTCTCCTTCATGACTATTAATTTTTCTCCATGTGGGCATGCATCTGCTTCTTTCCATGATTGTTTGTTCTCTCCTTTATAGGTCCACGTCACTATGCAGTCTTCAGTTTCACTATCCTAGTTTTCATCACTAATATTAGATGAATTGTCAACTACCCTGTTCCTTTGGCAAAAATGCAACACGTCGCGATATCGCGACACTTTTGTTTTTCTGCTTGCCTGCCCTTTTTGAGTCACGAAAATGCGACATGTCACGATATCGCAACACTTTTATTTCTCTGCTTTCCTGCTCTTTTTGAGTCACGAAAATGTGACATGTCGCGATATCGTGACATTTTTCTTTCTCTTCCTGCCTACCCTTTTTGAGTCGCAAAAATGCGACATGTTGCGATATCGCGACACTTTTTCTTTCTCTTCTTGCCTGCCCTTTTTGAGTCACAAAAATGCGACATGTCGTGACATCGCAACAATTTATCTTTCTCTTCTTGCCTGCCCTTTTTGAGTCGCAAAAATGTGAAATGTCGCGATATCGCGACACTTTTTCCTTCTTACTCTTTCTCCTTGCTTTGGC
Organism: Wollemia nobilis; assembly: GCA_028583015.1. Classification (NCBI taxonomy): domain Eukaryota; kingdom Viridiplantae; phylum Streptophyta; class Pinopsida; order Araucariales; family Araucariaceae; genus Wollemia; species Wollemia nobilis. The sequence continues at coordinate 6,137,804 of JAQPPZ010001730.1, forward strand.
CCGCAAAAATACATGTCGCGATATCGTGACACTTTTTCTCCTTGCTCTTTCTTTGCTTTGGCCCGCAAAAATACATTTCACGATATTGCGACATTTTTCTCCTTGCTCTTTCTCTTTGTTTCAGCCCACGAAAATACAACATGTCGCGATATCGCGACACTTTTTCTCCTTGTTCTTTCTCTTTGCTTCGGCCCGTGAAAATACAACATATCGCGATATCGCGACACTTTTTCTCCTTGCTCTTTCTCTTTGCTTTAGCCCACGAAAATACATGTCATGATATCGCGACACTTTTTCTCCTTGCTCTTTCTCTTTGCTTCGGCCCACGAAAATACATGTCGCGATATCGTGACACTTTTTCTCCTTGCTCTTTCTCTTTGCTTCGGCCCGTAAAAATACAACATGTCGCGATATTGCGACACTTTTTCTCCTTGCATTTTCTCTTTGCTTTGGACTGCGAAAATGCAACATGTCACGATATCACGGCAATTTTTCTCCTTGCATTTTCTCTTTGCTTTGGACCGCGAAAATGCAACATGTCGCGATATCACGACACTTTTTCTCCTTGCATTTTCTCTTTGCTTTGGACCGTGAAAATGCAACATGTTGCGATATCACGACACTTTTTCTCCTTGCATTTTCTCTTTGCTTTGGACCATGAAAATGCAACATGTTGCGATATCGTGACACTTTTTCTTCTTGTATTTTCTATTTGCTTTGGACCGTGAAAATACATGTCACGATATCGCGACACTTTTTTTCTTTTGCGGTGTTTTTCTTTTTCTTTGATTTTAGCATATGGGCCACTTTGGTCTTCTTGGAAAATATGCAAAAAGGTGGGTAAACATCCTCATAAGAATTTAACATCACTGTACATACTCTGAGTAGCCTCTGAACTCCTGTCCATTGCATCAATCGATCTATCTGACTGTGTTGACAACAATGACAATACTGTAGCTGCACCTTGCTCAACACCTAAGTGGAATCATGTAGCAATCATTATTGAAGAGTTGAAATATTTGACTACACTTTCCTTTGATGCACTGATTGGTTCTCTCCTTTCATATGAAGAGAGATTGTAGGGAATCTCCTTCCACTAGCCACAGATGCGATGAGAAAGACTTCACTTTACAAGAAGGAAAAGGCCAAGGTAGAGGTCATGGTAGAGGTAAGCAAAGAGGAAAAGGCAAGAATAGTCCACTATGTGGAACTCCAACTAGAGGAGGATATTCAAATAGAGGTGGAGGTCAAAATAGAGGTGGCCAGAAAAATAAATGAAAGCATTTAGGTAGAGGAAAAGGAAGTGATAAGTCAAAGCAAGTTTGCTATAATTGTGGCAAACCTGGCCACTTCGCTCGTGATTGTTGGTCAAAACCCTCACAAGGGAGCAGCAACAGTCAGATCAGTCAGTATGGCAATTTTGGAGAAGAGGAAGGGGCCTCAAATCTCTTTCTTTCATATGGCCAGTTAGATCATAACATGAATGACACCTGGATCTTGGACACTGGGTGTTCAAATCATATGAGTGGTAAAGAAGAACTCTTTGCTACCCTAGATTCTTCCTAAAAATATAGCATCAAGTTGGGGGACGACAAGTCATTGGCAGTTGAAGGCATTGGAGCCTTGGAGGTTCCAACAAAAGAGGGAATCAAATAGGTGAATGACATCTATTATACTTCTCATCTCAAACACAATCTTCTTAGTGTTGGTTAAATGATGGAGAAAAACTATAAGTTGCTATTTGATGAGGGTAAATGTATCATTTTTGATAAAAATGATAGTAATAGAGTCATTACATAGGTTCCAATGACTAAGAATAGGTTATTCCCTTTGAATTTTTGCCAGCTAGGAGGAGATAAATTGGCAAATGTTGCTATTTCAAATCCAAGTGTGTTGTGGCACTTGAGATACGATCATCTGAATTCAGCCAGTTTGAATATGTTAACTTCTCAAGCGATGGTGACCGAACTTCCTAAGTTCAGGACAATAAGGAATTCTATGAGGGTTGTACCTTGGGCAAGCATGCTAGAAAAAAATTCCCTCAAGTTCAAGCATGGCGGGCTAGTTATCCACTCCATCTAGTGCATTCAGACGTCTGTGGTCCAATGCAGACCAAGAGCATTGGTAACAACTCTTACTTTATTCTTTTCATTGATGAATTTTCAATAATGTGTTGGATATATTTTTTGAAGAATAAATATGAAGCATTTGAATTCTTTGTATATTTTAAAGCAAGAGTTGAAAACAAAAGTGGATATTCTATTAAGTTTCTCAGATCAGATAAAGGAGGAGAATACTCTAATGAATTTTTGAATTTGTGTAAAGAACATGGAATAAAGAGGTAGTTCACTACTACCTATACTCCACAACAGAATGGTGTGGCTAAGAGAAAGAACCGTGCCATTATAGATATGGAAATATCTATGCTTCAAACAAAGCATTTAAGCAATATGTATTGGGCAGATGCAGCCAAGACAAGTGTGTGTATTTTGAATAGGAGTCCTACTTCAAGTTTGAAAGGGAAAACTCCTTACCAAGCATTGTATGGTAAGAAACCAAATGTCAAGCATTTCAAAGTGTTTGGTTCACTGGCTTACTCACACATCCCTGATGAATAAAGGAAGGAGCTTTATCCCAAGATTCAAGCATGCATTTTTGTAGGGTACTGTGAGAACACAAAAGCTTATAGACTCTACAATCCCAGAACTTGAAATATAATACTTTCCAGAGATGTGATTTTTGATGAAGGGGGAGAATGGGGACATACCTAAATTTATAGTGATGTTGAATCTCATGATGTAGGTTCTTCACAAATTCAACAGGCACCATATAAAGGCAAGAAGTCTCCTCCTCCAAGCCCAAGCAAAAATTCTGCATCCAACTCATCATCTTCTTCACCAAGTCCTTATCCACAAAGGTCAGTCAGTTCCTCACCAATGGATATTGATTCTTCATCCAGAGGTTAGAGAAATCTCCAGCATCATCCATCTTATCATATGTTGGATAAAAAAATTTCAAGAAGATAAACTAGAAGTTAAGCTAGTGAAATGAGTTTTGTTTTACAAAGACTTGAAAATATGCATTTTTATGGTGATGATGACTCCTAAGAACCTTGGGGAGATGTAGTTAAATATGATTTGATGACTAGTGCACAACTTGAACCTTCTAGTTATGAGAAGGCATGTACTCAAAAAAATTGGCAATATGTCATGAAAGAGTAGATAACCTCTATAAAAAAAATGACACTTGGGAGTTGGTAAAGCTTCCTAAAGGAAAGAAGTATGTTGGGTGCAAATGGGTCTTCAAGACCAAATTCAATGCTGATGGAAGTATTGAAAGACACAAAGCAATATTGGTAGCAAAAGGATTTACATAAAAGTATGGTATTGATTATGAAGAGACATTTGCTCCTATAGCCCGAGATGAGACCATCAGAATAGTTCTTACTTTAGCTGCTCACAAGGGTTGGAAAATCCAACACATGGATGTGAAGAGTACCTTTCTCAATGGGTACTTAATATAGGAAGTGTATGTTGAGCAACCTCAAGGATTTCAAGAGCAAGGTAAGGAGCACCTTTTTTACAGACTAAAAAAGACACTCTATGGCCTCAAGCAGGCATCACGAGCTTGGTACTCATGCATTGATGGGTACTTTAAATATTTTTGGTTCACCAGAAGCAAAAATGAACCCACCCTTTACTACCTGAAGTAAGGTAACAACATCCTCATAGTTTGCTTGTATGTGGATGATCTTATATTCATGGGTAGTAATGAAAAAATGAATATGGAGTTCAAGCACTCCATGATGAAGCAGTTTGAGATGAAGGATCTCGACTTAATGCACTACTTCCTTGGATTGGAAGTTCATTAGTCAGATACAGGGATCTTCATCTATCAACATAAGTATGCTCGAGATATGATCAATAAGTTTGCTATGGAGCATTACAAAGCAATTGCAACTCCAGTTGGACATGGGATCCAATTAAGCAAAGATGATGGAGCACCAAAAGTTGACATGACCACTTTCAGGAGCATGGTTGGGAGTTTGATGTTTCTCGTGAGGACCAAACCTGATATTCAGTATGTTGTTTCTCTTGTATCTCAATTTATGGCTAGCCCATCTGAGCTGCATTTGTAAGAAGCTAAGAGAATTCTCAGATATGTGAAGGGTACATTGGATTTTGGAATCCGGTACCATAAATGTAACACTATCAAGCTTGTAGGCTTCAATGATAGTGATTGGGGCAGCAATATTGATGACAAAAAATCAACTTCAGGGAATTGTTTTAGTCTGGTATCAGGACTAATAACATGGAGTTCCAAAAAGCAAACTGTGGTAGCTTTATCTTCTATAGAATTTGAGTATATAGTAGTCACCTATGCTAGTACTCAAGCCTTATGGCTAAGAAAAGTGCTGGAAGAGATTGGAGAATAGCAAAGTGGTTCGAACAAGATTTATTGTGACAACATCAGTGCCATTCAATTGACATACAATCCGATCCACCATAGCAGAATGAAAAATTTTGATATGAAGTACCACTTCATCCGAGACATGGTGGAGCATGAAATTGTTCAGCTAAAATTTTACCGCACTTTGGAGAACATCACAGATATCTTCACCAAAGTGATGGCTAAAACTCAATTTATAAAGCTAAGAGACTGTGTAGTCAGTTCTCTCAACTTTAAGGGGGAGAATGTTGCAAGTGTGGAGAGGGTTATTGTCTAAGTGGCTCAGAAATATCTTGATTTTTGGCCATAATGTGAACATGTGTCCAAAATTGTTGGCAACATGTCGGCAAGATTTTTTAAAATATTTTCTAACCCCTTCCTATATTCTCTCTCTCTCCCTCGTCTTCTTTCCTCCCTATTATTCCGCCACCATTTCCTCCTTATTCCTCCACCTCCTCCCTCATCCCTTATCTTCCATGTACCCTCCCTACCTACCTTATATAAGGCACGCTTTGTGCTATGTTTGTAGTGTGGTGGTGCTATTCGATTTAATAAAGAAGGTGTTTATTTTTAATTTTGTTTTTGTGCATTTTAAGTCAACCTTAATCGCCATATATCAAGGTTAAAGTGAAAAATAATAATTTCAAATCCTATGTGGCCTTGTTCACCCTTTCTCTAGCCCATCCTGTTGTATTGTCAATGAAGACACATTGGCGATCCACCATTTGCACCAAGGTTGTAAACTACTTTGATAACTTTACATTAGGATCAAAGTCAAAATTTTGAATTTTTTGGAGCACGAATTCTTTGACATCAGGGGCCTGCATAAAATCATCAATTTTGAAACCACAATCCTCCAAATCATCTTCAACCTCTCATTTGGCATCCACCCCTTCTTGGTTCAACAAGAGCCAATTTTGTCTGTTTTGTAGGAAGATGAAAACTTTAGAATAAATAAATAGATGGAATCATCTACCAATGTTGTTGTCACCCTAGAAATTACCATGTAGTTGTCCCTGAACCTCTTGTAAATGAAGAAGATGGCATTCAATCACATATCTCCTTGCTGCATTCGATCATGTAAGAGGCAAATAACATGCTTGGTGACATATATGTCATAGAATATGGCCTTAAGGTCCTCCATTTTCTCCACTATCTTCTCTTTCATTTCCTATTTGAATTCTTCCATAGATCCAAACTTATTATTGGCCTATACAGTACTGGCCTGGGAAGGATTTGGCATATTTAACCGATCGACCTCAGTTTGGAGATGTTGTAGTTTGAGCTGGATTTTACCCACCTCCACAGCCTTGGATTTTAAATGTTCTATCTCTTTCTCCACTACTGCTACCACCTGCGCTTGGGTGGCCACTTAGGATTTCATTATTTCGATGGGTGCAGCCTCTGCTCGCATAACACCTTTACTAATATTAATTGTGGCCTCCTTTAGAATTGGTGGCAAAGGGATATCAAATGTGGCCATGGACACTTCACCTATCTCTTGCCCCACTGTCCTTCAGGGTCTACTTATTCCTTTGCTTAGGTACCTTTGTTTCTCCATATCTTATATCTAGTCCTCTTCATTAGTAGTAAATTGGAATGAGTCCCTCACTCTTGTTAGCCTAATATTCTCGGTGTCTTTAGCAAAAGATCCAATTCTTGTTTTCTTTCTAGTGGGGGATTGTGTAGGACTCTCCTATTACACCTTGTACTCTCTGAATATGTTGGAAAATTTCCCCAGCTTCAGTTATTTTCTTCAAGGCCTTGGGAGGAACGGGATGTTATTTCTGTAGACACCTAAAATACGTCATGTTTAGGAGAACTACTCCCATGGGCACATTCATAGATCATGTGACTAAACCGTGGAATCTTCCAAGTGCTAAAAGTGATTTTCACCACTTATCTGGGGTAGTTTTAGCCCATCCAAGCCTAGCCTCTATGAACTAAAGTAGCTGAATCTTAGTCGTTGAAGCTCAAAGTGGCCAATCCCTAGCCACTGTAGATGACATCGACTAGAACCTAAAATACAATTTGCTATCAAACTAGCCTAATCTCGGGTGGAAGTAGTAGTCTACATGCAATAAGGTTGAGCGAGGACAAATTTAGATTCCTCCTCATAGCCAGTATACATGAAATACTCAAGTCTGGATTTAGACATTAGTTAACTGGACCTCAAGGGTAGAAAAAGATTCAAATGCTCATGCTAACAAACAGTTTGTATGTAGGATTTAGTCTTAGGGTTTTTAGACCTAAACCTAAGACCTCAACATAATATAAGGTGCAAACCTAAGAGCACCAAAAGAGGGATCGATGAGTATCATTTTGGAGAGCTTTTTGAGACTTGAAAGAGCTTTTATTGTAGCAAAGCCCTATCAGATAGGAGAGCAAACTGGAGCCCTCTTTTAGGAGCCACAAAGTGCTAGCCAATGGAGGGGTTATCATCTAGAGGATATTCAATACATCGGATAAAAGCGATAATCATTTCAACATCGACAACAAGCCTAGATCCACAACCTTGGAGCAATCGAGACATGTTTTCATCTTAGCAGCCAATGTCTCAAACAGTGGCCCACAGGCCTAGTCTAGGGTTCTTAGCATTAGTTCTTTTCATTTAGCTTATTACATGTTTTCACGCCATTAGAATAGATCTGATTTATTTCATGTAATTGCATTCATAGCATTAGTTTCTATTGTCATTGGGTATATTTTTGTTTATCATTAGGGTTATTACTAACAACCTTATCCAAGGAGGTAATCTTAGACAGTTGAGCATTTTTTGTTGTTTTCATTCTTGCAAGACTATAGGTTCACTGGATAGGTTATCAACATATGAAAGCAAGAGGATCCCTCTAGGAACTAGACCTAGAGAAGGAGGTATCTATAAGCCCTCATACAGTTCCGTGTGCATCACCATAAATCTTGCAAGAGCTCATCTCCCCTTGTGAGGGGACATCATACATATGCTGCTCTATTTTATAAAATCTGTATCAAATGAAGGGAATCCCTCAGAGGGATCTATATGTAACCAAACTTGAGAAAAATCAATAAAAAATATTATCTATTCATTTCTTCATATTTGGTTGTATCTTTAATTTAATGCATGATTAAGTAAATAATATTCATAAATAGAGTGGTGGACGATGTGTCGCTTCCCTGGGGTTGCTACACTTTTTGATTAATTACTAAGGTGGTGGAGAATAACGAAGGTTGGCCCACCACCATGTCGGTTCTCTTTTATGGGCACATTAGCATTAAAGCTGAAGATGTAGTGCTTTAAGGCAAGGAGGAGACCAAATCCTTCCATTTTGATGTGGCAACCAGGGAACTGGAAGAAGAGGAGAGTTTGGCCTGCTCTTGTTGTGCCTCACTAACTATATTCATTATGACCTCAAAAAGGTTAGTATCTTGCTAGAAAATTTGGAAAGTGAGGTCCTTGAATTATTTTGGGAGCAATCAATACTAGTGGCACCACCTTATCCACCAATAATTATCTACGCGATCTTAGTTCAAAGGGATAATCCCCGACTGCTTTTAGCTTGCTATAGGGTCTTTTATCCATCTTCCATACTAGATCCAATGATCGATCCTCCCTGATGGCCTTCTACATATCATCCTTGAAGTTGTCCTCTCTATGGGTGACTTACAGGAGGGCAAGTTTTCTATCAACATTATGCCTATGGAGACCCTCGGGGTCATATGACCTCCATGTAACTTCGATAAAGCGGTATGTGTCCATATTCCATATGGCACGCAACATTGCAAAGTGGCCCATATATGTGTAGGGGCCCATTGATCATGGGATGTGTAGCCACGATACATTACCATTTTTCTTGAGATCTAATTTTGACTTCCTCAGTAATATGTCGGGTTATTTCCAAGATGGCATCGGGGGTAGTTTGGAACCACAAACTCAGATGTAAGAAAATTATTCTACATAGAAGAAATCTCATGCCTTAGTCTCATGTAGGAAGTTTCTCACCCCAATTCCAAATCTATCTGGCTCTTTTCCACACAGTCGGGTATGCACTACTAGGAGGATCTTCTCGAAGAATCTCTTGTAGCTGGAGCACCTATCCTAGATGCACAATAGTTGATCTTGAATGGTGGCAACAGTCACCCCCCCAATTGAAAAACTAGATATTTATCCAATTGTGCTACAAAAAAATGAATTAAGAAATAATAATAAGAAAAATGAGGGAGTTCCTCCTTGTCAACCAATATGGCCTTCTAAAAATTTGTTAGCTCCTGTCCATGTTATCACTGATCACATCCTCCCATCGATAGAGGGGCATCTTATATGTACTATTACATTGAATAATTAAAAACATGACCTCCTTTGTAATTAATTCTAAGTCTTTAACACCCAATGCCAAATTGATCATGTCTGCGTAATCCTATGCCCAGAGTCGAAGCAAGAATTTTTTAATAGGAAAACCTGAGGGCCTATTCATCCCTCTCTTCAAAAGTGTTTATGGAAATGTGGTGTTGAGTATTTAATTGATCTATAGAGTGAGTGTTTTGAATTTTATGACCCATGAAGCCAGGGTGAGCCTGAACACCTGCCTGATTCTATCAGTTGTCAACTTAGCCACCACCTAATTTTTATGGTCCTGAATGGTTCGATTTCTATGGTCATAGGCTACTGCCAACCAAGCCAGGAGATTTTAAGAGTGATAAACCTTTGGGTAGGTTAATCGGACAAAATTGGTTTTCCATTTGTTGTGGATAGGGGCTGACTCAGTGCTATCCCGCTACGCCCTCATAAACAGGCTTCTTAGCAGCATCAGGTGGCATTGATTGTCTTCCTCTATGGGATTAAAATTGTAGATCATCAACCCCTCCACCTCTCGCTACTATTCAATACTGATGTCTCTATTTACATCAGGTGGATTCATGAGTGCATTTGAATCCTAGGATCTTCTTGACCTTCTAGTTTTGGGCCATGCCCCAGTAATCCTACCAATGTGTGCCTTAACATTAGGCACTCCTATCACAGCTGCGCTCGTGGAATCCATCATAAAACACCAGAGGGTTCCTTTCTTATATTTATGCTCAAACTCATTAAGAAAGCATTCTGCATGTGATAATGGCATAAGGGGAGGTTCACCACCTTATTTTAAAAGTTCTACATTATATTTCTTAGGTGGAGCATGTGCTCTTTTTTGTCCAATGGGACTTAATGATTTTCCAGGTGCACTACATCATCTTGCACTTTTGGCTGTGCATTACACCAAATTGATCGATTTGCATCTTGGGGAGATCTTAGGACATGTGGTGGGTTTTGGTAGGCCTGGGCAAGGCACACTCAAGTGAAGCATGCAACTTTTTGGGGGGAGCGCATAAAATCTGTGTTGCATTAGCATCTCGTGCACCTTGATAGGATTGGGCACATAGGTTCGTGTGCCAAGAAAAATGTTGTGCGCTCCATTGGGGAAGTGGAGCGTATAGACCCTAAAGTGGATGCATAAATTCATGCGCTTAAAAATAAACTTGCATGCTCGAAGGAATTGGAGCACGTATATTGTAGTAGGGACCACAATATCGTGTGCCCCTAAGATCTTTGTGTGCTTCATAGTGGAGCGCACAAACTTGGAGGTGGACGTACAAATTTGTGCACCTGACTAGACCCTCACATGCTCCACTAGAATGGAGCATGAAAATGATACTTGGGGTGCATAGGTTGTGTGCCCCTCAGGAATTTATGCACTCCACTAGAAATTGGAGCGTGCAGGCTGGGGGTTGTGTGCTTGACTTCATGCACCTCATGGGCTTTCACATGCTCCATTGGTAGGGAGAATACGAGATGGACTCGGGGTGCATGAATATGCATGCCCTTAAGGTATGTTGTGCACTCCAAGGAAGTGGAGCACACAGGTTCTCTATGGGTGCACAAAGGCATGCACCCTTCGAGCACTTTGTGCACTCCACTCCCTAGTGAAGCACATGGATCTTGGGTGGGTGCTTAGGCTCATGCATCCGCAAGGACCTTCATGCACTCCACACTCCATGGAGCACATGGACTTAGAGTAGGTTGCATAGAATTGCATGTCCCCTTAGGTACTCTTGTATGCCTCATTCCCCAATGGGGTGCATGAACTTAGATCGGGTGCATGACTTTGTGCGCCCAATGGGATTCTTGCACACTCTGTTAGTGGAGAGTGTGGGCTTAGCTTGGGGTGTATGACCTTGTGTACCCTTGGGATTTTTGTGCACCCACTCTCTAGTGGGGTGCACAGGGGTGGAATCAGGTACACCACCTTGTGCACCCTTAGGGAGAAGGGCAAAATGGATCACAAAGTGGAACTGCCCTTTTTGGGGTTAACAAAACCATATTATAAAACAAGTTGATTTGCAATGCATTTATGAAATGCAATCAACTTTTATTAAATAAGAACTTCTCTTTTATATCTTAAGCAAAAAAAAACTATCTTCTAAATAATTTGTTGCTTTGTAATCTAATATATATTAAAAAAATTAAGTGTAGTAATTAAAATAATGTAGTCTAATCAGTCCTCTTGTTTGGATGTATAAGTACTAGTAAACAATATGGATGGAGCAAATCTTTACACTACTTGACCAATGAAATAAGGTTATTATGGACTAATAATATTTCTTGAAAATAAATTGGAAAAGATCACTCAATATTATTTAAAATATGCTTCCTTTATTTCATTATGGAGTTCTATCATACAATATTGTATTCATCTTATCATTTATCACCTTTCAGTCACAATATCAGGTTTACGAAAGAAGTCGGATTCGGTGTGAGAAGACATATTTTCATCTCACGAAAAGGAGGTTTTATAATCATGATGGTATCACAAAATTAATAAAACAAGGAAGTAAAAGACCTTGTTTCATATAATCCCACAAGCAATAAAAGGATGAAAAAATAATAAACCTAGGATCGCATTTCCATCCAGATGATTATGTAGTCTGAATACCAAAAGTTCTAATTTCTTCCCCAAATAAAAAAAAGAGGTAGTAAGTATAGTATTATATTTCCATCTAGATGGTTATGTAATCTGAATCCCCAAAACCTTATCTCTTCTTACTTATAAGGGGCAAAGTAGTAAAGATAGGATGATAATTCCCATCAGGACTTTGATAGAGTGGTTGGAAATATGATTCCCCAAAGCTTTGCACCCCTAAAAACTTAAACTATATGTATATGAAAAGAAATGGGCTATGAAATGATAAAACAAAAATGATACCAAAATGACTATCTTACTTTCTTCTTCCAAAACAGGTTTAAGTATGTTCAACCATTGATGAGACCTATTTCTACAAACTAAAAGTATTGTTGAAGCTCATTATAATTTTTCTCTCACAAAGGTCTCCTCAATTATGCCAAGGGAAGTAGAACAAATAAATTGATCTCTCTGAGATATTAGAAATATATATTTGTTGGAAATATTGAGTATATTGAGTTGTCATTGATGTCAAAGGATGCATGGTACTCAAGGCATAAATATTCTTCAAGGTTGATGAGGTTTTAAGGTTGGACAAATTATTACAAATAAAGTTTATTGCAAAGCAAGATAATTATTTTTAAGGATTATAATATTTAAATGCCAATATTTAAATATTATAAAGAGATGGAAAAAGGCTTGAGCAAGGATAAATTTAATATTTCAAAGGAACAAAGGTTCAAGAATAAAAATATTTTTCAAATGGACAAAGGTTTAAAGACAAAAGGATTTAATATATCAAAGGGCCAAAGGTTTTAAAAATAATATTATAATATTTAATTTAAATATTCAAATGGATTTAAGTTTAAAAGGTGCCAAGGGAAAGCATAAAAGTCAAAAATTAAAGCGTCGACATCCATGGTGAAAATGAAAAGACACATATAAATGGAGAAGCAAAGTAGTAAGGTGAGGAGATTGAATCTCCTGCACAACATTTTGATAGTTTGGTTTTTGAGGTAAGGGCAATAATATTTTAATTTTTATTAAGTGGGAGTCATAAGGTGCAACATTAATAATTATTTTGTATATTCTATTTTGAGTTAGTGGGAGTCATAAGGTGTATGAGGATAAATTGAAGATTGTCATTCACACATTGTGTTAGGTGTATTGGGATAAATTGAAGATTATCATTTTCACATTGTGTTAGGTGTATTGGGATAAATTGAAGTTTGTCATTTGCACATTGTATTAGGTGTATTGGGATAAATGGAAATTTTTCTTTTGCATGTGATGTGAGGGTGTTATTAGGCATATTGAGATAGATTAAAATTTATCTTTTGTATATTGTGAAAGTAGGAGTTATAAGGTGTGATTATGGTTTAATTTTTAAATGTACTTTTGCATGGTAGAAGAAGGAAAATTAAGGGCTTAGTCACTACTAAAAGCTTTATTTTGGGAGACTAAAATGGACTCATAACATATTTTTTCAAGCCTTATTGTGCATATCTTTTTGAAAAAGGTTTTTATTGTGACTGATTTGAAAGAGAGATTTACTAACTATTTTTTAAGTGGGACAAAAGAAAGGGAAATTATTTTTGAAGCAGGTTTTGAAGTCACATCATCATCAAGGTAATTTTAGAGGTATGGTGATTTAATTCCTTAAGGTGGTTGAATTATCATATTTTTGGAGAAATAAGGATTTATTGAGAGTGCATTACTTTGATAGAAATTGGAAATAAAAGTGCAAGGGTTTGAAAGTAAATTTGATGTGCATTAGTGATTGAATAAAAATGGGAATATAAGTACAAGGGTTTGAAAGTAAATTTATGCATTATTGTGATTAATGTTGGAAAAATTGTGTAAGGATTATAGATCAAATTTGAAAGCAAAATTTATGCATGATTCATGTTTGATAAGAAAGGAAGATTTATGCATTTAAGATTGATTTTGAAATGAATTGTTAGTGGATTAAAATTGAAAATATATGAGCATTGTGTGTATACAAGATTCATGCAATGTTATGAGCAGATTTGAGTAGGTTTTATAAGAAGATTTGAGCAGGTGTTATAAGTAGATTTGAGCAGGTGTTATGAGTATATTTGAGCATGTTTTATGAGAAGATTGAGTAGGAATTATGAGTATATTTGAGTAGGTGCTATGGGTAGATTTGAACAAGTTTATGTAAGCATATTTGAGCAGTGTTATGAGTAGTTTTAAGCAGGCTTTGGAGCAAACCAGAGCAAAGGGATTAGTGTCTCCTATAGATAGATGTCCATGAACCAAATAAAAGGTGATTGGTGTCTCCTATGGATATATGTCCAAAAATCAGAGCAAAGGGGATTATTTTCTCCTATGGATAGAGGTCCATGAACTTGAGCATAGGGGATTGGTGTCTCATTTGGGTTGGTGTGTTGGAATATTCAACATTGTCTTAAATATCTAAGTATTAAGTTAATATTTATATTAGATTTTTATAAGTTAGTGGTTAGTATAGCTTTGAGGGCATATAGAAAAATAAGTTAGATTGTACTATAATAGTGAATGATTCATCTAGATTAAGTTAGAACTCCCATGATAATAGTCTTTTGCAACCATAATGTGCTATTATCTAGTTCTTCCAAAGAACTATAAATGTAACCTTTTTTACATGAAATATAATGTTAATTGATGAAATATCAATTGGTATCAGAGTAGGTTTGCTCAAATAGATCAAAACCCATGGTGAGTGGTGTGAAGAGATCTGAAGGACACACTTTGTTAGAGAAACTCAAGTGGCTAGCACTCAGCAGAGTTGCAAGGAAGAGCTTGAGTAAATCATTAATATATCAAGCATCCTGAGGTATTTTCTTATAAAATTTTGATAGTTGTTATATAATTATATAAAGAGGATTCAGTAAAAATTTTAGGTGATTTGGAGCTAATTTGCTGATTTTATTAGCAATTCAATTTTTTTAATAAAATGGTTGTATAAAGTGGAATACAGGGTATTTGCTTCTCAAATTTTGGGAGAACTATTATTTAGAAAAAATAATTATTCAGAAAAAATTTCAGGTTTTTTTGATCTATATTTATCTATTTGTGTGAATATTGATTTTTTCTTAAAAATCCTAGATCCGGAATTGTGATAAAAAGGGAAAAAGTAAATGATCACATATTTTTCACCTTTGCAAATTTTCTTTTAAAATTTAGAGGGTTTTCAGATTATTTTCTCAAGAATATAGAGTTTAATTTTCAAAAATTTTGGAGCTGTATGGATTGATTTATGTGAAAAACATTGAGGTTGTCTCAAAAACACTCTAAGATCTAGAAAGGGCAAAAGTAAATTGATCACATATTTCTCATTTGTGTGAATTTGCTTCTAAAATTTAGTGGATTTTTAGATACATATATCAAAAGTCTACAGGAAAAATTTTAGTTTTTTTCAATCAGTATTGGCCAATTTATGATAAATTTGGTGCTTGAGACTTTGGTAAATAAAAAGAAACATGTATTTTTGCAATTAGAGGTTAATTATGAGAGATTGACTTAACAGGTTGAGTCAATTGAGTAAAATAAGATATGTTGTTGTTATTTATTGCAAAAAAATTGTATTAGAAGCTATCTACATTATTCCAAAGTTTTTTTGATTAGCATCAATGGCTGCCAATAACAATCTTCCCATTCCTAAATTTAATGGGTTAGATTATGAGTATTGGTCCATCAAGATGAGGACCTTACTCATAGGCAAGGGGTTATGGGATATTGTAGAAGAAGGCTAAAATTAACCTACAAATTGGACCACCTTGAGTGAAGCTGATAGAACCAATAAAAAAGGATATGAAGAACCCACTTGGAGCAAGCTACAAGACGAGGAGAGAAAAGAGAAGAATGAGCAGCAATATGCAAATTTCTTAGCCCTTATGGATTTGAGGAGAGGAATGGAAAAGAGTGTTTTTCCTCTCATAACCAATTTTAGATCAGCTACAAAGGCATAGCAAGTGTTTAAGGATGCTTATGGGTTTGATGAGGATACCCATAAAGCCATATGTGACAATCATAAAGATTGTTTTAGCAAGGAGGAGCCTTGCTTCCTTGAAGAAGTTTCTGAATTAGATCTTTTTGAAGGAATTTTTAAAGAGTCTTGTAAAGACTCATATGAAGATATGCTTTGTATTGGATAATTATTTCTTGAAGAGGAAGATATATTTTAAGAAGAACCTTATGTGGAAAATAGTAAATAATCCTTTCATGGAGAAGAGGATGAGAAGGAGCCTAGTACAATTCTCATTGAAGAGAGGTATGATGAATAATATCTCATGGAGGAGATAAATGGAGAGTGTATTTTGGAGAATGCTCCTACAATTCTCATGGAGGAGAATAAAGAAGTTTTGTGGGATGATTATGGAGAAGCAATGGTCATGGAAGACCATTGGCTCACTTATCTTGAAGACCATTCACTTGGAATGGATGTGTGCTCTCTTGAAAGAGCAAATGAAGTTATATGGGATGATTTCCCAAGTGTAGAAGAGGAATAATAGATGAAGGGCATAATTTTCATGCTCCATAATGAATATTATCTCATGGATGAGATAATAAAAGGACAAGAAAGTTATGAGAAGGTCTATCTCAATGAGGAGATAGAAAATAGTGAGATAGTCATTAATGGATTACATGATGTAATGGAGGCATCATAAAAGGATATTGAGAATTGTCTTGAAGAGGCAATTGTGGATGAATATCACTCACTTGGAGTGACTACATTGCAGAAAGACAGTCGTCTTAAAAAGGCAACAATGTATGATTGCTTGGATGAATGGTGTTTCAACACACCAACATGGATTGAACAAAGGAGGAGAACTCTTAGTGAAGAGTTGATGGTTGATCTTGAAGAAACATACAATGAAGGAGAACTGCTATAAAATAGCTTTATGAGAAGTACCAAATCTACTCATACTAAAGGTAATATTTTTATGATTAAATATTTATTTTTTGTGATCAGGAATGAAAAGAAAGGAGAATGTCTTCCAAAGGTATTATTGAGAGGAAATTATCTCATTGAGACAACTTAGATGAAGTCTTCTTGGAGAGAAGACAGTGACGGAGAACTTGGATCATGTGGATCAAAATGATGTGTTCAAAATTCCTTGGGAGAGGAATTATTGTAAAGTCATTGTTTTGAGAGAATATTTGTATGAGGAGCAACTTTATGTTGCATATGTAGTTGGTCATTATATGGCCATATTTTTTGTGATATTTTGTGTGGAAATATGTGAAATAATTGTAAGGTATAATAATCTATGTGAGATGATTAATTGTAAATACTCATGTGGAGTATTGTTTAGTGTTGAATATGTAAAAGAAGATCAAAAAGTGAGAGCATGGTTTAAAGACCATAATGATAAATATTTAAGAGAGTGGTTGCTGAAAATGAAAATAGGAGATACTTTTGTTGAAGGGGGAGTTAATCAAAAAAATAAGGCACTCAAGCATTTGCAGGAAATTCCCCATGAAGAGTGGAAGGAGTGCCACCACAAGTATTTTGCAAATTTTAATTTCTTGATTCAATATTGGAGGAAACGTAAGAGAAATATTTTCTTCCAACTCTGTGATGCTTAAATAACTCTTGCATGAGTGTCTTTAGCATCAAGGGGGAGAATGTTGGAATATTCAACATTGTCCTAAATATCTAAGTATTAAGTTAATCTTTAGATTAGCTTTTGCTAAGTTAGTGGTTATTTTAGATTTGGGGGCATATAGCAAAATAAGTTAGAGTTTACTAAAATAGTGAATGAGTCATCTAGATTAAGTTAGAACTCCCACGAAAATAGTCTTTTGCAACCATAATGTGCTGTTATCTAGTTCTTCCAAAGAACTATAAATGTAACCTTTTTTTACATGAAATATAATGTTCATTGAGGAAATCTGATGGTGCCCATAAACATTGTAATAGGGAATTAGTTCCCAAGCGATTTATTGAGCAAATTTATAAGAAATATTTTCTCTTTGGATGTAGCCCACATTGGGTGAACCACGTTAAATCTGTTTCTATTATGTGTGTGATGATCTATGCATTATTTCATTATTTCAATTGATAATATTGGATAATACTACTTTGGAAAGAAAAGTAAATTTATTTATCTTATAATGTTCACCCCCCTCTCAGTATAAGCTTGTGTTATTCAATTGGTATCAGAGTGGGTTCCTTCATGAAAGCCTAACAACTTGAAGGAATAACTTACAAAGAACACACATGGCCACTGAAGATATAGAAGATGCTCCTATGGTTGAAATCAACAAGAAAGATTCTAAAAAGGAAGAAGCCATAGTTGATATGAAAAAGGAACTTTTGTTGTTCATGGAGAATTGAAAAGGGTTAAAAAGAAGAGTTCATGATTGAAGGCTCAATTTCAAGAGGTTAAGGAAACAAATACAAAGCTTCTACAAGATCTCATAGACTTAAAAGTGAAGGCTGAAGAGAAAAAAGTAATTGAAGAAGTTATGGTTAAGAAATTAATGATAAAAGAATTAGAATGTGAAAATTTGGAACATGAAGTTGTCTTTCTAAGAAAGGAAGTAGAAAATTCTAAGGATAATTTGCAGCAAAATACAAGGTTAGAGAAACAAAAAGAGAAGTCAAGCTCAAAAGGAATAAAGACATCAGAGAAAGTTAGTAGAAAGGATCCCATGACCTATGATGATGTATTGAAGTAGGAAGAAGATAGAGAATCATCATGGACATAAGTCAATCATTGGAACATAAATGAAAGAACCAGGTGACCATATCATTCAAGGCAATCAAATAGGTTTAATAATTTCTTCCATGGTTATTGTTTTTCATGTAATAAATATGGTCATAAAGTTGTACATTGCATGGTCTATGTAAAAAATAATGTTGGCATAATCAACAGAAATTATAATTCTTTTGCACCTCATGAATAACAATGTCATGTGTTACAAATGTATTAATTTTGGGCACAAAACTAGATGGTGTAAAACAATATTTCTTGAACTTACTAAATCAAGCAAGAAAGAGGAAGGTCAAACAGTTCAAAAGGAGATGTCCTCAAAAGTTTGGAAAAAGAAAAAGGAACAAGAAAAATAAAAATACATGTTGGTATAAACAACTCTTCATGTGCAAAATGAAAGAAATCCATGGTACATTGATAGTGGTTGTTCAAGCCATATGACAGGTGACAAAAGAAAATTTCTTTCTCTCAATAAAATAAATGGAGGAACAGTGAAATTTGGTGATAATGCTTCTACCAAAATTGTTGGAAAATTGGCTTTGAGTTTGGATAATGTAAAGTCTAGAATAGAAAATGTGTTATATGTTGAAGGATTTAAGCACAATCTACTAAGTATAAGTCAACTATGTGATCAAGGGTACATGCTCACATTTCACCCAAAAGGATGTGAGATCAGGAAATCTAAGACATTAAATCTTATTGCAGACACCAGTAGAAATACAAATAATATCTACATGTTAAGTGAAATTAAGGGAGGAAAATGCTTTTTATCACAAGAGGATGAGATATGGTTATGGCATAGAAGAATGGGTCACCTAAAATTTGACAACATAGTGAAAATAAGCAACAAATATGTAGTCAGAGATTTACCCAAAATAGAAAAACCCCTAAGCACAATTTGTGCACAATGCCAGCATGGTAAGCAAATAAGATCAAGTTTCAAATCAAAGTAATTTTTAATGTAGATACAAAGTATGAAGCTATTTTATTCATGAAATATGCAATTATATATAGGAATACAATGAGATATTATGTAGGTTAAGTGGTTGCAACAAGTTGCCTCAAATGGCCAACCACTTAACTAATGGTTAACTAATTTCTAACCTAGGATGCAACTAACTTGCTAGGAGACAAGCAAGATCTCTAGCAGTTAACTCACAACTAATAACTATGTCTTATGTGGGCATACTATGCCTCACGTGCATACAAAGTGTAATAAAAGAAGACATATAATAATAATGCAATATAAACTTAGGCTTAATGGGATAAGCCTAAGTATCCTCAACACTCCTCCCAACCATATAAGCATTAGACCCCAATGCTCTCAACAAATGTGGAAAGTCATGGGAAATCTCATGGTGAGGAATCTAGAGAGACATGTGTGGAAAGTGACCACGACGAGCGACAAGGTAAGTAGTGGAAGAATCATGTCTAGTGTGATGAGTCTTCATCTCAAAAACTCTATCTGAAATGAGTGGAAGCTGATGACCAGGTGCCACTACTGTTGTAGGGCTAAAAACATGATCAGGTACCAAAAGAGGATCCTAAAATGGTGTCTCCAGAAAGTGGTACTCATCCAAAGGAACCCGAACTCTACCTCCAACATGTGGTGAGTGAGGATTGTGATGCTTTCACACCACTCCCTACGGAGTCTCCTACAAGTCCTATGGTATCTTGCCTAGAAGGCTCTACCAATACTCAATGAGGGAAGTAACCTTAGTTTGCTCCTCCATGTGTGCAATGGTGGGAGTGGGCAAAGCCAAAGGTAACTTCTGTGGAACAAGTGGTTCAGTAGTTGTAGGTGTACCCAAAATTATACCAATTTAATCAATGGCATATTTCTCATGAGTGAGAATGGTGGGTTCCTTAACCACTTGCTCTTATGATTGTTCATCATGTGGGAGTGAAACTTCTTCCTTTGCATGTTCCTTAGGTGGTTTTTTTCTTCATTTTATTTGGGAAAAAATCTAGTAGGATCCAAAATAAGTGCTTGAATTAATGGTTTCCTTACTTGCCTACAACTCAACATCAAATTGGAAGTAGGTGTAGTGCTTTGTATCAAGTAGGTTTTACCATGCAACTCCAATGTGTAGGTGTTCTTTTTAGCATGATAAATAGCATTCCTATCAAATTTATAGGGTTTACCTAGCAAGAGTCCACAAAAATCCATATCTGTGACATCACACCTAACTTTATCCACAAACTTGTCACCAAAAGCAAAAGTCAAGGTGTAAGTATGGGTGATGTTGGATGTGGAGTCTACATCTTTCCACCCAAGTGCATAAGGTTGGTAATGTGGTTTGATGGGAAGTTTCAACTTCTCCACAATGGACTTTGAAATGAGGTTCTTTTGCGATCCATTATCAATGATACAATCAACATAGTAATCATACATCAAGTGGGCTCTAGTGACAAACAAATGAGCACGCCCTCTTTGAGCAAATACATTGGATATTAGGGTAACTTTGTTCAGTTTACCCTTTAAAGTAGGATATTCTTCTTTTGTCCCTGTAGCCAAAATGGGACCATCTTGTGGTTCCTCATGTGTAGGTTGTACAATTAGGGATTTCTTCTTCTTAAACTTCTCAAAAGTATAGCATTTTAATTTTACATGTCCATTCTTTTTACAAAAATCACAATACAATGAAGAAGAAGAATATTTAGCATGAAAGGAATAAGAATGTGCTTTAGGAGAAGCGAAAGGAGAAGAAGAATGAGGGGAAGAATGAGAATTGGTCTTCACCTTCTATTGATGTTGATTCCCGCCTTTAGAAGAGTCCTCCTGTGATGAACGAGACTTTTGATATGCACCAACTTTCTCCTCTGCAAGAATGGCATGATTGAATGCCAC
Source organism: Wollemia nobilis (assembly GCA_028583015.1). Lineage (NCBI taxonomy): Eukaryota > Viridiplantae > Streptophyta > Pinopsida > Araucariales > Araucariaceae > Wollemia > Wollemia nobilis. The sequence continues at coordinate 6,158,740 of JAQPPZ010001730.1, forward strand.
ATCCAAGGTGAGGAAGACATTGAATTTGATCTCCCTGAAAATTTGATCTTGCAAGCCACGAGTGAATTTATTAATCAACTCCTCTTCTAAATTTTTCACACCAAGCAATACCCTTAACCTATTGAATTGGAAGATGAAGTCAGAAACAGACATCCCATAGGTTTACCTCAATCTATACCACTTGGTAGTGAGGTCACTTTGGTAGTTTGGTGGAAAGAAGGTATTTTTTAGAATTTGAGTTAATTCTTTCCAATTCATGGTGGCATTATGGCTCTATATTTCTACAATGAGAACTTTTGCTAAACCTATAAGTGTGAGTGTAGCAAATGTAGCTTGTTCATCCTCTGGAATTTCAGCATATGCAAACCAAGTTTGCATATATACAATCCATGCAGATAAAACATCCAGATATCTAGATCCATCATACATATTAACCTCATATTTTACTTTGTTGGCATGGTTATGGTGGATTTTGAGTTCACCAGGATTAAATTGCACAACAATATCTCTCACTTTTTCTGCCAAAATGTCTACTGCTTCGGTGAGGTTTTCCATATTTGTTCTGAGATCATGAGCCATTTGGTTTCTCGTATATGCCAGACTAGGAGGATTACAAAATGGTTGCAAGAACTTATCTAGGCTTTAGGAATTTGACAATGTTCCTAATGCGGCAAATGCCTAGATTTTACAAAAAAAAATACTCTAAAAAATAGGGCTATTTTAGTAGTCTTCACAAAATAAATCAATTTTGCAATTACAAATTAGCACTAAAAACAATGAAAAATTAGCCCTTTTACAATGCCAAAATTTGGTTAGGAGCAAAAATTTATCAATCTGCTGAAAATTTGCAACACAACGCAAAAAAATTCATCAAAAATAGAGCAAGAATGAAGATTTTATCACCTTTCAAAGTTTGCTTCTCCTTGTTGCAGATTTGGTGCCAAAAATTTGAATTTAAAAATTCAAATTTTTTAATTTCCCTCCTTTGTCATGTTTCCTGCCACAAAAAAATAAATGTGCACCAAAAATTTGTTTGATTTGATGGACGGTCACCCGCCGATCAACTGCGGGTGACTGTCAAACGGGGCCTGGCAAAACAAGGTATGACCATTTAGAATATCTACCACATATCAATGGAGGCCACCGAACGATGCTGCCAAGTGTCCAATGTAAGGCTGAAAACGCCTCGAAGGCCACAACTTCTACTCGTGCGAGTGGGTGAGTGTGAGATGGTCACATCAATAGCTGCGTAGGCGGCCTTTTGAATGACTATAAGGCTGTCCACGGCCTAAATGTGGGATAAATCCCACGAACCAGCTCTCGTGGCCAGTCGCCGGTGAAATTTTGTGACGGTGGAAAAATTTCACGACGGTCGAAAAATAATTAAACCTTTGGAATTTTTTTTTAATTTTTGTCGTCGAAAATTGTCTCCTTGCCGAAAACTTCCAACTCGCTAGAAAATGTGTGAATCTCGCTGGAAAACGGATTTGGTTGCCTGCGATTTCTGATTCACGCCCACAATCACCTTTGCCTGCGATCGGTCTCTTCATCGCCTATGATTTGATATTTCTGGGAGGTTTTTGATGTCAAGCTCTCAAGCTCCCGATGGTCGATAGAACTTCACAACCCGGGAAAGTGCAGAAGGTCGAAGTTCTCCAATCGCACCAGGATGAGAAACCATCTACTATTGGGATTCATCGTACGAACCAAAAAACACACTCTGTGATTTGCGTTTAGGGTTTTATCAGGACTCACAGTAATTTTTTGCTATTGCAGGCGGTGTGGGTCTGCTGTTGCAGTCTTCGTATGGGAGAGAATCTCCCTATGCATCGGGGTGCTGTCGTCTGAAGGTAAGTTGTCCAAGGTCAAAAAGGCTACCGGTGGTAGGCCCTCAATGGTCGATGCTACATGCGATTGGGGGTAACCAGATGTTGACCCTCCGATCGTCGTTCGGTCGATGGTCGGGACGACGGTGCTAAGCGACGGCCCGCTGTTCTGGTTTCCAGCTAGCCGGCTGGTGGGTGTCGACCAGATTGCGGTAATGCTGGTGACACCTACACCATCGACTGTTGGGTGGTCGGTCGACTGGTGTTCAACACCGATGGTGTCGGTCATCTAAGGCACCATTGGCTGCTAGCCTTGTGGCCGTGCGATGGCCGGTGGTGGTCGGGCTGGCTCTGCCAAAGAGTCGACCGACGTCGGTGGCCACTGGTATCACTCTCCCCTATCATGAGGGTGGTGGCCGCCGACAAGGTAGGCTAACTGGCCATTCAATGGCCCACCACTAGCCTCTTTAGGCTAAAACTATGCACTTTTTTTTTTTAAATAAAATATTAATATTTTATTAAAATATATATATATTTTTCATGCAATTTTTTATAAAATAGCAGTTCACTAATTCAAATTCTTTTGCATGAAAAATATGAAGTCAAACTTTTTGCTTCAATAAAATTTTCAACTTTGCTTCGGTAGTTCCTCGGCAGATCTACTTCTTCTCGGCAAGTATTCTTTTTAGCCACAATCTGGCCTCAAACTGGTTCTTAACACTTGGTGCAAGGGTAATTTCTGCCCTGTATCACCTCATCTTCAACTAATGTTGTGGGTGGCCTCAAGCCAACTTCCAATAACATCTACCTAGGACCTAGTAGTGAAGTGGCAATTGTGTCCTCCTTCCTGCAAAAAATATCCTCGTCCAGGAGACAACTAACTTAACTAATGGTTAACTAATTTCTAACTTAGGATGCAACTAACTTTCTAGGAGACAAACAAGATCTCTAGCAGTTAACTAACACCTAACAACTTTGTCTTATGTGGGCATACTATGCCTCACGTGCATACAAAGTGCAATAAAAGAAGACATAATAATAATAATGCAATATAAACTTAGGCTTAATGGGATAAGCCTAAGTATCCTCAACAATTTTATTCATCTAAACCCTTGGAGCTAGTTCACACTGATCTATGTGGGCTTACAAGGACAAAGAGTTTACAAGGTGAGAGTTACTTCATGTTATTTATTGATGATTTCTCTAGAATGGCTTGGGTAACATTTTTAAAAGAAACATCAGAAGCATTTGAAAATTTCAAGGTATTCAAGGTACTAGTAGAAAATGAAACAGACAAAAATATCAAGTGTCTAATATTATATAGAGAAGGAGAATTCACTTCAGGTGAATTTGTAAAATTCTGCGAGCAACATGGAATCAAAAGATAAGACTCAGTAGCAAGAACTCCACAACATAATGGAGTAGTTGAAAGGAAAAATATAACTATTCGGGGCATGGCCAAGGATATGTTAAATGAGTCTAATATTTCTGATGCATTTTGGAAAGAGGTAATTCATACTGTTATTTACATTATCAATAGAGCTCAAATGAGAGCAAATCACCACAAAACCCCATATGAGCGTTGGAATGGAAGACCAGCTATCATGAAGTACTTCAAAAAATTTGGAAGCAAATGCTACATTAGACAAGAAGATAAAATATGAGCAAGTTTTATTCTAGGTGTGAGGGTATTTTTCTTGGTTATTCCACTAAGAGCAAAATCTATAGATGCTACAATAAAAGATCACATAAAATTGTGGAAAGTACAAATGTAAGAGTTGATGAAGAAATATATCTAAGAGAACCAGCTCAATAAATTGTTTATCAAGAAGGAGAAATTTGTAAAGAAGAAGAAGGTGAAGAAACTAAAGAAGATGAGACACAAAGAGCACCACCAAAGACACCATCCAGGTATGTGCAAAAGAATCATCCGAGATAATTGATTATTGGGAATCTAGATGAGAGAAAAACAAGGAGAAATATAATAGGAATAGGTGAACATGTAAATTTTTCTTTCCTATCCAAAGTTAAGCCCAAGGAATTCAATGAAGAAAGAGAATAAAATATTGGATTAAAGCAATGGAAGAAGAGTTAGACCAAATAGAAAAGAGTGAAACTTGGGAACTTGTCCCACATACAAATGAAAATAATGGGTCTACAGAAATAAGTTGAATGAACATGGTCAGGTTGTCAAAAACAAAGCAAGACTTGTGTGCAAAGGCTATGCACAAGTTGAGGGGATTGACTTTGAAGAAATATTTTCTCCCATTGCATGTCTTGAAGCCATAATAATGTTCTTGGCTTTCTCAAGCTTCAAAATCTTCAAGGTGTATCAAATGGATGTAAAATCAAATTTTCTAATGGTTACTTAGAGGAAGAGGTCTACATAGAGAAACCAGAGGGTTTCAGCCTAACAGATAAGCTGGACTATGTATGTAAATTAAATAAATATCTCTATGGAATAAATAAAGCCCCTAGGGATTGGTACTCAAGATTGGATAAATATCTCCAAGAATAAAGTTTCAGAAAATGTATAGCTGATAGAAATCTATACATCAAAAATGAAAGAAATAACTTGTTGATTGTAGTGGTCTATGTGGATGATATCATTTTGGAGGCAGTAATAACAATATGTGTTAGATATTTGCAGTGTATGCAAAATGAATTTGAAATGTTTATGCTTGGTGAGTTATCTTTCTTTCTTGGGTTACAAATTTCACAATCAGACAAAGGTATATTTATTTCTCAGACCAAGTATGTGAAATAAATGTTGAATTTTTTTAGGATGGAAGATTGCAATCCTATGAGTACCCCCATGGTTACAATATGTAAGTTAAGTAAATACGATGAGTCTCCTAAAGTAAATAAGACATTGTATAGATCCATGATTGGAAGTTTACTATATATCATAGCTACAAGACATGATATAATGCAAGCAGTTGGAGTGGTGGTAAGATTTCAAGTTGCACCAAAAGAAACACATGCACAGGAAGTTAAGAGAATCTTTAAATATTTGAAAGGTACTATGGGTTTTGGACTGTGGTACCCCAGGTGCAATAATTTCACTCTCACAATATATACAGATGTAGATTGGGTAGGCAGTGTTGATGATAGAAAAAACACAAGTGGAGGATCATTATTTCTTAGAGATTGTTTAGTCTCTTGGCTAAGCAAGAAACAAGCATCAATATCCTTATCCACTACAAAAGCATAGTATATTGCAGTAGTTGCTTGTTGTACATATGTTTTATGGATGAAGTAGACTTTAAGTAATTTCAAAATAGAGCATGATCATCGTATCCCCAAACTGTGTGATAATACAACTGCCATTAATATCTTAAAGAATCCAGTGATGCATTCATGTACTAAGCACATTTCAATCAAGTAATTTTTGAAAGAGCAAGTGATTGATCAGCAAGTCAAATTGGAATACATTTCTACAAAGGAAAAAATTACTGATATTTTTACCAAGCCACTTCCAAAGGAAACTTTTGATTATCTTAGAGGAAATTTGAGAGTAACTTCACTCCCATCTCATAATTAATCACCTCAAGAAAAGGAGGTGGTGAGGGGGCTGAGCTAAGTATTTTATTTTTAGCCCCAAAAAGAGCCCTTTGCCATTGATGTCAAATACGGAGAGAATTCAGTAAGGGGAAGAGATTTCAGTAAGGAGGAGCAGCTTGTTAGGGGGAGCAGTTTGGGAATCCAGTTGCAGTCAAAGGAAATATTTTATAGGGTTGCCATCAATGACAAAGGGGGATATTGTTGGAAATATTGAGTATATTGAGTTGTCATTGATGTCAAAGGATGCATGGTACTCAAGGCAAAAATATTCTTCAAGGTTGATGAGGTTTTAAGGTTGGAAAAATTATTACAAAGGAAGTTTATTTCAAAGCAAGACAATTATTTTTAAGAATTATAATATTTAAATACCAATATTTAAATATTATAAAGAGATGGATAAACGCTTGAGCAAGGAAAGATTTAATATTTCAAATGAACAAAGGTTCAAGAATAAAAATATTTTTCAAATGGACAAAGGTTTAAAGATAAAAGTATTTAATATATCAGAGGGCCAAAGGTTTTAAAAATAATATTATAATAATTAATTTAAATATTCAAATGGGTTTAAGTTTAAAAGGTGCCAAGGGCAAGCATAAAAGTCAAAAATCAAAGTGTTGACGTCCATGGTGAAAATGAAAAGATAAATGTAAATGGAGGAGCAAAAATCATATGCAAACCTAAGGTTTTAATCGTGAGATTCAATATTATTCCAGTGCATTGTTTTCAACGAATAAAAAGGGTAGGTAGCTTAGTGAGAAAGTTCATCATTGGGCAAAATATAAAGCAGATAAATAATTGGTTGCACATATTTTTTCCCACCCACAGGTGTGTCCCAACTAGTTTTTTGGCCCTTGGTAGGGTGCTGCTGTATAGAGAGACAGAGGTTTGAATCCCATCGTGAGGTTTTTGCAATGTGATTTTTTGGTTGGAGGATAAAGCTGTGAAGGATACAAATATTACCACCGAGCCCTTAGGTTTCATCCATTGGGCTAGTTTAGTTGGTTGTAGGTCCTTTGGAAGAGCACTCTGTTGGGCAAGGTGAGGAGATCGAATCTCCCGCACAATGTTTTTATAGTTTGGTTTTTGAGATAAGGGCAATAATATTTTAATTTTTATTAAGTGGGAGTCATAAGGTGCAACATTAATAATTATTTTGTATATTTTGTTTTGATTTAGTGGGAGTCATAAGGTGTATGAGGATAAATTGAATATTGTCATTCGCACATTGTGTTAGGTGTATTGGGATAAATTGAATATTATCATTTGCACATTGTGTTAGGTGTATTGGGATAAATTGAAGTTTATCATTTGCACATTGTATTAGGTGTATTGGGATAAATGGAAAATTGTCTTTTGCATGTGATGTGAGGGTGTTATAAGGCATATTGAGATAAATTAAAATTTATCTTTTGTATATTGTGAAAGTAGGAGTTATAAGGTGTGATTATGGTTTAATTTTTAAATGTATTTTTGCATGGTAGAAGAAGGAAAATTAAGGGCTTAGTCACTACTAAAAGCTTTATTTTGGGAGACTAAAAAGGAGTCATAAAAAAATTTCAAGCCTTATTGTGCATATCTTTTTAAGAAAGGTTTTTATTGTGGATGATTTGAAAGAGAGATTTACTAACTAGTTTTTGAGTGGGACAAGAAAGGGAAATTATTTTTGAAGCAGGTTTTGAAGGCACATCATCATCAAGGCAGTTTTAGAGGTATGGTGATTTAATTCCTTCTTAAGGTGGTTGAGTTGTCATATGTTTGGAGAAATAAGGATTGATTGAGTGTGCATTGCTTTGATAGAAATTGGAAATAAAAGTGCAAGGGTTTAAAAGTAAATTTGATGTGCATTAGTGATTGAATAAAATTGGGAATATAAGTGCAAGGGTTTGAAAGTAAATTTATGCATTATTGTGATTAATGTTGGAAATTAATTTGTAAGGATTATAGATCAGATTTGAAAGAAAAATTTGTGCATAATTCATGTTTGATAAGCAAGGCAGATTTATGCATTTGAGATTGATTTTGAAATGAATGGTTAGTGGATTGAAATTAAAAATATATGAGCATTATGTGTATACAAGACTCATGCAATGTTATAAGAATATTTGAGCAGGTGTTATGAGCAAATTTGAGTAGGTGTTATGAGCATATTTGAGCAGGTGTTATGAGCATATTTGAGTAGGTGTTATGAGTAAATTTGAGCAAGTTTGTATAAGCATATTTGATTAGAGTTGTGAGAAGTTTTGAGTAGGCTTTGGAGTAGACCACAAGAAAGGCGATTGGTGTCTCCTGTGGATAGAGGTCTACGAACCAGATCAAAGGAGATTGGTGTCTCCTATGGATAGAGGTCCACAAACCAAAGCAAAGGGGATTCGTGTCTCCTGTGGATAGAGGCCCATGAACCAGAGAAAATGAGATTTGTGTCTCCTATGAATAGAGGTCCATGAACCAAAGAAAAGGGGATTTGTGTCTCCTATGGATAGAGGTCCATGAACTTGATCATAGGGGATTGGTGTCTCCTTTGGGTTGGTTCTCGTAAACATTGTACTAGCGAATTGGTTCCCAAGAGATTTGTTGAGAAAATTTATAAGAAATAATTTCTCCATGGACGTATCCCACATTAGGTGAACTACATTAAATTTGTGTCTCTTATGTGTGTGATTATTTGTGCATTGTTTCATTATTATAATTGATAATATTGGATAATAATGCTTTGGAAAGAAAAGTAAAAAGTTTTATCTTATACTATTCACCCCTCCTCTCAGTATAAGATTGTGTTCTTAATTATTATGAAATCCATGGAATATTTTATTAAAAATTCGATTAAGACATCAATGTTTTTGCATAACATCTTTGCTATTGGAAACAAACAATTCCATTCTAAACAAGATTTATTATCCAACAATCTCACGTGATGGCTTAGCTTTAAAATAAATGATTAATAAATAATTTAAAACCCCAATATTACTAATATATATAATAAAAAAATTATAAAAATAAAATATATACATTCTTTATAAAGACCCTCATGAATAAAAATTTCTCTCCTTAGTCTTATTTTGGCTATATAGCCAAAAATTTAGTTTGGGGGGAGAAGCAAAGGATTAATTCAATAATTTCTATAATATAGTTTGGGGGAGAAAAAGAAAAAAGAGTGGAAGGAAATCAGGTAAAGTATTCCTATGTTTCTATAACTAGCTTTCTATAGTTTATTTTTTGTAGTTACTTTTTGTAGTTGTTTTTTGTAGTAACTTTTCATAGTTTGTTTTCATAGTATATTTTCCATAGCTAGTTTTTGTAGTGACTTTCTATAGTCACTTTCTATAGTGTGATTCTGTAGGCATGATTTCATGAATTTTTTTCTAAGTGTATAACTAATCTTTGATTTGTGCATGGCTAAGGATACGTGTCAAGGTAGTATAAAATACTGCAAGTTTATTATCATTAGATCTTATTAACAAAGCCTTGACATGAAGAAGAATTCATGTGAATATTTGAATCCTTGCCTCGTGAGCTATGGCACAAAATTCAAACCATGGGTTCAATCTCAAAAACCATGCATAATGACTCAGATGTTGGGTGAGCACGAGTCAAAAAGTCGATGGGAAATTTAAACCTATGTACAAAGCTGACATGGCATCATAGAAAGCACAACCTAGAACATGGGTGATTATGTGGATGCTTGTGAGGCATGAACAAGCATGAACACACATCATTGGAGAAGGGGCCAATCTATCAATGATGACAATATGGATCTGGAAATGTATTCTCCTCATGTGAGTATGCAATGGAAGCATGGGATGATCAAAAGTTGATATCAAACAAAGGGAGTATACATGGGAGGTATATCAATGTGAGATCACAAATCACAAAAAGAGAAAATGTTTCTAATTGCATTTCATGACTGCAAATCACAAGGAGAGCAAAGGTTTTAAATTTTGTATCATGGAAAATTAATTCAATTTTAAATTTCCCATTGATGCAAACTGTGAAATGAACTTATTAAACATAATTTAAAAGGAAGAAAATTTAATTGAAGGTTTCCAAAGGCAATAAAACTTAAAATTTAATTAAAATTCACTCTATGGATGATGTGATGCAGGATTTGCATGAATTAGCATTGTAGATCAAGGAGAGCATGCCTTGTTAACCTATGGTGAATAGCATGAAGGCAACCACCTTACACAAACATTGATTACTAACACTGGGTCGAGCAGTGCAATAAGGGTGAGCATCATGGATTGAGCATGAAGGTCGTTGATTAGAGCAGGATCAAGGGTTGAGAATTATTCAAACCATTAATATAATGAAAAATATAAGAAAAAAAACTAATTTCTCACACCTGCCTCTACAATTCAACTAGGGTAAAAAAATGCAAGTGTTCTATGATCGATTCCCTATGAGACCCAACTATGAACACAACCAAAGAGCACTACACAGAGGATGAAGCCAAAGCTGGTAGTGGTTTTGATTTAGGCAAATGATGAATCACAATTGAACATCAAAGTAAGAATGGTAAGATTGGATGATGGTAGAAAACAAAAAAGCAAAGGAAGAAACCAGGATTGTAAGTGTTTGAATTCTTTAAAAAATTGTAAGAAAACCATAATGAAATGTTTTGCAGGGGAAACATACCAAATTTTTTTGAAATATAATGAGTTTTTTGTAGTGAATGTACTAAATACTCTATCATTTGAAAAATTATGCAATGTTTCAAAGAATTCACATAAATGTATATGAAATGTCATGAAATATAATAAAATATTATGCTTTCGCTCCATGAGTTCGAAGTTTGTTCTCTCTGAAAAAAATAAAACATCAAATTATTTTGTATGAGTATTATATATTATTTTCTTTGCATAATAATAAACGATGCATGTATGTATTTAAATATACTCTCTATAGGTTTTTGTTTTGTAGTAGAAATCCATTGTCCTAAATATTTCCTACCTCTGTCCATTAAACCCTTGTCACCATGCCAAAACTGACCTTCCATAAAAACTGACCTTCCATAATCATAGCCATATTCTGTAAACACCCAAAAACCTAGTAATTTTGTCAAGAAACTATTTCAAAATACTAGATGGTGGGAATCCCTAACGCAATTTCAAGGGCATGACTAGGGGGTGGCCCAATAGTTTATTTTGAACTGTGAAACCACAACCATAGTCACCAATGTTGATGGGGTAGAGTTGAAGTCACCCAAAGCCTAATATTTGAGGTCTTGCACCTTCACAAAGTCATCCAAAAGTACTTGAATATTATCAACAAAGGAGCCACCCAATTGGTTGACAAACTAGGTGAAAAATACTTTGTTGTAAAATACTGGGAAGGATGGATCAAGGGAGTTGCAACCATATATCTTCCTTTGAGGTGGAAATAGGCTAATACCATAATCATTAAATTAGTTACAGTGGAAGGAATATTGTCAATGTATGAGGGGTATCATCTAAAAATGTTACTTGATATCAAATTCCCTGAGCATGAGAATTGCATCATTAACCTCCAAAATTTTCTCTATAAATCCTTTAAATATGTATTTGGTATAATTCGACCTAAAATATTTGTGGCCAAACCCAAATTACATCTGATCACCCATCACAGTCTTATAAAACTACTTGTCCTACACAAAGCCTTAGAAACTAATTTGCATGGGATAAAATTATTGAGGAAGAAAACTTGTCAGTTCAATATGATCTGAGTGAGTTTGAGTCTTATTTTGATGAGGGTACTACATCTGAGGAGAGCTCATAGTCTAAAAATTAGGAAGTAGAAGAGTCTCCTATGTTCAAATGGTCCAACCAGACTAAATATACCAAAACTTCCAAGCCTCCTTCACTTGCAAGGAAAACCCGATTGGAAGAATATAGTCCTAAAAATCAAGAGAAAGGAGAAACATCCATTTCTTATATGAATTCACCTACCTCAGATATAGTTTTTAAACCTCAATCCAAATACAAACCCATTAAATTTTATTTTAAATTAAACAAGATAGCCTCAGAAGGGAGTTATCAAAGCTTGTTGCATTGGTGGAGAAGACTCTCTCCATCCAATCTAATCTCCTAAGGTAGTTAGTTGTAGATAATATGGTGAAATAGGTTGAGCAGGTTTCCCAACCAGTGATTTCTAGTGCATATCCCAACAAGAGTTTGATGGGTGGAAACAAAATGAGGAAGTCAGTGAGTTTTACTAAGCATTTCGAGATGTGTAGCACCCTAAAATTGGCATAGTAAACCTTAGCAAATAATTAAAATTACTTTAGTAATAATTCAAAATTCAAATTTTAACCCCGAACCGCCTGTTAAACCGCTTTCCTTGTTTTCCATGCCATTTTTAGGATTTGTTGTGACCGTTGGACGATATCGTCGCCGATCAGACGATATCGCCTCAGATCGGACGAATTCGTCTGGAGCAGAACGTCCAGACGATTTCGTCCCAAAACTGATTTTTCAAAATTAGCTTTTGTTCCAACAACTTCTCTAACTCGGGCAGAGACGTGTCTGCACCGTTAGAGTCTCCCCATTGGAGATCTCCCAAATTGGGATGATCCCCAACCTCCTAACCTCCCTCCTAAGCCTATTTAAACCTTAGGACCCCCCTTGACCTACCCCTGGGCTGAATTCCCCTGTAGTTTGATCTTTGTGTGCATTAGAATACCCTGAATTCTTATTTGCATTTGTGCCTTTCTAAGTTTTCTTGTAGGAACTTTGTTATTCTTCAATCGGAGCAAGCTCAGATCGTCGCAGATGATCTTGTACAATCTCGGACGATCATGCCCCAATTCGAGACGATTTCGCACTCTATAGACGATTTCGACTGCAGTCAACATTGGGGGCAATTAGTGCCCAGAGTTTGCACTTTTCTCTTTTTGTCTGTTGTTTCATTCTGCATTTAGATCAGTTTATTGTTATTTTTTGCTATTCTGCATTTTGGAGTTCACCCATATAGCTTAAGTGCATGATAAGATCATAATTTGTCATTAGAATACTATAATTTACTTGAATTTCTATTCGTAATTATCGTTTTAGTATCTATATTGTCATTTTACACCATTTTCCTCTATTAGTATTGTTGCATTTTCTGTGTTCTCGTGTCTATTTCTCTGATTGCAGGTCTCTGACGAATTCATCAGATCTTAGACGATCCTGTCTGATTTCGGACGATCCTGTCATATCAGAGGCGATCTGGATTGCTTCAAAAATTAGAACCTCCATCAGACATCCGGATCAGGTATGGCTTTTTTCTAATCTAGTATATTTCCTGTATTCTCTGTTTAATTCTGTTTTTGTATTCATTTAAATCTGCATTTCCTAATAGAACAATTTAGATTCATTTGGCCAAACCTAGGATTTGAATGATTAAAGGTAAAATTGAACACATCAAACACATTCCCAACCTAGGCGTGGAGACTGCCACTAAACGTTTCCTGGTGAACCCCACCATCCGTCAAAAAATCACCTTAATACCCCTCCCCGAGAGGCGGGACCTTCAAAGGGCCTCTCAGTCCGAGGTATTGTCCCATCCTTCTCGCATCCCCCTTTCGGGCACGGATCCTTTAGCCTGAAGGTAAGGGTGCAAAAAATTTGGAACGATACATTTTGGTGAACCCGACGTGAAACTAAAACCTTTTGAAAAAAAAAAAAAAAAACATAGATGCATTTAAAATCATTAGAAAACTACTAAGTTGCATATCATGTTTAGATGGTAGCTCCTAAGAAAAGACTAGTTGTCACTATAAATGTTGAAAACCAATTAGCAGCCATAGAAATTAATTCTGTGCTTAGTGTGCCTGAAACAGATAGAAACCAACTTTTGTGGGACGAACTTGATAGGAGACTAGGTATCATTTCATCTAGGTCAACAGAACTTAGACAAATCAAGAGGTTTGCCCTAGATAGAATCCTGGATCCTCATCAACTCATTTTTTATCATGAACTTCAGAGAGCTTGCCATAGGTGGTTAGCTTATAGGAGAGCTCTTGTGTCTTCAGAATTGTTCACCTTCGAGGAATACCTCGAGAACGCAACTGTTATACACCAATTCCTAGGTCGTGTAGAAGACCAAGAGGTCATTCTTACGGATAGGGAAAGGTGGAGGAGAGTTCCTAGAGCTGTGTTATATCGAGAGTATTGCCACGAACTTTATTTCTACCAACCAGAGTCTGAGACGGATAATATCACTATAGCACTTTTTGTCAAATTCTTGAAAGAAAATTTTCAATTTGAAGAAGAACATTTCATGACTCTCGAAGAACTTGAGCCCGTTAATGATATTTATAAATTGTTTATAGAAAACTAGATCATTGCTTTCATTATTATTATTTCTTGCATTTAGTGTGTTGTTTGTTATCTTTATAATATTGTTATAAAAACAAAAAAAAAAACAAGAAAAACCAAAAACATAACAAAACCAAAACATTTTATTTTAAATACTATAGTAGGTATATAATTAAAATATATACCTCTTAAGCTTGTTGCATATATATATATATATATATATATATATAAAAAAAAAGTATATATATATTTGCTGAAATCTAAACTTAAGCACAATGCCTAGACTTAGGAATGGTAAACAAACTGAAGAAGAAGAAGAAGAAGATTGGCTAGGAAACAAAACAAAAAACCCAAATGTCCTTCCTGAGGATTCAATTCCGGAAGGAGGAACTCTAGAACAGCCAGAAGATGAGCTTGTTGTAGATGAACAAGAAGAAAATGTTAAAGAGGAAGGATCCTCATCCCCTAGAATGGCTCCAGACGGAACTGTTGCTTTTGATAATATAGATCATTTCTGGAAATTTCTTAGTAATAACATTGGTGCTCTTAATATGGCAGTTCGTATTGATAGAGGACAAATTAGTGACACTCAAGCAGCCATGGAACATATGTTTAACATGCACACTAATCCTTTGTCTTTTGTCGATCAAGAAAGTGATAAAGCTGGACCATCCAATATAGATATGGTCACTATGATTCAGAACATGCAAAAACAACAGGTTACCCAACCCCCTAAGGAACTTGTTATTGAGCCTAAAATCATTCCCACACAAAAGAGACCTTCATTCACTGCTTTATTTTGCCAAACTATTGATCAATATGCTTCAAATCGACAAAAACCTAAAATGAAGCCAAACACCAATTTTCAACAATCTGGGATACAACATAATACAACTTCAAAACTTCTTCATAACACCCTTCCTACCAACAATTTACACAATAGCAATATAGCATCTAATCTTCATGTCCCTCCATCATATGCTCACAAATCCCATATTAATACCCTACCGAACCAATATGGTGGGCAAACCAGTAATCTGGAAGCCATGGTGAAACAGTTAGCTTCCCGCATGGACCAGATAGATCCCTACCATCCCTCGTACAATTATCGAGAGATGTGTAGTCAGCCTTTGGATCCCATAGTTGTAGCACAACCATACCCTAAGCACTTTCCCATGCCCGTCCTGCCTATATATAAAGGAACCGAAGATCCCATAGAGCATCTTCGCATGTTTAGGATAGCATGTCATGATATATCACATGATGACTTGCTATTACTAAAAATGTTCCCAAAAAGTTTAGGAGGAATGGCATTAGAGTGGTACTATCAATTGCCCACTCATTCTTTGAGGAATTTTGAAGAAACAACTGAATCTTTTGTCCATCAATTTAGTGCCTACATCGAGAGACACGTGACCATTAAAGATTTATACAACTTAAAACAAGACAAAGATGAATGTTTTGCTGATTTCTTAGCTAGATGGAGGCAGTTGATAGGAAAACTGCACTTTGTGCTACCTTATAGGGAAATGTTGGACATTTTTATTAATAATTTGCAAGAACAAATATCCTATGAATTATCAATCTGCTACCTTGACCACCTTCGATCAAGCTATAGACTTAGCTCGAAGGGTGGAAGATGCTCTCATTAGAAGAGGTCAGCTCAAAAAGAAAGATGATGAGAAAACATCCAGAAATCAATATAAAAACAAACAAGTTGTGGGTGACGGAGTCACTGATAGTAGAAACATTGCTAATGTTAATACTACGAAAACAACGGAGAAGTTTATATTAAAACCTCCTAATAAACCACCTCGAGAGTTTACTAGATTGAATCAACCATTATCAACTATTCTACCCCAATTACTCGAAAGAGGTTTGATTCAATTACCAACTATCCGGGAACCTGATCCAACTATACCCGGATACAGAGCTGATTTACATTGTGATTTTCATAGAGGACCTGGACATGCTACAAACTCTTGCAAAATATTAAAACATAAAATACAAGACTTGATTGATAATAATGAAATGGAGGTGCAAGCCTTTCAACCTAAACAAAATCCTCCTAATAATGCTCAAAAGAACATTCCCCAAAATCAGAATCAAAATGCTAATCAATCATTAGATATATTTCAACATCCTTTACCAAAACATGGTAAAGAGGTGGCCAATCAAATTGAGCATCATAATGTCCCTCCTCCTACCCGATATGTAGGAACTATTAGCGGACATTTACCTAATCATGATTTACAAAAATTTGACACAACTTTATCCATGGTTACGTCCAGACCCCTATATAATACTCAAACACCGGATCCTAGTGATGTAGAATCGGATACTGAAAGTGAAATAGACATCACCTCAAATCAATCGAATAGTTCTGAAAATGAATCAGATCCTATTCAACCTATCACAGATTCTATGGTTTCGGAAGAACCATTTCCTAGAAGAGTTACTACTCGACCCTCTTCTAATCAGTTCCTTCCTAATGAACAAGCCATAAACGCTAGACCGAGACCAATTCAGCGTCTTCAATATAACATTGTAGGTACCATCGGAGTCGTTACCAGACAACAGGCTCACAATTCTCAATAGGATCAAACTCAGAATGATGGATCAGCTCCATTTATTTTGAAAAATCCCAATAAAGGGAATCATATGTCTAATGTTCAACCAAAACCTCCTTACAATATTAATGAACAATTATCCAATACTACGGCCAGAATTTCCCTTTTGGACTTGTTAAGATCTTCTCCTACCCATAGGGATGAATTAATGCTCACATTAAGCCAAATGATGGTACCTCAAAATATTCAACCTGAAGCCATGTCCAATACTATCATCACTCGAGAAGTCGATTGTATTGACTTTCGAGATAAAGATATCCCACAACATAGTTTACATAAGGATAACCCCTTATATATTACTGCCCTAATAGGAGATGTAGCAGTCAAAAGGGTCTTGATTGATAATGGTTCATCTCTAAACATTTGCACTTTTGACTTCTACCAAAGATTTGGGTTTAGAAGTGATGAAATGAAGAAAACCGACATGATCATAAAAGCTTTCAATGACGAAACACAAGAAACGTGTGGAGTTATCACCATCCCATTGCAAGTTGGTCCGAGAACCTTAGACACGACCGTGTTTATTGTACATTGCCCCGCATCATACAATATACTCTTGGGTCATCCTTGGATCAATGCAATGCGGGCTGTCCCATCAACTTTACACCAATGTGTTAAATTCGAATTTAAAAATCAGTTGGTCACTATCCATGGTGATCCTAGACCCTTTGATATGTGTGCTTTGGCAGAACCTGTTGGAGTTCAATTTTGCCCTGCTTTGTCATCCACACATCCTAATTCTTATTTTTCATCTAAACGTGTGAAACACACACCCATAACTTCATCTATTTCTCCTCCATTAATTTCACCCTCATATATAGCTCAACAATCTTCTAAACAAACCACACTAGAACCTCAAAAAGATCTTAAATCCACAACCAATCCTTCATGTTCCATCCCTATAATTTCAAAACCTATAGACCCATTTATTAACACCTCCACATTATCTACATCTATCATACCTTCCACATCTAAAGATATAGGGAATGATCCTTCTACCTCTTATGCTCTTTCTGATGAACTCTTACCTGATTTATCTAAAATTCTTATATCAGAAAAAACAAATGCTTCTATGCAAGATTCCATTATCTTAAGTAATTTGCCGCCTTCTCCTCATACCTTGGGCCTCCCACAACCTATGGGAAGTATCTACCAAGTCGGGAGTTGTGCTTTTATTTATAAAGGATATGATTGGGGAAGAATACCCCGAAACATCAAGACGCATTGTGATGGATATGCTCGATGCTATTTTGCTAATGAATATATTAAAGCTAAACCCATAATGCTTAAATTGGGATATAAAGGGAAAGGCTTGGGACCTCTCCAAGATGGTATGAAAGAACCCTTTGAGGTAGAACCATGGCCCGCCCGATGTGGTGTGGGCCTATTTCCTAGTAAGGGTCAACCCTTCCCTTTTGAAGATGATGATCAACTCATATGTTATCAAGATTATCTAGATAAACAAGATTCTTTGTATCCCAAGAATAATTCTTCTACATGCAATATGCTATCCATAGCTTATCCTGAAATGATTGTTGAATCCGATGATGAGTTGGAAGGAGATATTTTCCATGATGTCTCCGTTGAAGAGTTGTTACACAATGGTTTTTATTTTGATGGTTCTATACCTACTATAGCCCAGCTTGAGGCCACGACTCCTCAAGATGAATTATCCAAGTTAACCTTAAAGGAATTACAAGAATTGGGCGTTTCACCTGCCCCACCTAATTTTGAAAGAGATCTACACATGGAAGTAGAAAACGTCATTAAGGTTAACATTGGAACTGAGGATAATCCTCACATCATCAATATTGGATCAGAATTAAGTCAAGAAAAACAAGAGCAATACATTGCATTCCTTAAAGAATATGAAGATGTCTTCGCTTGGACATATGAAGATATGCCAGGTTTAGACCCTTCTGTAGTCATGCATCACCTAGTAGTCCATCCGGATGCTAAACCTGTTAAACAGAAACTTAGAAAAATGCATCCCAAAGTGGCCTTGCTAGTCAAAGGGGAGTTAGAAAAACTCCTGAATGTTGTTTTTATACAAGCTATTGATTATGCTTGAATGGATCTCGAATGTAGTTCCAGTCACCAAGAAAGAAGCTACCAAAGTTAGGGTTTGCACAGACTTTAGAGATATTAACGTTGCATGCCCTAAAGATGATTTTCCTCTTCCCAACATGGATCAAATCATTGATTTTACTATTGGGAGTGGAATGATGTCCCTAATGGATGGATTTTCTGGTTATAATCAGATCAAGATAGCTCCTGAAGATCAGGCTAAAACAACCTTTATTACCCCCTGGGGTACCTTTTGTTGGAAAGTGATGCCATTTGGTTTAAAGAATGCAGGCGCAACATATCAACGAGCCATGACTTATATCTTTCATGATATGATGCATGATATCCTACATGATTATGTAGATGATATTATAGCTCGCTCTATTAATGAAGATGATCATTTAGATGATTTGAGAAAAGTATTTAATCGGTTAAGAGAATATCTTATTCGATTAAATCCAGCCAAATGTATATTCGGAGTCAAGTCCGGTAAATTATTAGGGGTTTTAGTTTCTTTACGTGGTATCAAAATCGACCCTCTCAAGATTGCGGCTATCACCGATATGCCCGCACCTACCAATATATCTGAGTTACGAAGTTTACAAGGTAAGCTTCAAGCTATCCGTCGCTTCATCGATAAGCTGGCGGACAAAACCGGTCCCTTTCTTAAGCTTCTTAAGAAGGATGTCCCTTTTAATTGGGACGACGAATGTAAGGAAGCTTTTGAACTTCTCAAACAATACCTCCTTAACCCACCTGTGCTTTCACCGCCTAGACCTGATCGCCCATTTATCCTGTATATTTCAGCTTCTGATTTTGCTTTAGGAGCTATGTTAGCTCAACTTGATGATGAGAAAAGAGAACGTGCTAATTATTATATTAGCCAAACTTTAATTAGTTATGAAACCCGCTACACCACATTAGAAAAACTATGTCTAGCAGTCATATTTTCTACACAAAAACTATGCCATTATATGCTCAGTCGAAAACATATGTCATTGCTAAATATGATCCCTTTGCGATATCTCATGAGTCGACCTTATTTATCGGGTCGCACAACCAAGTGGGTTCTTGCGCTAAGCGAATTTGAACTCACCTTCATAGGACAAAAGTCTGTTAAAGGTCAAATCATAGCAGATCAATTAGTTGCTGCACCCTTAGAATCTACTCATCCCCTCATCATTGAGTTTCCTGATGAATGCCTTCAACTAGAGGCAGACCATTCAGAGCAATGGTCCTTATACTTTGATGGAGCCCGATGCATGAGTGGGGCTAGTGCGGGTATTATTTTAATATCTCCACAAAAACATCTTATACCTCTGTCCTTCAAATTAACATTTGCTTGCACCAATAACACTGTCGAATATGAAGCTCTTATCCTTGGATTACGAGCTGCTTTGGCATTGAAAATCAAAAGTTTACTAGTTTTTGGTGACTCACAACTTGTCATAAATCAAATCAATGATGTTTATCAAACCAGAGATGATAAATTACGCCCATATAAAGCATATGTTTTACAATTAATATCTCTATTTGATCAAGTTACCTTGGAAGCTATTCCTCGAACTAGCAACCGTGCGGCTGACGCTATGGCCGCAACTGCATCTCTTCTGCCCTTGGAGTTAGATGACGAATATGCCACCATCATTATTCGTCGACTCCAGGAACCCGCTTCAAATAAGTCATGCTTAGAACCTTTGGATGTGTTTCTAATCAATGAAACTACTCCTGAACCTTGGTATACGGATATATTTGATTTTCTTCACAATGGGACTTTCCCTGCCAGTTCTAATAGGAACCAACGTCGGTTATTACGTAGACGAGCAAGTCGATTTGTAATAATTGGCAATACTTTATATAGGAGATCTTTTGAAGGTATCCTATTGAGATGTTTGAATCTAGAAGAATCCAAATCAGCTTTGAGTGAAGCCCACGATGGATCTTGTGGAGGACACTTCAGTGGTAGTGTCATTGCTAAAAAGCTCCTTAGGATAGGCTACTTTTGGCCTACCATGGAGACTGATGCACATGATTATGTGCGCCATTGCGACAAGTGCCAGAAACATGCTGACCTTGTCCATGCCCCTGCACAAGAACTGCAGGCTATTTCATCTCCTTGGCCCTTTTCAAAATGGGGCTTAGACATTATTGGCAAAATTAATCCTGTGTCATCTGATGGACACAAATTCATCATAACCGCCACTGAGTATTTTACGAAGTGGGTTGAAGCTATGCCTTTAGCTTCTTGCACTGGAACACAAGTCTCTAAATTTATTTTTAATCAAATCATTTGTAGGTTCGGAATTCCTGCAAATCTCATCTCAGACAATGGAACTTGTTTCAAAAATAAAGATGTTAAGAAATTATGCCAAAAATATAAGATTCAACATCGTTGGTCCACTCCCTATTATCCTCAGGGTAATGGCCAAGCAGAAGCATCTAA
Source organism: Wollemia nobilis (assembly GCA_028583015.1). Taxonomy (NCBI): domain Eukaryota; kingdom Viridiplantae; phylum Streptophyta; class Pinopsida; order Araucariales; family Araucariaceae; genus Wollemia; species Wollemia nobilis. Next base: position 6,179,543 of record JAQPPZ010001730.1, read on the forward strand.
TAAAACATTAATTAAAATCCTTAAAATATTGGTCAATAAATCTGGCTGCGACTGGCACATTCAATTATATCCAGCTTTGTGGGCATATCGCACTAGTGTTCGTACTCCCACAGGTACTTCACCTTTTGTTTTGGTTTATGGCGTTGAAGTTGTTTTTCCCTTTGAATTAGAAGTTCCTTCTTTGGCTCTACTACTTCAAGATACCGAAGTAGGAGATGAATATCGAGCTGGCAGACTTAGTCAATTGGAACTCCTAGATGAAAAGCGCATCAATGCTTTGGAGCATCTTCGTGCCTACCAAAACAAGCTTAAAAGATCATATGCTAAGAAAGTTCGTCATCGATCCTTTGAGGTCGGCGACCTTGTTTTAAAAGAAAATCAAAAAAATACTAATGCAACTAAAGACCTTAAAGGTAAATTTGAACCCAACTGGCTTGGACCATATATTATCACTGCTAAATTTGAATCGGGAGCATACAAATTAGCTACCTTAGATGGTAAAGATTTAAAAGAACCTATGAATATTATGCATCTTAAGCGATATTACGCATAAAATTTGGTCATTTCATCATTTGTATATATTTTGCATGTTGTCTCATTTTAAAAATGTATAAAACTGTTTAAACAAAAACAAACAACAATATTATTGACTCTTTCGAAACCAAAAAAAAAAAATAATAAAGAGAAGAAAGAGAGAGTCAAAATTATCAAACTCCTCAAAAATATTTGTTGTATATATTTCTTCTTAAAGTATTGCAGTTATATTTTCAAATTATTTTGGATAAATTAGCATTTATTTGGAATCTCTCACTTTTGCAAACACAAAAATAAATATCTTGATTTTATCCGGCATGATTACTAATCTCTCTTATATCAAAGTCCACAAAATTCAATTAAATAAAGTTTGAGCACGGAGAATTGATCTTGTTATTTACTTAAACCAAGCATATCCTTTCACAATAAAATGATTATATTTGTAATGTCCATGCTATGCTACATAGTAGAAGTGGTTTCTTGAGCGAAAAGTTTCCCCTGCTATCCTATCATGCACATGGTCTAGAATCTTTGAGAATTGACAAAAGGACAAGCTCACCCCTACCCAGAATAAAAATCCCTTGCTCTACAGACTAATCCGAGCAAGTATCCCTAGAATAGGAAGCAAAAGAAAAAGAAAAATCAAGCAAAATCATGAGAAAAAGAAGCATTATTTCAGAATCATTTTGTACTCTCTTAGCACTATTTCAGCATTATCTCAAATATCAAAGCAAAAGATACGAAAAAGAAAAATACAAAAAAAAAAAAGAAAAAGAAAAGAAAGCAAAGAAAGCAAAACAAGCAAAAGCAAAAGCAATAAAATCCCTTTCCCTACCCATTGAAAAGAAAAGAAGGGTTGATGAGCTTGAATCCCTGGAATTCTCAATTATTCGAAAACTGTGAGGTAAGCCCCATAACAGGTGGTTTGTGCCCAACCCGCTTGGCCTTGGGTAACTCCTAGCGTGGTGATATGTCCGTCACATTAGCGACCTTCTTTTGTACAGACCTATGTCTGCTTATGGATTAGCTAGCTCTTGATAACCCGACTTACATAGTAGTCTGGTACGGTTATATGCATCTAAATCATGGTTAATGAACACTTATTTGGTTAATTCAAATCACTTGTATCAAATTATCTTGCTCAAAACTGGTAAATGCACAAAGCAATTGCACACACATTTGTATTTGAGAGATTTTGTGTATCATTATGATAAATCAAGATCGGAAATGAACTCACATACGCACATGGGATTCCTTATAAATCTAACTTTTGTCTTTAAGATACTTTGAAATATTTTTGCAAATTGTCTGGAATAATTTCATTTTCTTATCTGAGAACAGTTGTTTAGTATAAAGACAACTACATGCATTATCAAAAAAATCAAAATCATTTTCAAAAACATGCAATAAAGTTACATTTATATATAACTTTTTGACTTTCGCGACGATGGTATAGTTCCAAAACCAAAATTGGAATTTTATGCCTAGCGCAAGTCCTCATCTTTATATTTTCTGTTTATTTTCAAAAATTAAAAATCAACCATGCAATAAAACTATTATTTTCTTCTTTGGATTTCGCGATGATGGTATAAGTTTATACCTAAATATTCTATGCCTAGCGCAAACCATTGTACTAATTTTATTTCCCATTTATTTAAAATCATAAAAACATATGACTTAAATCATTATGTTACACAATTATGCTTTAAAACAACGCACATTGTTACTATTTCATGTCATTATGTCAAACTTCAATTTTGCAATGATGGTATAATTCCTAGGGAATTATTCAAAAATTTTATCACACTTAGGAATTTATGCCTAGCAAAAATCATTTTTTAAATATATTTCATGCATAATATTTTCATGGAAATCTGAAAACAAATCACCATCATCATCATCATTTGCATCATCACAACAAAGTCTTAAGACAGTCTCTTAAGCACTCTTTTACTTTTAGCAATATTTCTATACCAGGATTAGCTTGACGACCTAGCGAGCGGCGACTCCATGAAATGGTCATATAATAGCGACAATGTCCTTTGAAATTATTGTTAAAAGTCCCTTTTATTTTTATCAAATTATCCCACAAACAACCAATTTGTTTACATCAGATTATTTCATTTAAATTTTAAAAGCATGACATTCAAACCATAATATTTCCAAACGACATAATTACATGAATCATCAAATCAATCACATCAAAACATTAAAGCATCATACAAACACATAAGACAAGTCATATGATCAAAAATATCTCATCTATATATATATCAACAATATATACATCATCTCAAAACTGGATCGGTATGCCACAATCTGTACCTCGGCATACTCAATCCCCTATCAAAAATAATAAACACTATGTATCAATCTGTGCAGTGCGGTCAGTAGCGACTAGCCTCGAGAACCCCTCGAGCTCTCGACCTCATCTCCTCCCCACCCCGAGGTGGACGAGGTGGCCCCATCGTAGTCCGTGTGGTGCTATGAGTCCTGGACTCTGATCGTGATGATGTCCTCGATGACCTCATCATGATAGGCTCCGCAATGGGGGCCGACAGTGGTAACCTCTGCTCCTCTGGCACCATATGGTGGTATAGCATCTGATAGAATGTGATCTGGGCAATAGCCCATGCTAGGTCCCGAGTGCTCGCCCCTCCGCTCCATGCTCTGAGGCGTGCGACCTCATCTCTGAGCTGTGTGGCCTCCTCTCGGTGTCGTGCAGCCTCATCCTGCAAGGACTGCACCTGAGCCTGGAGACGAATAGTCTCCGCTCGAAGAGTAGCCATCTCGCTACTCTCTCCTACCTCGACACCCTTGCCCTTATCGGGCGATGGTGGCCTCTCTCTCCATGGAGAAGGGGGTCTCTCCTCCCTCCTCTCCCACTGTCGTGGCCTCTGCTGAGCCTGTGGCCTCCTCTGCTCTCTCCCATCGTGACCCTGTGCCACCTCAATGGCCGCCTGGCACCGCCTCCCCATCCGATGCACAACTGCATGAATCGGACCCTGAGCCCTCGTCATCCGAGGAGGGCGGATGCCTGCGTACCAGGCATCGTAGCCGTCAGCAACCCCTACGTCGTCCCCATCCACTGGCTGAATGGGGGCATCGTCCGCGTCCTCACTCCAGAAGCGCTGCATATCTGGAGCCCCACTGACTGTAGTGTTATCCCGGACGGTCCGAGAAAACTCATAGTCCCTGAGAGATGGGATCCCCTGTTGTAGACCGAACTGCCTCAAAACTCGGTCATAGCGGTGGAGCTCCACCTCTCTCCTCTCCATCCTCAGCCAATAGGTTCGCCTAACGTGAGCCAGCTCCTGTCCATCCTCGGCCCACCCTGGATGATCTCTCCAAGGCCTCCAGGTGATCTGGTCGGAGACAAGGTCATCAAGTAGTCTCCGGGACATTGGCAGATCTATCCACCGTTGTGACCCTCTTCGGAGCCACCAGTAGAAAACTCGGGGCCTCTCCCCATCAATCCCTATTAGTGGGAGCCCTACCGGCCTTCGCACCATGATGTGCTCCCAGCACCAAACCTATAGTAGTGATGTCATGACCAGACATCGGCCGCCCTTGTATACGACCCCATGCAGGATCCTATACAATCGGCATAGTACAAAGCTCCCCCAAGCAAACCTATACCCATGGTCTCTCATGTCATAGACCACATCTATCAATAGCCATGGTAGTCTGCATCCACTCTGATGGCATAGCAAGAGACCACCTACCACCCCAGCCAAAACTCGTGTCGGTCTAGATGCCCCAGGCATCTGGCGTAGCGACTCGATGTTCACTCCGCCCTTCTCCAGGGCGAAGCTCGGATCTCCGCACAGTCGCATCATCGCGTGGCCCTGATTGGCCATGGGAGTTATTAGCCATCCTTGTATGGGGATCCTCAAAATCCTCCATACATCCTCCAATGTGGGAGTCATCTCCCCTGTCGGTAACCGAAAACAAGAAGAACCCGGATACCACCTCTCTGCTAGGCTGTCAATAGCCCCATATCTGTAGAAACCTGTGGCATATCTGCCACATGTTGCAAGCCGACTTGAGCCAACTGATCTCGCTCTGCCCGAGATAGAGCGGCCAAGTCATCCCTCAGCCCATCGTATTTCCATTCCCGGCTCTTTAGTAATCCTCTCTGCAACATAAACAACAAAACAATAAAAATCATTAATAAAACAAGTGATTAAAAATGCAAGTAAAACAAGTTCAATTTCATACAAATGATGATATCGTCCACTATTGGACGATATCGTCCAAAATTTGAGCAAATTCGTCTTCGATTTTGCAAGAGGGAATCATCCCTTATTGTACGAAATCGTCCCCATATCGTCGATTTCGCCCTTGGACGAAATCGGCGATCTCGAGACGATTTCGACGAAATTGAGACGATTTCGTCCCGACGACGTCGACGGCCCAAAAATGGCCGCGATGCTCAAAAATCATTCAAAATTAATCTAAAAAGCATGAAATTCAAAATTAAAGCATTCTAAATTAAGTTTGGACCCTTACCCGTAGCCCGCGTCGGACCTCTGTCGATCTGTGCGTTGTCTCGACCATCTTGTCTGCAGAGCTCTAGAAACCAGGAAAATGAATAGTAAAAATGAATTAGGGTTTTCCCTATTTTTCTTAATTTTATTCAAAAACAATTAACAACATTTAAAATTTTGCTTTTCCACGTTTTTACCTCAAACGTTCGATTTGGGTAAAAACACGGAGGGGGCACCATAGTAAGTGTCGTACGATTCGACCTAGAATCGTCGCCTAAAAATGGGAATAAATTTTTGCTTTCTCGTAGATCGAGAAGAACTCATCTTTAACGCATTTTCTTTGGAAAATTTGCTAAAGAGGGGGCAAAATGTAGCACCCTAAAATTGGCACAGTAAACCTTAGCAAATAATTAAAATTACCTTAGTAATAATTCAAAATTTAAATTTTAACCCCGAACCGCCTGTTAAACCGCTTTCCTTATTTTTCATGCCATTTTTAGGATTTGTTGTGACCGTTGGATGATATCGTCGCCGATCAGACGATATCGCCTCAGATCGGACGAATTCGTCTAGAGCAGAACGTCCAGACGATTTCGTCCCAAAACTGATTTTTCAAAATTAGCTTATGTTCCAACAACTTCTCTAACTCGGGCAGAGATGCGTCTGCACCGTTAGAGTCTCCCCATTGGAGATCTCCCAAATTGGGATGATCCCCAACCTCCTAACCTCCCTCCTAAGCCTATTTAAACCTTAGGCCCCCCTTGACATTCCCTTGGCTGAATTCCCCTGTAGTTTGATCTTTGTGTGCATTAGAATACCCTAAATTCTTATTTGCATTTGTGCCTTTCTAAGTTTTCTTGCAGGAACTCTGTTATTCTTCAGCCGGAGCAAGCTCAGATCATCGTAGACGATCTTGTACAATCTCGGACGATCACGCCCCAATTCGAGATGATTTCGCACTCTAGACGATTTCGACTGTAGTCAACATTGGGGGCAATTAGTGCCCAGAGTTTGCACTTTTCTCTTTTCGTCTGCTATTTCATTCTGCATTTAGATCAGTTTATTGTTATTTTTTGCTATTCTGCATTTTGGAGTTCACCCATATAGCTTAAGTGCATGATAAGATCATAATTTGTCATTAGAATACTATAATTTACTTGAATTTCTATTCGTAATTATCATTTTAGTATCTATATTGTCATTTTACACCATTTTCCTCTGTTAGTATTGCTGCATTTTCTATGTTCTGTGTCTATTTCTCTGATTGCAGGTCTCTAACGAATTCTCTGATGAATTCATCAGATCTCAGACGATCCTGTCTGATTTCAGACGATCCTGTCAGATCAGAGGCGATCTGGACTGCTTCAAAAATCAGAACCTCCATCAGACATCCGGATCAGGTATGGCTTTTTTCTAATCTAGTATATTTCCTGTATTCTCTGTTTAATTCTATTTTTGTATTCATTTAAATCTGCATTTCATAATAGAACAGTTTAGATTCATTTGGCCAAACCTAGGATTTGAATGATTAAAGGTAAAATTGAACACATCAAACACATTCCCAACCTAGGCGTGGAGACTGCCACTAAACGTTTCCTGGTGAACCCCACCATCCATCAAAAAATCACCCTTATACCCCTCCCCCGAGAGGCGGGACCTTCAAAGGGCCTCTCAGTCCGAGGTATTGTCCCATCCTTCTCGCATCCCCCTTTCGGGCATGGATCCTATAGCCTGAAGGTAAGGGTGCAAAAAATTTGGAGCGATACAAGATGACCAAGATACTTTGTGAGGATAGCTCACTCACTTTATCCATGTTTAGGTTCCAAATGTATCCCTCTCCTAAAGCACATGGTACATGGAAATAAGGTCCAATATTGGAGCTAGAGATCCTGGTAGAAGTAGAAAAAGTGATCAACACAATCATCGCGTCTACATGGTAGATGCCCCCACCAAAAAAGCAAGGATCACCACACAACACACCATATGAGAAGGATGGACAGGAATACATTGCATATGTGAAAATCATGGCTATTGAGAAGCCACCAAACCAAGGTAGAACCAAAGAACAGATCCAAAAAATCAAGCAATAGAAACTAAGGGTTGTGGAAAGTCTACCTATTCCAACCTGGGTTTCCTCCCGGATCAGATCCAGAATCCTTTGAGTTTTTAATGTTACTGGTTATAAAAATACTTGCATATTTATATATTTTTGTATGATTTATTTATTTCAAATTTCTATAGCTCTAATTTTGCATGCATGGGGACATGCATTCCCTTTAGTTTGGGAGGAAATGATGAGCATTAAAATGTGATTGTTATATGTAGTTTTATTCTAGTTTTAAGATGCAAATTTGATGATTATGACCATGCTTTGCCAATCAATATGCATAGTATGTATGATTTTTGATAAATTTGATTCATGAGATATTATGTGATATATTACCGATAAATTCATATATATTGCATGAGAATGTTGTGCTTTTACAAGTATGAGTTGCAACTACTTGCAGGAGAATGCTACATCCAAATTGCAGTAAAAATAGCTCATTATAAAACATAGAATAATAGGTCATGAAGCCATCTACAAATACCACCTATGGATACCACCTACAAAAAGTATCTACGAAAATGTATAACAAAAAATGGTTGACTATGTAAATCTGTTTGACACGGTGAAATTTCCATGTATGTTGACAACTCATACAACATGTGTATAGCATAGTCAGCATGGTCATTGTCATGTTGACATTAGTATTTGGAAGATAATCCAATATTTGCTATGTAATTCATTATTGAAATGTAATTTATTAAGTTTTTAGTTGTTAGAGATTTATGTAATCCAAATATAGTCCTAATTTGTCTCTTCACCACGGAAGAGGATAAAAAGTTATTTTATTTTGTTAGTGAGTTATTCAAACTTTAGGTCTTTGTTACGTATTATGTTGCTTGGAAAGATCCATTTGTAATAAGTCCAAGATAGTTAGTAGGTTGTTTTAATTTTATATTATTATGTTATGTAATATTAGCATTCAATCTATAACCATTTGATTTGTGACAGTAAAATGTTATAAATTCTATTATAAGGTATAACATAAAAGCTATATATTACAATGTAAAAACCTTGAAAAGGGTTTGAATGGTCTTCCATATGAATAGTCTATTTTTTTCTTTATCTATCATTTACATTGCACGAATGAAGATTGAAATCAAGAAATAAAGTAGCAAGCATTTTCTTCAATGAATTTGGTAACTATATCTTGTAATTTCTTCATGTTTTACTTGTTACTGTAACTTCTATTTTATATTCTTTCACACATGAATTAAATGGCATTAAGATAGTTCAAATAAATATTATTTTTTGAAAGTAAAATATAATAGAAATGAGAAAATATTAATACTGACATGTAAGAGGTAGGGCCCACTCTGAACAATCAATCCCTTGCTCTCTTCCTCCTAAAAATAGGGTAGAATTAATTAGAATATAGAATATTTTTAGATCATAGATTTAATTAAGTTTCATAATATATAATTATAAAATATATTAAATAGTTAATGCATTTTTAGATCATAACATGGATCCACACACATAGACTTAGTCTAAATCATAAATTGCATATTTTGAATTAAGCATCATTTCATTTCAATTTTATTTATTGTAAACTTTCATTTCCTACAAATGAAACTAAGAAAATAGAATAAAGTCAATGATTAAGAATTGGGGAATAATCTATACAAAATCACTATTCTTTAAATTTAACCTAGATTAAAAAATTAAATGTGAGACATCATGAGACATCACAACTCGACAACTTATCATTCTAGTGGGGATAGGTGTTACCCTCTTGTTCCATTCATGTGGAATACTTATTAGTGGAATTAGTCCATATTATGGTAAATGTACACATCAACCTTCCAAAGTTTCTAATATCTTTAAGATCTTCAATTGATATGATCACGATCTTTATATAAGATAATCACTAAATACTTAAAGCTTCACATGAATTTTCTTCCATATTTCTTTTCATCCTTATTCTTATTTGTTTTTTTTTCTCTATGGGTTTCCCATTTGTACCTCTAGTGGGTGACTAGTTTTTGCTCCATATTTTATAAACAATTTCATAGGCTTAAATAGAGCTTATTTCATAGGTATCTTTTTCTTCCTACAAGGAGTTGCTTTTGCAATCTCTAATTTAGTAACAAAGTGCTTTTATAGCTTCTCCAGATCAAAACAAGGGAAGGATCAAAAGGAGAGTTGGCTCTTCCTTCCACCTGTTAGAAATAGAGTTTATTCCATCATTTGGGTTATGTAAATGTATCTTCCAAGGTACATACTTAGGACATTAGATTACTTTAGGGGGAAGTTATCTAGTTACTTCATGCAATGTAATAAATGCACAAGTGTCAATGTGCAAGTTGTATATGTGCAAGTTGTCCCTTGCACAACTAGGTAGAGTGTTGGCCAAGGAACCTATCTTCCTATATAAGAAAGGCCTCATTGTTAGATAGATATAGAGTCGGGGGACATAGTCAGATAGTGTAGCTTAGGGCATAGTACAGTTCTGTGTACATCACCATCCATTGGTGATGGGTGCAATGTAGTTCAGTAGCTTTATTAATGGAGTGTTCATTTCCTCCATAGCTACATTGTATTCTTTTATATGATTTCTATTTACAACATATTTTAGTCATCTAGCAGATTTACTTTCTTTCATATTATTCTGCATCTTGTGATTGCTATCTCCCAGTGCTCATTACATCAAAAGCTAACAGTGGTATCAGAGCCACGGTAGATCTAGCCATAGTAGGTCAATAGGAAAACCACCATTATTATTGAGCCTGAGTTTTTTGTCAACCTGATGCACTGCTGGACCAACCACTATCAAAAACTCTTAGAAGAGTCTAGGTGGTAGAATTAGGGAGAGTCACAAAGTTAGGACTGAAAGAAATCTCAGCTCCAAAAATACTGAGATTATATTTGACTAGAGTCTTTTCCACAGAGTTGCAAGAAAAACTCGTGAAGACTAGGACTCAACATTCAATCCACTAGATTGATAAATCATCTAGTGAAGATCATCCAAGATATCTAGAATTTTCTAACTATTACCTAAAGTTTCTTTTGTTGCAGAAAATTAATTCTCAGAGGATTGGGACTCCTCCTACAACAGAAATCTAGGAGACTCCAACTTCATTTCCCGAAGGTCGACGTGCCTTCATAGTGTAGATATTAGTTCCTTGTGCAAGAGAAGAATACTATGAAAGAAGACTTCTAGTGAAGAGTCATGGTGAAGTCAAGAGATTGAAGATCTCCATTGTTGGATTGAAGAACTTCATAGTTGAAGAACAGGCCATAGAAGCCTTGATACAAAAAGGCCATAGTAGCCTTGAAGAAAAGGCCATAGAAGCCTTGAAGAAGAAGCCATAGAAGTCTTGATACTAAAAAGGCCATAGAAGCCTTGATACTGAAAAGGCCATAGAAGCCTTGATACTGAAAAGGCCATAGAAGCCTTGATACTAAAAAGGCCATAAAAGCCTTGATACTAAAAAAGGCCACATAAGCCTTGATACTAAAAAAGGCCATAGAAGCCTTAATACTAAAAAGACCATAAAAGCCTTGATCCTGAAGAAGAATTCGAAGAGAATATCTGATTCAAAAGTAGACTAAATATTTTAGTACTAATATATTTGTTGCAGGGAAAGAAGATTCAATGAGTTGGGAAACTTCCTACAAGAAAGTTAGGAAGAGTATCTTCTTTAGAATCAACTCAACACCTGAAGCAAAAATGAAGAGATCAGGAGAAGATCTCATTGAAGAACTTCTAGTCTTGGAAGAAGAAGAAGGACTAGGAGAGTCTTGCTCGAATCTAGAAGTAGTAGAATCAGAGATCTAGAAGAATATCTCACCACCAACACTTCCAAGAGTAGAAGGTTGAAGAGAAGGTCTCAAGGAAGACCATCAGAAGTTGCAAGATCGAAGACCTAGGAGAGGTCTCAAGAAGAATCCAGAAAAAGGCCTATAGAGCCTTGCTGAAGATCATCAAAAGAGTTCTTAGGAGAACTCATTGGAGAAATCCACTACCAAGGAGAAGCCCCTGATAGTGAAGGACTTGGGACAATTATCGCCATCCGACAACAAGCCCAAGAGAAGAATTTGCAAGGAGTGCCAAATCTATGAAGAAGAATTTGGCAAGGAGTGCCAAATATGTGAAGAAGAATTTGGCAAGGAGTACCAAATACATGAAGAATAATTTTGCAAGGAGTGCCAAATCCCAGAAGAAGATCCTACTTGAAGTCAGAATTTGACAAGAAGACTTGAAGATAGAAGAAGCTCACCAAATCTTGGAGATTTGAAGATTACCTCTCATAACAAGAAGGCACCACTTCAGAGACAAAGACTTCTCCAAATCTATAATAGAAGGAGGAGAACAAGCCACCAAATCCTAGGCTCATGAAAGAAAGTTTGAGACCATCATTTGGTGAAGAAGGAGTTATTCAGGATAGTCTACAAAGAGTTGCAAGATCCTACTCGAAGCAGCAACTTGGTGATCCTAGACACCAAGATCTACATCCTCTACAAAAGCGGCAAAAGAGCTACAGAAACTTTCAAAAGGTAAGCAAATTTTGGTGCAAGTAGATTCATTAATTGGATTACTTATCAGATTTGTTAGAGCACCTGAATTTGGATTAAAGTTGCAAGAAGAAAATTAGATTACAGTCTTCAAAAGTGCAAAAGAAAAAGTTCTTTTTAAGGTTCATTTGCACATTAATTAGGAGTTGATTAGATTTTAGAATTGCTTCTATCAACTACCTATCATCTACTTTGGAAAAATAAAAAAGAAGACTAAGTCCTACAATACTAAATTGTAGTGAAATTGCAGAATAATTATTGAAGGTTCATTTCAGATTATTCTTGATTAGTTGCAGTAAATTTGATTAAGTGCATTATCTTGAGAGTTGATTGGAGTGATAAGGTGAAATTTTTAGTGCATTAAAAATAAAGTCTATTAGATTTATTTGCACTATTATACTACTCTCAAAAGAAATTAGTTTTGTGTTTTTGAAGGGCACAAAATCTGATCTGTATCAAGTGTCTAAAGACACTATTAAAGCACAAAAATATGCAACACATAGTGGCCAAGTGAAGCCACAAAAATAGGTTAGAATCCTCCAAAATCTGGAGAAGAACACAACTAACCAAAAATAGAAATAGAAGCTTCAAATATTGAGACTTGGTGAGTCTCAAATCCAAAGCATTACAAGGTTAGATGCAAGAAAAGAAAGTGCAGAAAATTGCATCAATTAAAGAGCTTCTATCTACTATTATCTAAGCTTGGATTTGTTATCAAAGTGTCCAAGAAAAAGGGGAAGGTGTCTACTCATAAAATACAACCTCAAAACCCTTATATTGTAGGAAAAATCTGCCACAAAACCAGAATTTTAGATCTAGAAAAAGAGTGCAAAAGAAGGTACATTAAAGGAGCCTTATATACAATTTATGGTACATTTTATTGCACTACTCTAATATGGTTTTTATAGCAAAAGAGAAGATTTGAAAGTGCCTCAAAAGGCACAATAACTACAGGGTAAATCAGCCAAGGAAGGCCGAACGTCAACACTCTTCTTCCCAAGAAAAAGGAGCCACTCAAAGGGCTCATCTTGGATGGATGAACCTGCAAAATCAAAGCCCACATAAGGCTATCATCAAGCTACATTTACGTAGACAAAAAGAGTGCACATCTACTATGAAAAGGCATCAAAAATCTACACAGGAATCAATACATTGGAGGCATAGAAGAAAAGGAGCAAAGGTGCTACATTCAAGGTCTTTAACTTGGAGAAGATCATCCACCAAAGGAAGCACCAAAATCGGCATTCAAAGCTCCATAGCGCATCGTCAATCCACCTACAAAAGAAAATATTGCTTGCTACCCAAGAAACATAGCAAAGCAAAGGAATGGCATACAAAAGGATTTGAGGAGTTATAATATTCTCCTTGGAAGATGTTACAGGGAAGGACTTCATGCAGAGAGTTTGAATGCCACTTGGCATAAACTTTCTAAGGCACCATTTCATCTCTCAATGCTCAAGAAACCTCACGCAGGAGTTACAAGGAATATCAAGGAAGTGGTGACACTTGTTATCCTCCACAAGCTTCACACAAGTGCCCACACGAGTGCCCATACATTACAGAATGACCAAGAAGCATTGAACAAGAAATTGGTATGTTAAAGAAGGAGAGGAGCGCTCATTTGTAATGGGTGTGACACATGTCACAAAGCCCATGATTATTCCTCCATAAAAGGTGCCCAAAGTCCAAAGTTCAATACACAACAAAGCATGGTCAAAGCCATCCGAAGCGCAGCATGGAAGGAAGGAAGAAGGAGCATTAAAGGCTCCTAGTCTTGAAGGTCAAACCTTCCTATTTTTACAGTGCCTACGTTCCAGCATTGAAGACAAGCAATTCCAAGGCATCTCCATTGATTCTAGCACCAAAGGTGACCTTAATATTGTTGTTATATCCAACCAAAGAAAGCATCGAACAGTGAGGAGATTTAGCATCCAAAAGGTAAGGTTTAATCCCATTTTATTATTGCTTTCATGTTTGGAGATATAAGGGTTATAAGCTAAGGTTAAATCTTAGATTTTGAAAGCAAAATCTATAAGGGATAACTTATCAAATTGAATTAATATTTGCAATTTAACCTAGGAGAAATAAGGAATTCTACTTGGATTAAATTCTTTAACATTTTGCAAATATTATTAATTTTCTAATTTTCCAAATTTGGGAGCCACAAGGGTTACTACATCAAATTAATTTATTGGAAATTAGAAACAATCCAAGGGATATAAAAAGAGGTTATTAGGTTTTTTACTAAGGTTGGAAAATTATAATTTTCTTGTCTCAAAACTTCTAAAAAGGGACAAAAGAAATCCAACATTAAAACCTCTTCAAAAATTGAAAAGTGCTTAGTTCAATAGGAGTAATAAGGTGTTAAGAAGTTGATTTTTGATCTTTACAAAATTTGTACAAAATCAACCAAAATTGAACTATATTTTTACAAAAGCACTATATCATACTCCAAAATCATTAGGGAGTCATAAGGCATTCTACAAAACTTGATAATAATAATATTTGTCAAATATTATCAAGTTGGGAAGATATAAGCTTTCTTCAAAACCTAAAATTAGGTGTTCATACTCTCATTACTAGGGAGACATAAGGAAGCCTACAAACCTAAGGATTAATAAAGGTTTTATCAAATCAAGCTTATATACTTCAATTAGGGATCATATATCCTAAAACTTGGGAGCTATAAGGTAGACTACTCTATCCATAAGAATTCAGGTTATACAAATGTCTACTGGCATACTAAGCAACGCTCTCAGAAGTGGAATAAGGAAAATACCAATATGGATTAAGAACCTGATGGATTACAATGATGAAAAGGGAAAAGAAAAGGAAGAACCAATACAATGCAAAATAAGTTCTAAAATCAACAACTATGTAAAGGAAGATTCATCCAATGAATCTAATGAACAAAAATAGGAAAATATTGATCAACAAGACTTTATGCAAAAAGGAATAGCTTCAATTGTGCACATATGGTTTGAAGGCCTTATCAAGGAGATAGACAAACATGATATTCCTAATATTGACTACAAAACTGCCATATCATCTCTATTGTGCACTCATTGCAACCAATATGGTCATGAAAAAATGAATTGTTGGAGTTTCCATCCATGCAAATATTGTGATGGAACAAATCACTCATATTTCTCCTGTCACTTCAAATACAGGTACTATAAAGACTATGAAAGAAGATTACTTCAAATATTAAATTGTTATCTTCAGAAACTTATTTCAGATGGATCTACTAACATTGAGCTCAAGGTTGATACTTATGAAGGACAGAGAAACAGGTCTTACATAGGGATAAAATAAAGGAGAAGAGCCTATTCAGATCCACTCATGACATGCAATATCATGAGAGCAATGGTCCATCAAAGACGCCTGACATCAAGGAACAAAGAATGGAAAAATATGAGAAGCCATGACATGAAGATTGAAGCAGTAGAAAAAGAACCAGATCAAGAATACTCTGAACAAGCCAAAGATCATCGAATGAAAGAAGATCCATATTGAAGACTAAAAGTCTTCAATACCCAAATAATGTAATACAGGGGGGTGTTAGAAATAGAGTATATTCCATCATTTGGGTTATGTAAATGTATCTTTCAGTGTTGACGATCAAGTGGCCCAAGGGAAAGTCAAAGTTTTCAAAGAAGGAGATGTTCATTATAAAAGGCAAGCCTATGTTTCCAGTGACTTATTTATGTGATTATAGAAGATTGGAGCAATTTATAAGAGAGTATTTTTCTTCTCTTTCTCATATAAATTTGCAAAGGAGGTATTATTTGTATATGAGTGAAATTATCTAATATTGGTTGTTGAGACTATAGTCCAACCTAAGGAGATTCTTATGCAAATGCATAAGCAAATTTCAAAATGATGAGAGAGATTCAGTTGAGTCTTTGTTGATTATAGAGGCCCATTAGAGCACCCATTATGGGGGAAAATGTTACTTTCACTAATGTCTTATCTCTTTGTCCTCTCAATTCAAATTATTAAGGGATGCTAAAAGTTGTAATTTTACTTATGAAAAAGATAACATTGTATGATGTACTTTTGTGTAAGCCTAAGGAAAATTATTATACAATGTATTCAATTATAGTTTATGTATGCCCCATGGTGTCACATTTTCCTTGGCAAGACTTATCTTTGATATTGATTATGTATTGATGGATGGATTTTCAATGCTTAATCTTGCTTTATTTTATCAAAGATAAGTGGTTTAAATGCATTTTATGTGTTGATTATATTATGTTATAATATGGTACTTTTGATGTTGTGTATGGTTGCAGGACCAGGTACCCTTGTGAGTGGATTGACATGGGACAACCATTGAAATTGAGGGACCAAAAATAAAAATGATGGCCAGACAAATAGTCTATGACAGCTCTAGGGAAACTAAGTACCCTCATGTAGTTGCATTGCATAATTTTGAATTGTTTAGATTACACCACTGGCTAAGAAGTTGCTTAAGAAAAGGAGCCATCCTTAGTAGCTAGGTGATGACCTAGAAGTCATCATTAAACCTATTTCTCAAGTATAGAAGGTGGTGTAATGCAATGGTTTATTTTAATAAGCATTTGATGTTTTTATGTGTGTGATTATGATATGAAAGGGATCTGGAAAAGGATCCACCAAAGAAGATATTAATAAGAATGGAGGTTTTATTAATACCTAAATGCTTAATATCAAGGCTAATAATTAATATTAGCTTTTGATATTAATTAAATTAATTAAGGAACAATTTTTGGAAATTTTGAGTTAGTTGTGTTGTCATTGATGTCAAGAGTCAGTGTCAGGAATCAGTGCAAGACTTGGAAAAAGAAGGGTTAAAATATTTATATTTTAAGCCCAAGAGATTTGGTCTAAGAGCTCCAGATGATTGGTCAAAAGGATGGTTAAATACCCTGAAGAAAATGCCTAAAGGAAATAATATTATAATATTAAAGGTGGTCAGAAAAGGTCTAAGGGCGAAAGAGAAAAACACCTAGGCCAAATGGAAATAATATTATAATAATTTATTATAATATTAAAAGTTTAAATTAATGCCTAAGGTAGTTTATAAATAATTTATAATATTTATATTATAAATTAATTTATAAAAATAATAATTTTATAACCCAAAGTTGGGTTGGGAGCCAAGTTTAATTTAAATTTCATATTCCTCCATCGACGTTGAAAAATAGAAGCATATGGTATAAATACCATAGCACTTACCTCACAAAGGTAAGTCTTCGAAATATTGTGCATGCGATTTTGTGAAAAGAGAAGGTGAATATTTTCGTGAGCAAACAAAGGAAAAAGGTTTTAAATTTTAATTTCCCCCAATACACGGAAAACAAAGCAACCAAGGAAGGAAGACATAAACACCAACCAACGGTTGGGCTAGCGGTAAGTTTGAGGTGCGTAAGGCTTTGGGAAATGTAGAGGTGCTGCGTTCGAGTCTCGACGGTGATGCTGGAACAAAGCATTTTGGCTTTGGTGTAGGGGAGGAGGAGACAAAATATTCTAGGTACTTTTGCCTCCCACGTGAGAACTTATCTCACGTGGTAGGGTAGTCACGTCTAAGGCATAGGTAGCACTTTGTCTAGGGATCGAGTCCCATCGAGGAGCACATTGAGGTATTTAATTTTTGGCACCTAGGTTAATGTGTGTAGTGGGAATTTTATGAGCACATGGTGTATTTGTTTTATTGAGTGCTTAGGGAGTTAAAAGGGGTAAGGTAAATTATTTTTACCTTAGACAAAAGTGAGAAATATTTTTATTGAAAGTTAAAAATAAATTGCATTGTTTTATAAAGTTAATTATTTGAAAATGCAATTTTGAGTAGGGAGTTATAAGGCTTTAATTTTATTTTTATGAAAAGGAAGTTAGGAGTAATAAGGGTTATTGTGATTTGTTATATGTTGAATATTATTTTGAAGGTTGGATATTATAAGGTGTATTTGAGAATTAATAATTTTTGTATGGTGAAATATTTGAAGGAAATAATTGAGGATAGATTTTTGATATCTAACCATTAAGATTGGCAAAGAGGTTGATTGTGTTGAGAAAGGTTTTGAGGTCATTTCTCCATCAAGAAAAAGGTATGGGCATATCTTCCTTGTGAGTGAAATATTGTTGGGTTGAATGTTATGAATGCTAAGTTGGAGTGAAAAGGTTTGTTTGAGAAGCATTGTTTAGTAAGCTTTCATGTGCATGATTGGTGAATGTTTGTGAGATAATTTGAGTGAGAGATTGAGAACTATCTTGAACTAGGGTTTGTGAAAGATCATGAGTATCATTGTTATGTGAGATTTTTTGATAAGCATTGTTGGAAATATTTGAGTAAATCTTCATGTGCATGATTAGGGTTTGTGAAAAGATCATGAGTATCATTGTTATGTGAATGAGGAATCATCTTGAGTCAAGGATTGAGATTCATAGTGTGAGTTGTTGGAAGTAGAGTGAAACACTTGTTTAGGGTTTGTAAGCAAGTTGTGTTTCATTGAGTGATTGATTGAGTGGAGTTGGTTGAGCATAGTTGATTGAGAGTGTTGGAGTGATAGTTCAAGTTCTATGAAATAAATTGTTCTTTATTCTTAATTGATTTGAAAAGAGTTTGGAAGTGATTGAGTGTTGTGTGAGAGTGAAACATATTGAGTCTCTAACCATTCTCCATATGTTTTTGTGGTTAAACAAGAGAGTTTGAAAGTGATTAAGTATTGTTGTGAGTGTGAAACATATTGAGTCTCTAACCATTCTCTATATATTTTTGTGAGATTAAAACAAGATTCTATGTGAAACTTGTTTGTGTGATTGAAGAGGTTTTCTGTGATAGATTGAGTTGATTTGAACAAGCTTTTGTGAAATCTAGTGAGCAGATTTGAGTAAGTTCTAGAGTGGACTTAAGGATAGAGTTGAGTAAGATTTTGTGGAAGCTTACAATGTAGATTTGAGGTAAGTCTTGGTGAAGACTTGTTGAGCAGATTGGACAAGTTCTAGTGAGGACTTGTTGAGAATATTTGAGGTAAGTCTTGGTGAAGACTTGTGGACAGATTAGTGTAAGCTTTTGTGGAAGCTTACAATGCAGAATTGAGGTAAGTCTTGGTGAAGACTTGAGAGCAGTTTGAGCAAGTTCTAGAGAGGACTTGTGGAAATATTTGAGGTAAGTCTTTAAGAAGACTTGAGAGCAAAGTTGATTGATTGATTTGTTCAAAACTTGAGTTAAGGTTTGGGGCAGATCTAGCAGAGTTGATTTGTGATTGGGTCAAGCTTTGTGTTAAGGCTTGAGGACAGAATTGAGGATATATTTTGGTGTAGATTTGAGGATAGGTTTGTGCCAGACCAGAGACAGATATTGAGCATATTTGTGCTAGACCGAAGGATTGTGTTTAGTACAGATTTGAGACATAAATTGAGCAGATTTGTGCTAGATTGAAGGACTATGTTTAGTGCAAATTTGAGACAAAGGTTGAGCATATTTGTGCTAGATCAAAGGATAATGTTTAGTGCAGATTTGAGATAGAGCTAAGAGTAAGCTTTGGAGGTGATAGAGCAAAGGATAGCAGTCTCCAGTGGATAGAGATACATTAGACATGGTAGTGAGGACATAGTATTATGAGTGAGGACATGAGTCTTTAGTGGAGAGAGATCCACAAGCTAGGGTAGTGGAGGTAGTAGTCTTCTAGAGGATCACCAGCTATAGTAGAGTAGAAGTTCTCCTATGGATAGAGATCCATGAACCAGCTAAGGATATTGGTGTCTCCTATGGGTTGGTGCCCACAAACCAGATTAGGGTATTGGTGTCTCCTTTGGATAGAGGTCCATAAATATTGTAATAGGAAAGGATTCCCAAGATATTTGTTGAGAAAATTTTAGTGAAATATTTTCTTCGTGGAGTAGCCCACATTGGGTGAACCATGTTAAATTGGTGTCTTTATTGTATGTGGTGATTTGTGCATTGCTTTGATTATTGATGTTGACATTGCATTGATATATTGGATAATATTATTTGAGTAAATAAAAGTAAAAAGTGGTCTTATACTGTTCACCCCCCTCTCAGTATAAGCTTGTGTTCTTTAGCAATTAATTTAATTGTCTTATTTTTCCTAATATTGATGTTTAACATTAGAAAGTTAATAATGTGTGATTATTAATGAGTTTATTTAATGAAGCAATAAAGGTATTGTTAATATTTTGCATGGGAAGGCTTTTAATATAAAGAATGTTGGATTTATTAATGCTTCAAAATAAAATATATATTAAGATTAGGTATTACGTGAATTAATTAACAAAGTAATTAATTTAATTATCATTATAAAAAAATTAATAATAAGAAATTATTAATTAGTTAATAATGCTAGCATTAAGATTAAATTAGAAAATATGTTATCTTGGGTATATTAAATGTTTTTTGGGCAAAAATAGGAAAGGAGGCATGAAGGAGCGTAGGTTTTTATAGCAGAGGGTTTGCATTCTTCTTTGAGGTAAAGTGAATATATATGGCTTCGCTTGGGCTAAGAATGGGGCAACAAAAGGGCAAGGAAGCACGAGCTAAGGAGGGGACATGGAAGCAATATCTAGGAAGATATATTACTTGGAACAATGTTTGTAGAGGTATTCTACATTCATAGAAAATATTTTTGTGTGCATTGAGTTTTCTTTGAATGCACTGGCTGCATTTTTTTGAGAGGTTTGCTACAAGAATATATAGGTATTTTTATTTTTAAATACTTTATTTTATTGCTACAATATTTCTTAAAAATGAATCATGAAAGAGTTTTGAAATGCTTTGTTTTATTGTTGCAATATTTCATGAAATTAAAGCATGAAAGGGTTTTGAAATGCTTTGTTTTACTATTGTATTTTTTTTTAAAATTGAAGAATGAAAGGGTTTTGAAATGCTTTATTTTATTCCTGCAATATTTCTTAAAAATGAAGCATGAAAGGATTTTAAAAAGCTTTGTTTTATTGCTGCAATCTTTCTTTAAAATGAAGCACGAAAGGGTTTTGAAATGCTTTTTTTTATTGCTGCAATATTTCTTGAAAATAAAGCACGAAAGGGTTTTGAAAAGCTTTTTTTTATTGCTTTAATATTCCTTGAAAATGAAGCATGAAAGGGTTTTGAAATGCTTTCTTTTGTTGTTGCAATATTTCTTAAAAATGAAGCACGAAATGGTTTTGAAATGCTTTATTTTATTATTGCAATTTTTCTTGAAAATGAAGCATGAAAGGGTTTTAAAATGCTTTGTTTTATTTATGCAATATTTCTTGAAGATGCAGCATGAAAAGGATTTTGAAATGCTTTGTTTTATTGTTACAACCTTTTTTTGAAATTTAAACATGAAAGGGTTTTGAAATGCTTTATTTTATTGATGCAATATTTCTTGAAAATGAAGCACAAAAGGGTTTTGAAATGCTTTGTTTTATTGCTACAATATTTCTTGAAGATGAAACACGAAAAGGGTTTTGAAATGCTTTATTTTATTTTTGCAATATTTCGTGGAAATGAAGCATGAAAGGATTTTGAAATGCTTTGTTTTATTATTGCAACCTTCATTTAAAATGAAGCACGATAGGGTTTTAAAATGCTTTTCTTTATTGCTGCAATATTTCTTGAAAATGAAGCACGAAAGGGTTTTGAAATACTTTGTTATTGTTGCAATATTTCTTGAAAATGAAGCACAAAAAGGTTATGAAATACTCTTTTTATTGCTGCATTTTTTCTTGAAAACAAGAGTGAAAGGGCTTTTGAATACATTGTTTCACTACTACCTTTTCATGGTTTAAAGGGCTGCATTTTCATGGTTTAAAGGGTTGTTTTTTCATGGTTAAAATGGGTTGTTGTTGTCATTTTTCTTGTTGTAAGTTTTATTTTA
Organism: Wollemia nobilis; assembly: GCA_028583015.1. NCBI lineage: Eukaryota > Viridiplantae > Streptophyta > Pinopsida > Araucariales > Araucariaceae > Wollemia > Wollemia nobilis. Next base: position 6,201,055 of record JAQPPZ010001730.1, read on the forward strand.
AAATGGGTTGATTTTTCATGGTTAAAAGGGGTTTGTTGTCCTATTTTCTTGCTACAATTTTCTTTAAAAGGGGCTAATTTTTCATGGTTAAAAGGGGTTGTTGTTGTCCTCTTTACTTTACTGCAATTTTTATTTTGAATCAAATAAAAGGGTTGTTTTATTTCATGGTTAAAAGGGGTTGTTGTTGTCCTCTTTTCTTTGCTGCAATTTTTCCTTTGAATCAAATAAAAGGGTTGTTTTATTTCATGGTTAAAAGGGGTTGTTGTTGTCCTCTTTTATTTACTGTAATTAAACCTTTGAATGATTAAATGGGTGAGGAATATATTTGTTGCATGTATTACTTTATTATTGAATGATTAAATGGGTGCATAATCCATTTGTTGCATGTATTGCTTTATTAAAATCATTGAATGATTAAATGGGTGCGGAATCCATTTGTTGCATGTATTACTTTATTAAAACCATTGAATGATTAAATGGGTGCAAAATTATTTTTCTGCTTGTTTTATTTTTCTAAAAATATTGAATGATTAAATGGGTGTAGAATCCATTTACTATAAATAATTATGGGGCTTCCTCTTCAATTGATATTGAAATGATAAACTATTTTGGAAAGAATGGGTGGGGAATCTATTCTTGAGGGAATTATGGGGTTTCCTCTTTGATTTATTATTGAAATGATAAATTATTTTGGAAATAATGGGTGGGGAATATATTCTTGAGGGAATTATGGGGTTACCTCTTTGATTTATTATTGAAATGATAAATTATTTTGGAAATAATGGGTGGGGAATCCATTCTTGAGGGAATTATGGGGTTCCCTCTTTGATTGATTGTTGAAATGATAAACTATTTTGGAAAGATATTTCCTTGTAATTGAAAATAGTGAGAAAACAACTTTGGGGAAGAATGGATGGGGAATCCATTCTTGAGAGAATTATGGGGTTCCCTCTTTGATTTTGCTATATGAAAAGTGAATGTTTAGAAGCATGGTTGCTTTGTGAAATCTCTTATGGCTTTTGCTTAATGTTGTTTTCAAGAATTATTTTGTATAAGGGAAGAATCATACTTTTGTGGAAAAATATTTATTTTGGGAAGAATGGTGGGGAGCTCATTCTTGAGGGAATTATGGGGTTCCCTCTTTATGATGCTTTATGAAAATTTAATGGTAAATACTTAGTTGCATTGTGGTATTCTTCTAGCATATGCATATATGTGCAAAAAGAAATATTACTTAGAAATTGCATATATAGTTGCATGCACATGAAAACAAGAGCTGTCCTTATCCATTATACCATCACCATTAAATGAAGGAGAGACTAGAAAAGTAGACTAGAGAAAAAAACTTTAAGATATTGTTCTTTGAAATTATGATTATTCTTTGTATAGAAGCTTTGTATATAAAACAAGAATTTTATTATAGATGTAGGTTCTAAAAATTGAACTTGATGAGAGATTAATTTGTATAAGATGTATTGTTTCATACTATTTGAAAATGGTAGATCATGACAATAAATACCATTTATGGAAAAGGAATGGACTATAAAATGTTATTTTTGAATGGTTTTTCATGAAATGAAGTTGGTATATTATAAGCTAAAAAAAAATTGGTAGGTAATTTTTTTTTTATTTACTTAACAGGTTGAAGGGCCCAATCCCTGTTACAATAGAAATTTGTTATGCCATCCATACAAAATTTGGCATGGCCCATTACATCAAGGATAAAAAATATAATTATAAATTGGATACCTCGACATTAGACAACTGGGCAAACAGATAAGTAAACGAAATCCAAAACTAAAGGTAGAACCCCTAAAGAGGGAGTACAAAAAAACCATCAAATAACCAAATAAACCTAGGTGTTCCAACTTCCATCACTCATCACCTCCCACCTACTAGGACTCCTACCCATTCTCCTGCTTAACATCACTTTTTTAGTCCTTTGTAAGTAGAACACTGATCATCATCGGGAGCTCTTGGACATCTTTGGTAATTTTGGAGACGATGGCACCCAACTCCTTGATCATACTAGCAACAACATTGAGATGCTCCACTTCTCTGGTGGCCCGATTGACAATGGTGGTGTGTAGAAAATCTTCTGCATTGCTATTAGCCTCTTCCTCATCATCCAAAATTATCTCAAGCGAGGGGTGAGGCTTGTTCTTGCTTTTATTCTCCAACTGGTGTGATTTTATACTTTTTTGAGGGGGCAGACATCTTTCCTTTTGCTCCTCAACCTTGGACTAGTAGGGTGGGACTCTGAAGGGGTTACATCCTTGGGTATGGGTGTAGGGATTTTCTCTCCATTATCGTTGGGCTGAGAGGGGTGGGTAGAACTCAGAGCATCACTAGAAGGGGGGACCGATTGCGATGGGGCATCAACTAAGGGACCATGGGAATCCATAGGGGGATAATATCACACACCTCAGTCTTATGAGTAGGATTAGTGGAGGGATCAGGGATTGGAGGGAAGAGGGGAGGGTCATCTCTAGGCTGAGCTATGAGTGCATGCTTGTAGATAACTAGGAATAGACCCTAGTGAAGTGGGAATTTAGATGATTTTTTATCCTTGAAGTTCTCAATGGTGATATTTATGGACCTAAGGATAAATTCAAGGATATTCATGGACCTAATGTCATGGAGGTGGTTGACAAAGGATAGGTGATAGGAGCAGAGGGAGCTACTGAGACTGTCAACAATGATGTACTAGATTATGGGAACAATGGCAGAGTCCCAAGGATGGAGAAGTGAGGATTGAGCTACTCACCCCTTCTCCCACACCAACTACTTATCTTTGTTAGGTAAGTTCCATATTTCCTCTTTGAAATTGTATTTATACCTTCTAATAGCCCTCCCCGTAGGAGCTAAACTAGAAATTTCAGCAAGCAGATGAACATTTACCTCAATTTGAAGCCTATGGATCTGAACCACCCCATTGTCCCATGAGCTAACAAAGTTGCTGGTGACTCGATCATCTAACCCATTGAAGATATTGAATAAAGGGATGAACCCTTTAGGTACAAGCATAGCTTTGACAACGGGTTTGAGATGGAGCTTCATTTTTTCAAGGATGGCCATCTTGCCAAAAAACCTGAAGGAGATTGCACAACAAAATCAGAGACTACCAATCTGAAGGTCAAACCAGAATTGGGGACAAATATGATGGGGGTAGATTGATATAAGGGCCTTAGAACTCTAGCATGGGGGAAGAGTATCCGATGGGTCCTTTTGAAGCAGTTTGAAAAATGGAAAGGGAATAGACCAACCTTGTCACATAGGCAAGATAGAGAGCCAACTCAGACGTGCAAGGGGATTGAATAAATGCCAACATGGAAAGGACTAACCATTAGATTGAAGCTTAGGGTGCCAAAAGTAGGATGGACATGGAAATGGAAGGGTGAGTGGGCAAAAAAAGAGGAGTGAAGGAAAATGAGGATGGGAAGGTAGAGGTACATGGTGAAAAATAGATGCGAAGAAGGCTATGAGCTTTGAAATGATCAGAATGAATCAGATGGTTAGGGGTACCATCGACTATACAGGTAGCAATGATGATTTGGGTAGGGGAACAAAAATCCTTGGTGTTAAAATGAACACCCTTGGTGTTGATAAAAACACCTTTGGGGAGCCACTTGTTGTTAGTTGGATAAATGCTCCACATCATTTTTGGTAGCAATGATGACATCTTGAGGGAAAGACTTCCAAAATGGTGAGGCTATTTTTACTGGCTGCTCTGTTAGCCAAAAGGTCAGCTACTGCATTTACCTCTCTAAACACATGTTGGATTTTGCTGAGAGGATGGTGATTGAGAGTAATTTGACACTCTTGGATGATGTTTTGAATATTCCATCCTCTAGTTGTATTGTTTGTGATGTGATTGACCACGTTTAGTGAGTCCCCTTCAAAAATCATGGGTTTAGTCAAATATTTACTGACTTCAATGCTTCTCCAAAGAGCCTGGGCTTCAACATAGTTGTTTTTTTGAACTCCTAGATTTTAAGTGAAGGCTTTGATTATTTTACCTTCGTGGTCCTTGATGATTCCACCAACCCTAGAAACCCCAGGATTTCCTTTCGATGACCCATAAAATTTTACCTTGAACCAGCCTAGGGGGTTACATTTGCCATTGGATCTATAGTTGGTGGAGGTCTAGGGTTTAGAGTAATCAATAGAAATTTCCAAGGACTTAACCAAGGAAGATTCCAATCCAGTTGTAGGCATGTCCACATAGGGAACCAGAATTGAATTTTTGATTACAAAGCTCAGGGCTTTGTTAGCTACTACTTTAGGGTCCCTTGTGCGATCGTTGAAGATTTTTTTGTTACGCTCAAGCCATATTTGCCACATCGAATCATGTAGGAGAGCTTCCCATAAGAACTTGAGCCCGGGGTTCTAAAAAAATTTGGACAACTAAGTAAACAGGTTATTGGTTGACTGGGGCCATACCCATTTGAGATGAAAAATACTTACCAGCATTGAAAAAACATTGTAGGTGAAAGGAAAATCTACAAAGAGATATTGATTGGACTCTCATGCTTGAAATAATAGATAAAACTTGTTGGGGACTATGATACCCCTTTTAATTAGGTTTTCAGTGGTCAAAATCCTATTTTAGGAAGCCAACCAGCAAAAATGGGCCACCTTCAAGATGAGATGCTTAAGCCAAACTCTTTTAACTACATCAGGGGTACCCTTGGTGTTGTTCATTTTCTACGAAGTGTCCATCAATAGAAACATAGTATTAACCAAATAGTAACCATCATTGGTGTATTTCTAGAAGGGTTTTTCTTTCTTATAAATATTAGGAATAAAATTTTCCGTAAGAACTATCTGTAAGGATGATATGGCCCTGTTGAGCACTGCATTACTCATTCTAAAGTGAAGCTTCTTCCATTTACATCCATATTGATTCTTCATGATGAAATCTGTGACTTTGGGCTCAAACCTGCTATCAGTGAGGTGTTTGAGAGTAGCAATATTAGGGTCCCTTATGAGGGGCTTGTTCCTTGCCTATGGGTCTTGCCAAAAATTGATGTATTTCCCATCTCCAAGTTACCACGTGGTACCTTGCTGGAGTAGTTGTCTAGTTTGGACTATAGATCACTAGAAATGGGATCTTGCTTGAGGAATCCCCTCATCCCTGAAGGAATGGTGTTGTAAGTATTTTCTTTTGATAATGAAGACCCACTCTAGTTTTTTGCTAGTGAACACCCTCCAATCCTATTTTGTGAGAAGGGCCTGATTCAACTTATTAATCCTACAAAATCCAATCCCACCCTTGTATTTTGGAGTGCATACTTTATCCTAGGAAACTAAGTGGAAGTTTTTTTGATTGTCAATTCCAACCCATAGAAATCATTTTTGAATCTGTTCAATAGCTGCACCTACTACTATAGGTATTTTTAAAACTAACAGGAAATAGACAGAGATGCTTTGAAGAACAGACATGACTAAGGTGGCCTTACCTACCTGGGATAGAAGGACCCATTTACACCTGGCCAACTTCTTTTGGAATCTCTCGATGATATTATTCCACATTATCTTGGTTGATCTCCATTGAAACATTGGAAGGCCAAGATAGGTGGTTGGGAATGTTATAATGGAACATCCCAAGATATTCACAATTTTGACTTGTCGGGTCAACGAAGTGTTGGTAAAGTAAATATTACTTTTGGTGAAATTGATATTTTGCCCTCCTTCTTCCTCGTAGAGGTTGATAATGGATATTATGACTTTAGCTTCAGCTATAGAGGCTACAGTAGCCAATAGGGTGTCATCCACAAATTTTTGGTGAGTTGAGAGTTGAAGGTTGGATGCTGATTTAATTCTAGAGATAAGCCCTCTAGAGCATGTGGCTTTGATAGCTCTACCTAAGATCTCAACCAAAATGATGAAAATAATGGGGTAAATGGGTCCCCTTGCCTCAGCCCTCTGGTGCTGGGGAAGTAACGTACTGCTGAACCATTAACCAACATAGAAATATAGGATGAAGATATGCATTGAGAAATTAGTTGAACCCAACTATCATGAAAACCAAACTTTAGTAGGACCTTGGTTAGGAACTCTCTATTAGCTCTATCAAAAGCTTTGTTCATGTCAAGCTTAAGGAAGAAAGTTAATTTGTTAGAATTAAGGGCAGACTGAATGAGATCATGAATGGTAATGACCCCATCCACTATGTTTCAGCCCTTCATAGAACTTCCTTGACAAGGGTCAATCAGGGAGGGGAGAATGCCTTTGAGTCTATTGAACATGGCTTTGGACATAATTTTATAAATGACATTACACAAGCTAATGTATAGATAGTTAGACAGGGATTTGGAGTTGGAGCCTTTAGGCATGAGGGCCAAGAAGGTGGATTTTACATCCCTTGGAATGGCTTTAAAATTTTGCATTTTTGAGATGGCTTGGTAGAGGTTAGGACCAATGATGTCCTACAAATCTTGGAAGAACTTGGGGAGAAGCCGTTAGGGCATGGTGATTTTTCTGGCTACATGGAAAATAGAGCTTGGTGAATCTCATCAGGGATTAGAGGGTTGATTAAGAGGGAATTCATGCTGTCAAATATGGTCTTGGGTATGTGCTCAAGAAGGGAGTCCATGGATGAATAGAGGAGGGGGACAAGAACCAAGGAGGGTTTGAAATTGACAAAGTGCTTCATCATGAATCTCATGGATACCTGATGTGAAACTGCCATATTGCTTGATGAGGTCCTTGATCCTTGAATGACTTGGTTTGTGATAGTTCTAGGGAAACTTTCTTCCCACAATTTAGCTATACGATATTTAAGCTTAGGGTGTTGAGTCCACATTTCTTCAAAGTGAAAAGGTGTCTTGAACTAAGGTTTTTTTACTGACTCAAAAATTAGGGGGATGTGGTCAGACCCAATTTTAGGCATAGCCTATAAGATGACATCTCTAAATAGGGGAAGAGCATCTTGAGATAGAAGGAAATGGTCAAGATTTTCCTAAATGAGGTTGCCTCCCACTCTTCTGTTAGTCCAAGTGAACTGGACCCCTCTCAGTTGAACATCCATTAACTCATTTGTATCCATGAAGTTACTGAATTTCTTTGTAATTTTAGCAATGATCTCTTTCCCACCTCTCTTTTCTGAGGGGTGTAATGGGGCATTGAAATCCCCAGTAATAATCCAAGGGATATTATTGAACGCTTCTCTTATCTGAGTGAGATTGTTCCCCAAAGATAATTTTTTCTATAGACTATTTGGGGCATAAATATTCATTAGAACCCAGGAGTGTTGGGTAACAGAGTCATGAAAGAAAATGTTGAAGATTCTACCATCACCTGAAACTACTCTTCCATCCACCTTCGTAGGGTCCCACAGACATAGGAGGCTACCAAATTTTCCAAAGGTTGGGGTAAAAGAGAACTCACATTTTCTCTAAATAATATTGGCAACCTTAGCTGAATACTGCATGTCTAATTTGGTTTCTTGAATAAGGAAAATTGTAGGATTTGAATCTTTTCTCATGGAGGCAGCCAATCTCTATTTTGCTTCCCCATTTAACCCTCTCTCATTCTAGAAGAGGATTATCATTTGGAAAATTTGGAAGGTTTTTTGCCTCCTTTCCCTTGTTGCGTAGGAGGTTTGTATTTCTTTGGTTCTTCTCTATTGGATATTCCAAGTTCTTGGAAGATATTTCATTGGGTGCCATTGGCTATGTCTTCTACTGCGTCTCTACTCCTCAGGTTTGCACCAGAGGGTCTGCCTTTATTTTTATCACCTCCAAAATCTATCTAGAATTTTTTAAAAGTCTTGGTTTGCTTGGGGCTTCAAGCCTCCAGGGAATCATGGGACAACTCATCACTAATTGTCTTATAATTATGGGTTTCAAAAGTAGAGTGGGGTGATCCAGAACTGATGGGAGGAGGAGAACTAGGTGAAGGATTGGGCGATAGGGGGATTTGGTTGGAGGGTTCAGGGGCACAGGGACACTGGCCAACATGGGATTAGGGCACAAAGTTGGGGATGTAGAAAGGGTTTTCTGGGGAGGGCATACCTTCAAGGAGGTTTGTCTGGTTGGTTTGAACTAGGGAATTCCTCATGGGGATATTCCTCATTATTATCATTTGCAATGATACTGGTATTATTGAGTAAATTGAACCTATTGGTTAATGTGAATAGAGTACTTGCCTTACTTGAGTCACTAACTGAGGAGGGTGGTTCTTGCTACTTGCCTTTGGGGTTCTGGTTTGGGACTAGATTAGCTTTTGAATTTTGGGCTTCTCTGATGGATGGGTGAAGTGGCTTCTGGGAGTTGTTCTACATGGGCTTTAGAGTCAAACACTAGGTTCTAAGGTGCCCCTGAGAGTGGCATTCAATGCAGAACAAGGGTTTATTCTCATACTCCATTGGTTGGCAACAGTGGTAGGATCCACAAATTAAATTTACATGGTTTGGGAGATGGGTCTCCAAGTTTGCATTAATGCAGATACGGGCCTACGTTAGATGTGATCGGGTACACATTGTTGGGTTGATAGTTATGAGTTCCCCAATCACTCAGGTGATCCCTTGGAGCACATCCTCATGCCAAAAGTGAGGAGGCAAGTTTAGAAGTCAAATCCATATGGGTGCAGTGTTGATATTTTGAGTCTCTAGATCAAAGTCTAGTCCCAAATTGTAGAGGAAAAGGCTCCTTCGTTCTAAGAACCATGGGATCCCCAATGGTATTCGATCTGCATTCTCTTGGGTATTGAGTTGTATCATAAAGAAACCTTTGGACATGGCTAACAGTTCTAAGCAACCCTTGGTTTTCATTTTATCACCGCCCATCGACATATAGCATCCATGTCCGATATTGTACCTACGAATTTCCCAACTAGGGAGGAGTCGAGGGTAAAGTACCCTTCCATGATTTTTTCTAACAAAATGACATCGCAACCATGAGTGATAAAGCTATGGTGTGTGACTGGTAAGGGCTTGGGATTTTCCTTGAGTGCTTCTATGAATGAAACTATGTGGGGTTTCCTACTTTCCACATACTCTTTTTTTGGTGGGTCCTTTCTCCCCCATGCACCTTTCCCATATTCTTGGGCCATTGAATCTAAAATCATTGTTATTCTATTTCTGATCTCTTGGGTGGCCGCTTTATCACTGGTGATGCTTGCACTTGCTCCATTTCCACTCCCTGGTGCCTTGTTGGTGCCTTTCTACTTCCCACTTTTCAAATATTTGAATTTTATAAATTTTCTTGCCATCACTTGTTGCTCTCTAATTTTTAAAATTTTTTTTTCTATTATAAACTAATTTGAGATTAAAGGATATGTTGCATTTGTTTATGAGAGAGTTGAACAGATTATGAAGTAATGATAAATTGATAATAATTTAGACAAGGTTTATTATTACATGTGATTCTTTATGATTAATGAAGTAGATAGACTTTATTATTGTTCATTTAAAAGCATGTAAGCTTATTACTACTTTGTTCATGATTAGAAAGATTAAGATTTCCTTTGTAGACTCATAGGTTTATGGGAAGAGAGCTTTCTTGGTTTGAAACTTAAACTTCATTAAAACCCTAGATGCGAATGATTCCAAAACTTGAGTAGAGTTGCAATAGAAAACACTCAAGTATGTTGGGAATGATTACATCTTGAGTGGTGTAGCTCAAATGTATTCCCAAAAGCATGGAGCTTTTGAGGAAGGTTCTTAAGCATGGAGCTTGAACCACAATTCCTACCGTGGAGGTTAGAAAATCATTCACAACATGAGCATGTGATGGTGCTTTGATCGGGAAGGATTAGGTGACCATGCATATTATCATGCAAAGTGATAATACCCTTAATTAGCCCACCATGGAGGTGTGGTAATTAAGCACTAAGTACTAGTTGTCTCATCATAGATATGAGATAACTAGACTTTAAGGTATTACACCAGATAGCACCTACATAGACTAACTTATGTATGGTGAGGGAAATGGAATTAACTTTTGATGGACTAAAAGGGATAATTTTGGTTAAATTACCTTACACTTGTAGAGAGTATAAGGAATGTGGAGAAACTACTAAAGGTGTATTTTTTGGTTGTAGAGGTTTAGAAGATCTAACCGCATACATAACTATGGAACATTGGCCTATCCTATCCACTTGAGTGTCGTTGGAAGCAAAAATAACTAAAAATATGGTTATGGATTATGATGCAAACAAAATATTTTGGAAATATATATGTGAACCTTGTGAATATATTTTTTTAATTACTCTCTTGGGATGGTTAGAATTGGTTTATTATAGTTGGTATCAAAGCTCTAGGTCATAAGACTAGAAGCTTCCATGAGAGGATCTAGGATCAACCAAATTGATGTTCAACTATGGGGAAATTTCAAACTTTAGGGACCTTAACTTGGATTGGGTTCACTAGGTATTGTACATTGATGGGATCAATTTAGGCAAAGGAGTAAAAATCCTAAAGGATGCAATTTCTTATTAGGTATGGCACCTTGTATAGAGTAAGTGTGACCATAATCATTATCAAGCAAGTGATAATGGTGTAAAATATTACCAGGAATGATACCTTGGATGGATCAAGTGTAATCATTATCAAGTGAGTGATAATGATCTAAATTAGTTCTCAAGGATGAGAAAAATAACTAAAGTTAAAAGTACAATTTGGAGGAAATTGTAACCTAACTCAACTGCCTTTATGGATTAAGAAAAATTCACCTTGTGGTGGGGAAAGTATGACTAAGATCATTTTTAATTGAGAAATAATGGTTATAACTAAGATGGCACCTTGAGATGAGGAAAGTGTGACCTAGATCATTAAAAAATAATGTTAATGGTCTAAGTTAGTTCATGGGAAGATGAAACTAACCGTTTGAAGTACAATTGGAAGAAATTATAACTTATCCAACTTCTTTGAGTGGCTAGGTGAAGTGGTTCCCAAGTTAAGGAGATGAAGAAGAGATTCTTCTTAGAATCCAAGGCTGATTAGGCATGATGGAACTAGAAAGGAAAATTCTAGGAATTCTAATGGAAAGGTGAAGAAGCCAACCTACATACAAAGAAAACCTTAAATTATTCTAAGTTTATAGGGAAATATCCTCAATCACTTAGAAAAATAAAGAGTGTTAGATTCATAAAAAAATATGAAGGATCATCTTAGAGTGATCAGTTAGAGGCTTAAGGAAGCTATCAATCACTAGGAGAGCTATGTTGATATGAAAATATCACCCAGAGAATTATCTGTGGGAGATAGAGTTTTATTTAGAGTTAGACCCATGAAAAGTGACATCAAGTCAATTAGTTTGGATCCTTTTTTTATAGGTTCTTTTGATGTTTTTTTTTTGAAAAAATTCTAAGGAAATGGGGAAGCTTTTACCATTTTTATTTGAATGAAATGTATGCTATATATATATATATATATATATATGCTTTGTATTGTAGGAAACACAGAGGACTATGTTTAGTCCAAGGGGGAAGTATGTCATGACCCTCCTTGGTAGGACTTATCTTTGATATTAAATATGTATTGATGAATGGATTTTCAATGCTTAATCTTACTTTATTTTTTTAAATACAAGTGGTTTAGATGCATTTTATGTGTTGACTATATTATGCTAGAATATGGTACTATTGATTTTGTGTATGGTTGTAGGACCAGGTACTCTCACAAGTGGATTGACATGGGACAACCATCAAAATCGAGAGACCAAAAAGGTAAATGATGGCCATACAAGTAGTCTATGATAACTCTAGGTTAACTAAGTACCCTCATGTAGTTGAATTGCATAATTGTGGATTGTTTATATTACACCACTAGGTAAGAAGTTTCTTGAGCAAGGAAGCCATACTTAGTAGGTAGGTGATGACCTGGTAATCATTATAAAACATGTTTCTCAAGGATAGAAGGTGGTGTAATGTAATAGTTTATTTTAATAAGCATTTTATGTTTTTATGCATGTGCTTATGATATGAAAGGGATCTGGCAAAGGATCCACCAAAGAAGGTATTAATAAGAATGGAGATTTTATTAATGCTTAAGTTCCTAGTATCAAGACTAAAAATTAATATTAACTTTTGATTAATTAAATTAATTAAGGAGTAATTAATTTAATTTTATTATTTTTCCTAATGTTTATGTTTAACATTAAAAAGTTAATAATGTGTGTGTATTAATGAGTTTATTTAATGAAAAAATAAAGGTATTGATAATCATTTGCATGGAAATGCTTTTTAAATAAATAATGTTGAATTTATTAATGCTTTAAAATATGTTGGATACGTATGTTAAAAATATATTAACATTAGGTATTACTTTAATTAATTAAGAGAGCAATTAATTTAATTAGCATTATAAAAAAATTAATATTAGGAAATTATTTGTTTTTTGCTTGATAATAAGGGCTTGTACTCTGGTCCCTCACCCTTGAATAATTACATCTCTCTTATTTAGAGCTTGAGAGTTTACAAATAGATACACTTCTCATCTCAATTGAGATGCTATAGATAGAAACCTACATCATTTTACATAAAATGTCTGAATTTTTGATTTTTCATTTTTTGGATCTTTTAAAATCTCTATATCAATACAACTACTCTAGAATTTAGCATATTTCTTAATATTTTCCTATAGCAGCCTTCACAATGCCAAAAATTCACCTCTACTAGCTATGCCTTGCATCTTAGTAGAGTAATATTTCCAAAACTTTGCACTATCATAGTCCGTTTAACCAAATATGGATTGCTAGTTTCCTTCCTGAAACATAAGTGCAACCACAAAAATTATAATAAAAAGTCTAAATGAAAATACATTATTGTCACAAAATAAAACATATATTACCAATGGAAAACATTAAAGCAAATCTTAATCATTAATTGATTTAGACAATCAACATTTTTGGTCAGCTTCAACTAAAATTTCTACTTCCTCTAACCATGGAAAGGAGAATTTAACTTTATGATCCTCAATAAAAACTCCTCTATTGGCTAGCTTATCTACACATTTGTTTCCTTCCCTTAATATATGTGTAAACCTAATTTCTTCAAACTCTTTAGCAATATCTTGAATTTCCATAATTATCTCTTGTATATTCCATGGAGCCTTTGCTTTCCTCAAAATTGTATTTATTACTATAAGAGAATCACCTTCCATCCATACTCTATTCCATTTCATTTTTTTACATATTTTTAATCCTTCTAAATCTACCCAAGCTTCAACTTCATTATTTGTCTTAAATCCACTATTAAAAGCATAATGAGACAAAATCTCTCCTCTATTATTTCTAATTATTCCTCCTCCTACTCGTCCTGGATTTCCTTTAGATGCTCCATCAAAATTTAACTTAACCCACTCCACATATGGTGGTTTCCACTTTATATTATTTGCCTTATTTTTGCTTCTCTTGTACCCAACATCATAATTCCATTTAATGAATTGACTCCATCTATCAAGACTCTCTGCTTCCAAATTAGGGATTGGGTGAGTTGATAGGGTTGGTTTAGACTTATCTATGGCTAAACATATATTTTTTTTCATTACCTCTAAAATGCTTTCCTTTCCTTTAAATATTATTCTATTCCTTTCTAGCCATATAGTCCAAAGTATTGTATCTTTTGATATATCCCATATTGTATGTAAAGCATCACTTTTATAAGTGTTCTGCCATTGCTTTAACCAATATTTAATTATGCTATTCATCACCATGCATTTACCAAATATACTAATAATCCATTGTCATAGATTCCAACCTATAGAGCAATATCCCAAGATATGATCAATACTCTCCTCCTCTTTATTATAGAAAACACATTGAGAGGGGCCATGAAAATCCATTTTCATAAGGTTATCCCAGGATAAAATTCTTCTATGACCTACTAGCCAAAAAAACATTTTGACTTTAGGAATGCTTGGGCTATCCCAAATATCTCTCCATGTTCTAATGACATTATTATTATGTTGGTGTTAAACATTATATCCACTTGTTGTATATTCTCCTAATTTATTTAAATCCCAAATCAATTTATCCTTGGCACCCCTCAGAATAATCATAAATCTTATCTTTCTACTCAAATGCCTCCTAGAATCAATGTCTTGTATACTTGTAAAAAAATCTTCTTTCCATTTGTATCTTCCTTCTCAATCCTTTACAAAATGTTTGAAACCCTATCACCATATTTGTCTTGAAGCAATCTCATCCAAGGTTTCAAAACTGGATCTAAATTGAGTGGTTTTTTTATCACACCAAGTATCCATCCAAATATAAAAATTTTCTCCAGTTCCCACCACCCATATTAAACCTTTAATCATAAGATCAATAGATTTTTTAAACCATTCCAAAGAGCATAACCATTTGGAAGAGAGAATGAAATAAATATTAAACTTGGGTCATTGGGATCAACATACTTACTTAGAAGAATTATTGCCTATTGTATTTAAGGCTTTTTGTACAATCTCTAGATAAATTTTCCCCTAAGAGCTAAGTTTGCATCTGTAAAAGTTCTAAAACCAAGACCTCCCCTAGTTTTTTCATCACACAACTTGCTCCATTTCACCAAAGGAAATTTCCTTTTATAATGTAAACCTAACCATAAAAATGATCACATAATAAAGATTAAAATTTTTTCAACTGATTTTGGCATAGAATACAATGACATAATATGTTGGAATGGCTTGTAAGACTAACTTAATTAACTACACTATTCTTGCTAATGATAACCATCTACCTTTCCAAGTTGGAAGTTTATTTTGAACTTTACTAATAATTGGATTCCATAAATCTATCCTCATTCTCCCCTCAAATAAAGGCATACCTAGATAAGTTGTTGGTAAATTTGCCTCCTCCATTTGAAGAAACCTATAAATTCTTGCTTTTATATAAGCAAGAGTGTTAAGGAAGTAAATTTTGGATTTAGTTCTATTAATTTTTTACCCCAAAGCTCTTTTTTACTCTTTTAAAAAGTTATTCAAAGCTTAGGCCTCATTTATCCTTACCCTTCCAAAAAGGGATGTATCATATACAAACTATTGATGGTTGATATCATCAATGTTATTACTAACCTTTAGTCCACTTATAAGTCCATATTTGTAAGTCTTCTTTAATTCCCTACTCAAAAATTCTACCATAATAATGAAAAAATAAGGAGATATAGGATATCCTTGTCTAAGGCCTCTCTTGGATTTAAAATATCATGTCACTAACCCATTGACCAGCACTGAATAAGAAACTATAGAGACACAATATTTAATCCATCTAACCCATTTCTTCCCAAAACAAACTTATCTAAAACTATAAAAAGAAAATCCCATTTAACCCTATCATAGGCTTTACTCATATCAAGTTTTAAGATCATAGCTTTCTCTTTTCTTGAAGTTCTTGAATGTATAACTTCATGAGCTACTATGATCCCATCCAAATTTATCTTCCTTTAACAAATCCTCCTTGCTCTTCTAAAATTATTTTGTCTAAAAATGGCCTTAATATATTCGCCATCACTTTGGAAATAATATTATAAACCATATTACATAGGATTATGGGTATAAAAGAATCAAACAATTTAGCATCCTTATTTTTTGGAATTAGGGTAAGATAGGTTGCATTTATTTTATAAGGAATGTATTTTTTTACCTTAGACTGTTCCATTGCCATCAATAAATAATCCTTCAATATATCCCAATTATGTTAGTAAAACACCGCAGAGAGCCCATATGGACCTAGGGATTTATCCTTATTAAAAGAGAAAAGAGCTAAATGAACTTCTTCTAGAGTAATAGGCTCCATCAGTTTCCTATTGTCTCTATTTGTTATAACTGAAGGAATATCTTGAAGAAGTTTCTCATTAAGAACTTCGGTCTCCTCTGAATCTATAATATTTTGATAAAACGACTTTATCTCTTTTCTAATTTCACTTTGATATTCAATAAAAACCTCTTCTATTGATTTAATGCTACTAATTCTAGAATATTATCTCTGTACTATAGCCTTCCTATGAAAAAAAATTATATTTTTATTACCTTCTTTTAACCAAATTTGTCTTAATTTTACTCTAGAATTTCTTTTACTTACTCAAAATATTATGATAATCATTAAAATACTCCCTTTCCTCTGAGCTTGTATTATTTTCATCACCTTTTTAGAATTTGGAAAGTTTATCTTTTAATTCTTCTTTCTTCTCAAAAATATTTTCAAAGGTGTTCTTGTTCCATTCTTTTAAACAAAATGTCATAGATTTAATTTGGTTTGGAAGAGCATACAACCCACCATTACCTAAAGAATTCCAAGTTTGAGCTATCATATCAACAAATTGAGGATGATCTTCCCACATCTGCTCATATTTAAAATATGATTTTTTTTTTAAATTCACTTACCATCATTTTAACTCTTATTGGCCAATGATCTGAATTAATCCTTGTTAAGGTATTAATTTTAGCACAATGATCATAGAGAATGCATCTATCTATTTTTTTTTCTATAAGGTTTTGGCCTCTCCTATTGTTGGTCCAAGTATAGTTGTCTTATTCAAACTCAACTTCCCATAGATTGTTGTTTTGAATAAAAGCTGAGAAATATTTCATACTTTGGGTCAATTTTCTAATTCCCCCAATTTTTTCATTCAGCTTGGTTATGGAATTAAAATCTCCAATGATCATGAATCAGGTTTCTTGGTCTTTACTTCTCATAAAGGCTTTAGTCCCACTCCAAACTTCAAATCTACCTGATTGAGTCATAGGTCCATAGACATTGATAAGGATGAAGTGAATATCTATAAAGTAGCAAGTGACTAAAGAGGCTATCCAATACCTAGTTTTATGAATGGTTACACAAGAGGTTCTAGAAGGATTCCAGTGAGTTAGAATTCCCCATTTTGCTCCTTTAGAATCCATAGCATCCCATTCACATATTGCCCATATTGCTTTTATAGTTTTTGAAACTTCTTTTGTTATTTTAGTTTTCTAGATATAGAGAATATCAGGTTTATTACTTAAATATAGGTTCCTAATACACCTATGCTTTGAGGGGGTATTAGCACCCCTTATATTCTATGAGATGATAATCATGTCTCATTAGGGGCTTTTGGCCCCTCTTGTGTATTACCAATATTATTTTGTTATTGGGGAACTTAGTTTGTGTTCCTTTCTCTATGTTAGCTCTTGCTTGATAATTTGAGGGTTTTCCTATTTTTGCCTTGCCTATATCAGGAGTAGCTCTTATTATTCTATTCCTAAATATTCTTTCACAATTTTTTTTTTTCAACATATTTATCCTCTCCTAGCTCAATTATAAAATATTTTGACTTATCCTACTCATTTTCTAATATTTTCGTATTAATGGAAGAGGTACTAACTTCTAAAACTGTATTTTCTTTACCAATTATTTTTTCCTGAATGGTACATGGTACTTCAAGAGAGTTTTCAAAATCTAATGAGACACATTTCTTAGGTTCATCGAGAATTTTCTTCCTTAAATTAGGATCATACTGAATAGATGGTTCCTTACTAATATGTTGAGATTGTTGTTGTGTCCTCTAAGTTTTGATCTTCTTTTTCTTCATTGACCAAAGCCTCAAAATAATTGGAATTTCTTCTAGTATCCTTCCTTATTGGTCTCCACTGTTCATTTTCTTTTATTTTTCTAGATCTATTTTTTAGAAGTTGAAAACCATCTTTATCCATAACCATTTGTAAATTTATCTTACAATTTTCTACAATTTATTATGTTGGGCTCTTATTAGGGCATGATCTCTCAATATTCCCCACCTCATGACATCTTCTACATATAAAATATATTTTTTCATAATCTATAATTTGTGTCCACATCTTATCCTCATACTTAAGAATGATTTATTCTAGTAAATCATGACCAATATTTGAGCATAAATAGACAAAAATCCATCTTTTGTTTTATCTGAAATCTCAAGGAATTATCCTAGAGTATTTCCTATTGCCTTGAAGGTATCTATTTCCCAAAATTCAATGGGTAATCCAAAAATCCTAACCCAAACTAGTACTAGGGATATATTTATATTTTTAGGTGAAAAGCCTTCATACCAATAGGTAAGGAAGATCCCTGCTCTTCCCATAAACCAAGGACTCCCTTTTAGGATTATTTATCTTTCTTACCTAGAAAAAGAAATGGTTGGGAATAAAAATTTGGGAAGAAATGATAGAATCACTCCTGGAGACTTTCAATTCTTGTCAATCCATTTTCTCAAGGCTAAATCCCCTAGCCAATACCCATTAAATTTACCAAAACTTACCCTATCTTGGAGTAGTGAGGATCTCTCTGAGGTGTACTCACTAACCTCTAATAATAGGGATGATTCTAAGGATTTAACTATAAATTGATCCATGAAAAGGAAACTAAAAATCAAAATCTAATGAAATTTATCTAAAAGTCCTATACCAAATATAATATTTGATAAAAACTGTATAAATTTTTCATGCACAATTTCTAAGATAAAGAAAGGGAAAAAGGAACTTATCTAAAAAATTCTTTATCTGGATAGAATGTTTTGCCTCGCTAAAGTCCTATCCCTTCATTACTCTTCCCACCGTTTGAACCTTAGTTGGAAAATATTTGCAATTTTATTTTTCATGACTTGAAAAATCATCATTGCTCTTGTTCTAAATGGTTGACTTTACAGGGTTGTATGTCCCTCAATATTGCTCATATATTTGCATATGACCACTCATTTTAAATCTATTCAAATTCTACACAAGTTGGTCCAAGAATCAGTTGAATAAGATAACTCTTCACGAATATATGGCTCCTAAAATATGAGATATTTTTTAGGAAAAAACCCTAATATTTGCATTTTGCAATTTCATTTTTTGCGACTTGAAAAATCATCACTGCCCTTGTTCAGAATGGTTGACTTCACAGGGTTGTATCTCCATCAATATTTCTTATATTTTTTCATATGACCACTCTTTTTAAAGCTATTCAAATTTTGCACAAGTTGGTGCAAGAATCAGTTGAATTAGATAACTCTTAACGAAGATATGTCTCCTAAAAGATAAGATATTTTCTAGGAAAAAACCCTAATCCTTCGCACTTTGCAATTTTTTTTTTGTGACTTAAAAAATCATCATTGCCCTTGCTCCAAATGGTTTACTTCAGAAGATCATATCCCCCTCAATATTGCTTGGATTTTTGCATATGCCCACTTATTTTGAAGCTATTCAAATTCTGCACAAGTTTGTCCAAGAATCAACTGAATCAGATTACTCTTCATGAAGATATGAATCCTAAAATATGAGATATTTTTCAAGAATAAACCCTAATCCTTCAAACTTTGCAACGATAATAATAGGAAATTATTAATTAGTTAATAATGCTAGCATTACAAAAAAATTAAATTAGAAAATATGTTACCTTGGGTATATTAAATGCTTTTTGGGCAAAAATAGGAAAGGAGGCATGGAGGAGCATAGGTTTTTGTAGCAAGGGGTTTTGCATTCTTCTTTAGAGGGAAATTTAATATATTTGGCTTCCCTTAGATTGATAAGGAGAAAACAAAAAGGTAAGAAAGTAGGAGTGAAGGAGGGGACACAAAAGCAGGATCTAGGAAGATAGTTTTCCTGGAACAACGTTTGTAGAGGTATTATGCATTCATAGAAAAATATTTCTACATGCATTAAGTTTTCTTTGAATGCAATGGATGCATTTTTTGACAGGTTTGTTGCAAGCATATATAGGTATTTTTATTTTGAAATATTTTTTTATTGCTACAATATTTCTTGAAAATGAAGCATGAAAGGGTTTTGAAATGCTTTATTTTATTGTTGCAATCTTTCATGAAAATAAAGCATGAAATACCCAAGTGTTGTAGGTGAGTTGGAGAGGAGAGGGCAATCCTCAAAGGGATGTCCCCGGTTCAAATATCCACCCTACCAAAAAGCTGAATTGGGTATCCAAAATCTAATTGATAATGTTGGTGTGGGAAGGGTCGGGTGCGACTCCCGGGTGACTTTGACGGTGTAGAACCCCTTGTTCGTGGTCTCTCAGACCAAGGCAGCCCCTCAAGGGATTTTTCTCTTAAAAAAATAAATAAAGCATGAAATGGTTTTGAAATACTTTTTTTTATTACTACAATACTTCTTGAAAATGAAGCACGAAAGGGTTTTGAAATGCTTTGTTTTATTGCTACAATATTTCTTGAAAATGAAGCACAAAAGGGTTTTGAAATGCTTTGTTTTATTGCTGCAATATTTCTTGAAAATGAAGCATAAAAGGGTTTTGAAATAATTTTGTTTATTGCTGCAATTTTTCTTGAAAATAAGAGTGAGGACTTTTGAATACATTATTTCACTACTTCCTTTTCATGGTTTAAAGGGTTGTATTTTCATGGTTTAAAGGGCTTCTTTTTCATGGTTAAAAGGGGTTGTTGTTGTCCTCTTTTCTTGCTACAATTTTTCCTTTAAAAGGGGATGCTTTTTCATGGTTAAAAGGGGTTGTTGTTGTCCTCTTTTCTTTGCTGCAATTTTTCTTTTGAACTGAATAAAAGGGTTGTTTTATTTCATGGTTAAAAGGGGTTGTTGTTGTCCTCTTTTCTTTGTTGCAATTTTTCTTTGAATCAAATAAAAGCATTTTTTTATTTTATGGTTAAAAGGGGTTGTTGTAGTCCTCTTTTATTTGTTGTAATTAAACCTTTGAATGGTTAAATGGGTGCATAATCCATTTGTTGCATGAATTATTAAATAGGTGTGAAATTTATTTGTTGCATGTATTGCTTTATTAAAATAATTAAATGATTAAATGGGTGTGGAATATATTTATTGCATATATTGATTTATTAAAACCATTGAATGACTAAATGGGTGCATAATCCATTTTATGCTTGTTTTTTTTTTCTAAAAATATTGAAAGATTAATTGGGTGTGAAATCCATTTGATGCTTGTTTTTGTTTTATAAAAATGTTGAATGATTAAATGGATGAGGAATCCATTTAGTATGAAGAATTATGGGGTTCTCTCTTTTATTGATTATTGAAATGATAAATTATTTTGGAAAGAATGGGTGGGGAATCTATTCTTGAGGGAATTATGGGGTTCCCTATTTGATTGATAATTGAAATGATAAACTATTTTGGAAATAATTGGTGGGGGATCCATTGTTGAGGGAATTATTGGGTTCCCTCTTTGATTTTTCTATATGAAAAGTGAATGTTTTAGAAGCATGGTTGCTTTGTGAAATCTCTTATGGATTGATCTTAATGTTATTTTCAAATATTGTTTTGTATAAGGGAAGAGTAATACTTTTGTGGAAAAATATTTATTTTGGGAAGAATGGTGGGGAGTCCATTCTTGAGGGAATTATGGGGTTCCATCTTTATGTTTATTTATGAAAATTGAATGGTAAATGTTTGGTTGCATTGTGGTATTCTTCTAGCATATGCATATGTGTGCAAAAAGAACGATCACTTAGAAATTGCATATTTAGTTGCATATACATGAAAACAAGAGTCTGATACCTTATACCATCACCATTGAATGAAGGAGAGACCAAAATGGTGGACTAGAGAAAAAGAAACTTCAAGATATTGTTCTTTGAAATTATGATTATTCTTTGTATAGAAGCTCCGTATGTAAAACAAGAAGCTTATTGTAAATGTAGGTTCTAGAATTGAACTTGATGAAATATTCATTTGTATAAGATGTATTATTTTATGCTCTTTTAAAATGGTAGATTAGGACAATAGATACCATTTATGGAAAAGGAATGGATTATGAAATATTATTTTTGAATGGTTATTCATGAAATGAAGCTGGTATATTATAAGCTAATTCAAGATTAAAGGATATGTTGCATTTGTTTATGAGAGAGTTGAAACACTTATGATGTCATGATGAACTGATAATACTTTAGATGAGGTCTATTGTTACATGTGATGCTTTATGATTAATAAAGTAGATAGAATTTATTATTGTTCATTTAAAATCATATAAACTTATTACTACTTTGTTCATGATTAGAAAGATTAAGATTTCCTTTGTCGACTCATGGGTTTATGGGAAGAGATCTTTCTTGGTTTGAAACTTAAGCTTCATTAAAATCCTATAATAAGATGATCCTAAAACTTGAGGGCAGTTTTTGTAGGTAACACACAAGTATATTGGTAATGATTACATCTAGAGTGGTGTAGCTCAGATGTATTCCCAAAAGCATGGAGCTTTTGAGGAAGGTTCTTAAGCATGCATCTTGAACTATAATTCCTATTGCAGAGGTTAGGAAATCATTCACAACATGAGCATGTGATGGTGCTTTGATTAGGAAGGATCTATTGACCATGTGTATTATCATGCAGAGTGATAATACATTAAATTAGCCCACCTGGAAGGTTAATTAAGCACTAAGTATTAGTTGTCTCATTGCAAAGATGAGATAACTAGACTTTAAGGCATTATGCTAGATAGCACCTACATAGGCTAAATTATGTATGGTGAGAGAAATTATATCTCCTTTTATGGACTAAAAATAATAATCCCTACATTGTGGTTAAATTACCTTACACTCATGGAGAGTATAAGGAATGTGGGGAAACCACTAAAGGCATATTTTCTAACCGTGGAGGTTTAGAAAAGTTAACCCTAGAAATAGCTATGGGATATTGGCTTGTCCTATCCACTTGAGTGTCACTGGTAGCAACAAGAAATTAAAATGTGATTATGCCTTATGATGCAAACAAAAGAGTATAGAAATATCTATGTAAACCTTACTTGTGAATATTTTTCAAAAATAAAAAAATTACTCTCTCGGGATGGTTAGAATTGGGTTGTTACATATGGTCTATGGTTAACCCTTTGAAGGTTAAACCTCCAAATTATAAATTGTAATTAATATAAATTATAATTCTTATGGCAACTTAGGTTGACGTGGGTTTGGGTATTAGTATAAATATGCTCCATGCACTCCATCTAGTACATCAAAGTGTAGTGATCCTTATCTATGGATTATATAGTAATTATTAGATGTTGAAGATAACCCATTATTTTGGGTCTATCTTCATTCTATTTTAATCCTTTTATGCTTTCTATATAATATTTGATTGAATGAATTGCTTTTATTCATTACTCAAAAATATTACAAAATCCAACAATAAATTGGTTGACAAAAAGTATCCTACAAAGATGATAGATCATAAAATTATGAATGGATGTAACAAGCAATACATGATGGTCATAGAAATGAGCAAAGGAAAAATACCTAAATGATAATATAATGATACAAACATATAAAGTATAAAAAGGATGTGTTAGGGAAATTGGATTTACTACAACAAGAAGTGAAGAAAGTGGAAATTGTAGTTGTAATAGTCGTTCAATGAAATCTAGTGGTGAATCTATAATGGTAGGTGGCATAACAAGAATGCCCAAAATATTATTACAATAAAATGTATTGGTTGTATTTTACATTAATTTTAAAATATAGTAAGCAAATTATTTTATGATTGTATCAGTGTCATAGAAACCATGCTAACTATATTATTGTACTATAAATATAATATTTTCTTAATAATATAATTGTCCAGAACCTTGTTGGTCTAACATGTGGTATCACAGTAGGATACTTGAGCAAGATAAAAGTAGATTCAATAAGATTCATTCTTGGAGGAAGCCAAGGCAATGGAGTTATCCTATTTTATCTATTTTTTATATAGATATAAAAAAAATGTAATCTTCAATGTTTATCTTTGATGAGAAGACAATTATTTAATCAAGAATGCATGTTTTTGTAGTGAGACTAAAATAAGAAAATGTGAAATGAGAGGCATAAAGGAAGCAAATATTCAATGCCTAGATTGACCTTGTTGAATGAAAGTAGATGTTATTTAGAATATGCTATAAATAAATTTGCTAATGAGTAAGACATGTAGTTACAAATTCTTGACTAGAGTAATGGTGATAAGAGTTTGTGATCCTAAGCATTATATGGAATACTATGTAGAAGATTGCATATTTGTAGACACCCAATTCTATACACCAGTGTAGCTTGCTATACACACCTAATTTTGAAACATTTCATAAACCTTCAAGTCTACTAAAATTCATCAATTAACCCTCATTCATAAGCCTTTTAATCAATCAAATTGAATCAACCTTCTTCATACCCAAATTTGGGATGTTTGTTTCCCTAAAAATAGCATCATCTTTAGGATATGATTTTCCATACCAAAAAATTTATACAATTTTATAAAAATACCACCATTATAATAATATCAAAAAGATATTTCCAATGAGTATATATACCTATTATTGCATAATGATCAATACCTCTAACTGTGAGAAAACAACACCTAGAAAGGAAAAAAGCAATAGCACTAAATACGAGTAAAAGCGTAAGGATAGTGATTTTGTTGAAAGGTGGTGGTTTTGCACCTTTGACCATTTTAAAAAAAATTGACCATCAAACAATCAAAATTCAAAAGCACTAACAAAAAATTATAGTGATACACCAATGCTATTGCATAAACATAGTGTTTTTCTAGCATGATAAGAATATATACAACACAAGCCTTCAACATGTGGATTCCTTCTACCACTCTTAAACATGATCACACATGCTAGCTCTCATCCCTTGATCTAGCAAAATTTGAATTCTATTCCTTATCCTAAATGTATTTTTGACCCCTTCTTCCCTCCAATAATTCCTTTCCAAAAGCTATAAATTAATCCCATGGTATGGGCATTCAACAATAAATTCTCAAGTATGCTAAAATTCCTAAATCTCTCTCTCTCTCTCTTTCTCACTACATTCATTCTTTCTTGTATTTTCAAGCATTCCTATCAGCATTTTGGGGTTCCTATCAATATTTTGGGGTTCCTATAAACATTTTGAGGTATGTGAAGTAAGGCATAGGGGCATCCAAGCAAGATTATTCTCCTACTAGTTCATCAAGCTTTTGGAGAAGCTTTCGGCTATGGAGGAAGCATCCATCTGGGATTGGGTTGTATTGATACCTCTCAGGCCTATGTTATTTTATTTTTTGCTTTAGTTTATGCATTGATTCTAGCTTGTTTCTAACCATAATTAATGCTCTAATGGGTCTTCCTTGTTCCTTATAAATCCTTATCTTCATTATCATAAATCTTGTGTCTAGCCCTCAAGAATTTTGTCTCAATATTATTTAGTTTTGTAATGCAATTTTTGATAGAGTGTCCTTCCCTTTTATAATACTCATAGGTATTTAAATTCTTTGAAGCCTTAGACTTGGCCTTATAAAATTAAACCTTATATTACATTGACTTGAGGTCTTTTCGATAATCTTGTGTATGAAAAATATTTTATTTCTTCATTTCCACTTCATAATATATTAGAAGCTTAAAAAGTCCTTCAAAAAGGGTGGATTATGGATCTTTGATAGTCATAGCATTCACATAAAAACCAATATAATTGTATGAAATGGAGGGTAAATATTGGAAGTAATATATTTGACATATACTTTATCACTCTTTATATTGTCTCTTGCCATAGCTAGATAAGAATTTAGATCTTTAAAGTGAGATATATAGTATTCAAAATTATTGAAATCTAATTTTTTGAGATTATAGAGCTCTCCCTCAATTCAATTAACTTCACTAGAACTTAATTTCCATAGATATATTTCAAAGTAAACCATATATCAATAGGATTATTTTTCTCTAAGATGTGGATAATTACATTCAGTTCCACTAACATGAAGAAGAGTACAAATC
Organism: Wollemia nobilis; assembly: GCA_028583015.1. Taxonomy (NCBI): domain Eukaryota; kingdom Viridiplantae; phylum Streptophyta; class Pinopsida; order Araucariales; family Araucariaceae; genus Wollemia; species Wollemia nobilis. The sequence goes on from JAQPPZ010001730.1 coordinate 6,226,704, forward strand.
ATCTTCCTTTTTCTTATTGAGTGCATGATCACTAAGACCTTCTAATTCATTATTGAAGATGAAATAGGGATTCATACTTCTCAGTAACCCTTCCATTTGAACTAACCAAGTGATATAATTTTATCCATTGAGATGAATAACATACCTTGAGGAATATATTTTGTATAAAATCCCTAAGTAGATCTATAACAAGTCTGTAAACTAGTTTTGCAACTATATAGAGCTCAAAAAATTGTGCAATCTAGTAAAAAGGGTTTTAAATCCTTTTGTATGTAAACATTATGGCCTCCAAAATATTAGGTATATTAGAACTCAAATAAAAAATAAATGATAAACCTTAGAAAAAATTGTAGAATTAACAATGACCACTTGGCACAACTAGATTGGATGTTATGCTATCAACTAAGGAATCCAAATTTAACAAGTTGATTAATGTTACTGTCTTGGATTCTCACTATATATATAAAATATATCTTAATATGTGTGGAGACAATAGGTCTCAAACCCAATATATACCACATGTAAACAAAAGGGTAAACCACTATGCTAAGCACACTAGCCAAGATCAAAGGAATAAAAAAATAATTGACTATCTAATGGAAGATAATATTGTCGAGAGTAAAAAAAAAAGAGTGTTGAGATTTAAAATTGGCACCTCCTCTCAACAAGAAAACTATCCAGTAACTATGCCACATAATTTATTAATGCACATAGAGACCTCCTTCCATATGGCATGTATGTCACCCATCAGCTGGCAGAATACCTACTAAAAATGTTTCTCATGAGAATCAAATTATTGACCCACATGTTGCAAGCAAGATATCCAATCACTGCATCAAGAAGATGGATGTGGCTAAGAGAGGGGGATATTACTAAATTTCTATGATCAATACCTATGTACAAATATTTTTGTCATTAGGATTCGAATTGACAACCTTTTAGTTATAACAAATTACCCTTGCCATTGTACCACTCCCTTCTAGTGCAAGTAAGAGACAAAGGCTTCCCCTAAAAAATAATATGATAGCAACCTAATAGGGATTTGAATGTGTGTCTTCCCAACTACAATGCAATGGCCTTACCACTAGACATCCATGTCAGTATGTTTACATCTATACTAGAATCCATATACATGTGATGACAAGTCGCATGATTGGCACACAAAATGGACACGCCCATTTTTTGCACCAGCTAGGAATAACATTTAAAATTTAAAATTTTTAAAATATAAAATCAGTAACTTATTTTGGTGACCTTTGATTGCTTTATGAAATTCTCCTCCATATAATGATTAACATAGCTTCAGAAGTCACTCTAAAACCATGTTTGAATTCATAATATTTTCCAAAAACATTTCTAATCATGCATTCACCACAATTGTATGCAAAAAATAAGTAATTAAAATATATCAATAGTAAATTAAATAAAGAGGCAAAGGGAGATAAAAATAAGTACAAGATGGGTGTCTATGGGAACCCCAGTATGTCATTATTTTATTCATGCTTATAATACAAATGGGTCCTCACCGAAAGATATTTATAGTGATACCAAAACCCCAATAAGAGGTTAAACTCAGGTCGACATTAACTTAACCTTGAGGTTAACCTTACAATAAAATAATAAATTATCTTTTTAAGGTTGGCTATCCACAAAGGTGGATTGTCCAACACCACTAAATGTGAAATATGAAAGGTTCCCTTAGAATTATATGAACATGCCCACAGGCTTACATAAATGATGAATGCCCATAGGCTTACATAATAATATGCTCATAGGCTACATTAATGGTTCTCATAAACAGTCCTTCACACTTTTGACCTTGGACTAAAGAAGATGATATTATATATTTTTTAATAGAACATCCGTAGGCTTATATAACACTTTTATCTAAGCTACATTAAGAGCACCCATAGGCACTTCATCATTGTTGACCTTGGCCTAATAAGGTTAGGTTATAGATATTCCAACACTACAACTAAAAGCAGTATTGCATTCATGGGTTCTTAATATTTAGCCTCACAAAGTGTAGGAATTTCATATCAAGTGATAAGATCTTCTACAAACTTATATGACATAGGAACCAAAGATATTTTTCTAGTCATTTCTAAAACTTAATATTGTATTTATTGTTTTGTGAAAGTTATTTTATTACAACTAGAAAGTATAGGTAAAAGCAGAAACCCCTCAAGACATTAGAGAGGTTGAAATGGAAAAAGAGATTAATTTTGAGGGTTGTTCAATGAATTTAGACATACAACTCACATGTTTGATATCTTATACTCTTGTCATGGGCTTGGATTGTCTTATTCATTGTCAAGAAAAACTTAAGTGCCATGCCAAAAATATGGAACACATATATGATAAAAGACATGAAGTATAGATCTATGGTGCAATTCATAATGAGTTACTTTGACTAGTTCATCCATAAAGAGAAAATAAAATATAACTCACCACACAAGAATAAAAATGTGAACATGAAATAAGAAATATGATAGTTAAAAAACAAAATATTTTTTTAATTTTCTAGTCTAAAACATGTTATGTCAATCATGTCTAATCTCACAAGATTCTAAATTTATCTAAGTTTAATTCTAATTTTGATATCTTTATTAGATATCTAAATAAAAAAAACTTATTGATCTACCAACTTTTAGAATTAATTTATGACTGAGTTAGTGTTAAAGTTAATGTGTACTTTACCCCTTATTTCTCCTTGACATGTGTCCTTGACACTTGTCATATTTTCATATAGGCTTATACCTATATATTGTACTCTTTTCATGTATAATACAACTCATATATTTTAGTACCAACAGTTAGAGTTTTTTTAAGTCTAAATATAGATTTATTCTCCATCATGGGCTCATGGATTAACTAAGGGGATATGCCTCGATCTCTAAGGCTAGCACTATAACATAATAATACAAGGCATAGTGCCTTGTTGTTGCATTTGCAACTTTCCTCATAGACAAATTAATGTGAGATGCCAACTCATTAACCACCTTAGCAACATGATCTAAAAAGTATATTATACTCATGCTTTATTTAGCTCATTAGCAGATATAATATTATTTCATCAAGAATTAAATTTAGTCATCATAGTTACATCATCCTCAAGAAATTATTAGATCAAGAGTTCACTTATTTCATTGAGAACATTCAAAGAAAAAATAATGCTTCCTTCTCCTTATTTGACATGGTTCTCCACCCAAAACATTAACAATTAGAAAAGGTTTTGATATGGTAAAAATCAATCTTCGCAAAATCAAAATAATTAGAAGGAAAATTATTAAATAATCTATTTATTATATTTTATTTCAAAACATAGTTGTGTGCATGTGCATTTTATTTTGAAATGATGTCATTTGGCTATGTATTTAGCAAGATTGTTTTATGTACAATTTTCTATGATAATCTTCTAAACCCTAATAGTAGTATCTAAAATGATAAAAATACAAGTGTATACAGTATTATACATTTTTCACTAGATTTTCTACTCTAAAGGTCCATATTTTAATATTTCATTTTACACATATATTTATATACTTATTTATTATGTACATGATATCTTATATTTACTTTTTTTAACTAGTTAGACCTCTATAGTTATTTATCACTTCTAGTAGATATCTGAACTCTAATTCATATTAATCTAAGAGATTGTGATATTCTATAAGGAAATCATAATAGTGAAAGAAAAAATATTCAATAAGGGATTCCCTCCTTAAAATAATGGTCTTCTCCTAAATAATAATTTAAAAAGAATTTGTGTCTAATTATATTCACACGAAGCCCAATAATTCATAGAATATATTGTATTAAGGGTTAAGCAAATAGAAAGGTACTTTCTCTTGTTTATAAATGTCTATTCTCTAATGGATACAAGGCAAGAAATATAAAAAATAAGACTTATTTCTACAAGAATAATGTGAGGTACAATAACCATATCTTAAAAATTATAATTATGATCAAAAGCAATATGGCTTAAGCTTCCATGATATGGAAGGAAAATATATGTCATAACTACCATAATCAAAGAAAGAATTATGTGGTTCCAATAAGTCAGAACTAATTTTATTATAAGAAAAATAATAATTTACACTTTATAATTTGTATTGGAATTTAATAAGGTTTAGGTCCAAATGCAATGCAAACACAATATAGGTTCAATTTCAAGGGCATGTTGCCACTTTTGGATTATATCTAATATTTTTTAATAAATATAAAGTTTACTACTTCTCTTTACAAATGTCTAGACTTTAATGGGTATAAGGCAATGAATGACAAAAGGAAGACTTGTTTCTAAAAGAATAATGTAAGGAGGTCCTTTAAGAAAATATTTAAATTATTAATTGGAATCAAAATTAGTATGGATTAAGCCTCCATAATATGGGATAAAAATGTATGTTGTATCTTTCATCATAAATGGAAGAATTATCTGGATTCAAAAATTTAAAACCGGAATTCATTCAAGGGAAAAAAGTATTTACACTTTATCACTTTTAATGTAATTTCTAAAGTTTAGGTCCAATGCAATGTGGCTATAGTGTGAAGGACACGTTGCCCCTTTGGACTAAATATAGTATCAGTTATATAATGTTAATTAAGGAAAGATATAGTATTACTTTTAGATGTAATTTTTTAATATTGATTAAGGGGTAGCAGTTGGGAGTAAGTGTGAGGATAGCCTAGAGTGAGCATAGTTGGGAGTAAGTGTGAGGGTAGCCTAGAGTGAGCACAGTCAAAAGCTAGTGTGAGTGTGAGTCGAGAGTGAGTGCAACCAAAATGAGTGTGAGCATGAGTTGGGAGTGAGTGTAGTTGAAATCGAGTGCAAGCATGAACTAGTAGTAAGTGGAGTTAAAAGTGATTGCAAGCATGGGAGTCAATGTAGTCATAAGGTAATGTGAGCACGATATGGGAGTGAGTGTAGCCAAAAATAAGTGCAAATGTGAGTTAGAACACTTGAGGGTGAGTGCAGTCGAATGTGAGTGCAAGTGCAAGTTGAGAGTGAGTGTAGTTGAAAGGGATTGCGAGCATGATTTGGGAGTGAGTGTATCCAAAAATGAGTGCGAGTGCGAGCTAGGAGTGAGGAGGAAGTGTGAGTAGGAAAGTAAAAAGTAGAAAGCAAAGTGTGATCAAGGAACAAGTACCACTTATTGTTCTAGATCTTAGAAAAAATTAAAGGATTTATTTGAAGAAATTCTAGGTAACATGGAAAGCAAGTCATTTGTGAAAGTCCTTACAAAAAGTATGAATGGCCAAGTTGGAAGTTTGGATGCCCTAGCTAGAAATAAGAGGAAGAGAAAATCTATGGTAAACCTAGTCCAAGTAGCAGATTCTACACAAAAAGTGATTATCAAGGATGAGATGATTGAGCATGATGTAATGATTCTTAAAACTAGAGGGTTAATATGTAAGTTTCATGGATATTGGCCAATTTATTTTTAGATTCAAAATTGGATCAAGTGAAAGTGGGGATTGAATTCAAATTACTCCATGAATTTTCTTCCAAAAGGATTTTTTCTCATTATTTTATCTAGTTTAGAAATAAGGGATAAAATAATGGATGTAGGCTCATGGTTTAAGGGTAAATATGATTTATATTTAAAACCTTAGAGTGAGATTTATTTGTGGACATAGAAACTATTAAAATTCATTGGATATGGACTATGAATTTTGGACTTCCTTATCAACTCATCAATAAGGAGGTTTTGAAGAATATTGGTAATACTCTAGGTGAATTCATACAGGAGGAACCAACTACTAAGGAGAGAAGGCATGTTTTATACACTCAAATATGTGTTTCCATGGATATTTCTAAACCTTTGACAAAGTCGATTAGGATTAAATTTGAATCAAGAGAACGAGATCAACAAGTGGATTATGAAAAAATTGCATTTTGATGTCGCAAATGTCATGAATATAGGTACATGGCAAGAGACTGCAAAGTGAAATGGAGGAAGAGATGAAAACTTTTGGGCATGAGGGTAGCTTCAATTTGAAACAAGGAGACCATATCACATGAGAAGCTAGGTCAAATCAAGGATTTTCCACTCCTAATAAAGTGGCTAGAAAAATCCCTCTACATCATCAGATGGCAAATGCCATTATAATTCACTCAAATCTTCCATTAGGAGAAAAAATGATATGGGAGATGAGGAAGTACAATGAGTAAGTTCAAATATAAAAGAACCTAAATGTGGGAAGGAATAAGGGAAATCAAATTTTAAAACAAAGGAATATGGGAAGATGAATTTTAAAGCAAATGAGTTGAAGGAGGTCAAGCTTAATCCAAGTAAATAACCTTTATTATCCTCAATTAGCTTAAAATATTCTCCTTACAATAAAAATAAAAGTAGAACAGAGTGTATTCCTTTCCCTTTAGGATTTCAAGAGCAGTATAGTAAAGAAAATTGTATGAAGGATATCCAAGGAAATTTAGGGTTTTTAGGATAACTTAAGAAAGTGATTACTATAGAGGATCATTAATGTAGTTTAGAGTTTTTAGGGAAACATAAATAATAAAATATTAATGAGGCTATTCCTTGCACTTTTGACTCTTTAGGGCAACACAAATATTTAGAAGATAAGTCTCATTTTGAACTATATGAAAAATAGAAGATATTGATGAAGATGAGAGTATTGGAGAGAATGGAAGAAGGAGAGAAAGGCCATAAAAGAAGGAACAAAGAGAAAAAGAAACTCAAAAGGATATTGATATGCAAATCCAAATAAAAATATCATAGGTGTTAACAAGAAGTGGGGCTACTCCCACTAATAAAAATAAAAAGTGTTGATGATGAAAATGATATCATGGAATATTAGGGGTATGAATAAAACCCTTAAAAAAGAGTTATTAAGGAATTAATAGGTTGTTATAGACCTGAGTTTATTTTAATACAAGAAATAAAATTAAGCAGTGAGAAATGTAAGGATGCTTTTAAGAATATTTGGAAGACATGTGATCGTTTAGCAGTTTCTTCTATAAGAGCTTCAAGCGATATTGCAATAATATGGGAAAAAGGTAAATGGGATGGACAACTATTAGAAGAAAAAAATAATTTGGTTGCTAGATTATTTTGTAGGAAAAAGGAAAACATCAAAGTTGGGGTAATAAATGTATATGCTCCAACTATAGTTACTCCTCATGAAAGATGTTGGAAGGACCTTAGTATATTTTATCAAATACAATGATGATTCATTGTGATCTATGGATTCTTGGGGATGATTTTAATATTGTTCTATCTCCTTTGGAAAAGAAGGGTGGCATTCCAATATGGTCTAAATCAATGCAAAATTTTGCTTCATTTGTTAATTCAAATGATCTTTGGGATATTAGCCCCTCAAGCTTTCAATATACATGGGATAATAGACCCATTGGAAAAAATCATATAGCAGAAAGACTAGATAGATTCTTGTTATCCAATAAATGGTTGCAAAAAAAGTATATAATCTCTTCATATATTTTATTATGAGAAGGATCATATCACAAACCCATTCTTTTGACTTGTGATTTACTTTATAATGGTCATCCAAAGCCATTTTACTTCCAGTCTATGTGGCTCCAAGACCCTAATTTTTTCCATATGGTTATGTTATGGTGGGATGAATCAAAATTTGAAGGATCATGTATGTACAGGTTTGTTCAAAAGTTGAAATATTTAAAAGAGAAAATGAAGATATGGAATGTTAAATATTTTGGTAACTTTTTTAAAGAAAAGAAAGAAATTGAATCCAAGCTCAAAAATTTACAAGAGATAGTAGCAATTAATATAGCATGAGTGGAGTATTCTTGATAGGGGGTATGATGAAAGATTTTAGTATGATCCCTAATGATTTGTACCCAAATATGCACAATTATACAATTGTATGGTTACAACTGTACAACTCCAAAAATTTTCAACTACTGACTGTACGGTTACAAAATGTACAATTATACAGGTTCTCCAAGAATATTGGAATTGCCCAATTGAAAATATCTTTGCAATTGTTCACTTGGAAATTCATTGATCTAACTTTAGAATGCTCAATCATGCAAATTCATGCCATAATTGATCAATTGTATAGTTTTATAAACCAATTGTATGGTTTGGTAAATAAACTGTACGGTTTGGTAAAACCCTCGATCTACTGAACAAATTAATCCTATAACTTTTCAATTGCACATCAGTTGCACAAATATCATTTTTTATTAAGGGGATGAAGGGTTTTTGAAAGGGACCCCAAACCTTTTACAAAAATAATACGGTAAACCTATTGAGAGGAAAAAAGAGGCATGTAAGCCACCAAAAGAGAAACCATGATCCTGAGAAGGTCTAAAACCAAACTAACAAATAGAAACCAAAGGGACCAAATAAAAATATCCAACTAAAAAAACTAAGGCAAAACCATCCCACACAAGGGATAACAAGACCTAAAAAAATAGGAACATCCTACGTAGGGGAGATTAAGATCCTAATAGCATCAACATCCTAAGACCAAAAGGAACCAAGCATGGACATAGAACCACCATCGAAAGGGGAGTAGAGACTTAGATTTTAGTTCCAGTAAGACCAACAACATTACTTGGCACTTCCTCCTTTAGCTCCCACTATTTCCACCCCATCAATACCAGAATTTCTTCCACATAGGCTATGGTGGTATGCGTGGAATCAATCAAGGACCTTTGTAATTTCAAAAGTAAATTTTTGAGTGACTTTAGATTCATCCTCAAAGTTTAGATGCTAGGTTCCTCCTTCACCTTGCTAGATATTGATCTGACGACGAGCTTAACCTTATTGGGATGGAGAGTAAATTATTTGAATTTTGATTCATCCACATATAGAGGTGCCTTTATTGAGGTGGAAAATTTAGCAACCAGTCTTTTGGATCATCTAGTTTTTCATCATTTTCTCCAACCCCTTGTGGGGGTGGATTCACCACCATGGCTGAAGACACTGCAACAGGAGTAGTGTTAGTCAAATCTCTACTAAATGAGTTAAATCCTTTCAAATCCATGGAATATGAATAATCTACAATAGGATTTGGCACCCTATTGAGAGAATTCAAGATTTTTTCACCATCCAACCCCATGGATTTCACCACAAAATCAAACAATAATTTGACTAGTCCTTGGTGTATAGGATTAGGAGCAATACCTTTCTTCACTTTACTTATCGACCTCACCAAGATTTGGAATATAAATGAGGGTATATTCATCTAACGTTTGTGCCTCAGATTGGTGAGGAACATAAAATGATAGCTCCTCAATATTTCTTGACTCTCATCCAGAGTGAAGTATTGCATGATTACGAGAGCTACTCTAATCCACAATGTTCTCAATGATAGCCTTTTGAACCATTTTTTATTCTAACTAGGACCTCCTTGAAAATGAAAATTTGGGCTTCCTTCATGAGAGAGTGTTTCTCTTCGTTGTGGATGTATCCATTCACCACCAGTCCCATAACTTTAGTGATTAAGGAAATGGTTATTTAAAACTATAAGATCATGATTCTCACCTCATTGTTATGCCAATAATATGCCAGATGCTTCATCATATCCCTATGATGTCCCATAAACTTTAGAAGACACTGCAAGATGTTCCTTTTCTTCAAAATATTTCTGATATCTTCATCCACTACTAGGGTGCTCAATTCCAAAACTAGGTTAGCCATATTCCCACTGGCAGTCACTTTTCCTCTACTTTTTATTCCAACCAATACAACTATTGAGTTAAACAACCACAACAATCTAATAGGAATAAAAGGATAGCTATTCTTGTATTCCAAACACCTTGGTACAAAAAACATGAATCCTAGGCAAAGGATCTCAACAATTAATGATGACCTAGGCCAGAAACTTCTCCAAAAAACCACCTTGCACCTTGGGAGTTGCATCGCAAAAGTTACTTGAATCTTGCCTTTCCTAGACTCCATAAAAATATTAAAATATTTGACAAGTGTTAGAGTATTGGAAATTTACCCTATGAGGAAGGGTGATAATAATCATATAATGAAGGGGAAATTTTTTTATCCATTTGAACGGTTTCAAATTTGGGACCATAAATACATTCGAATTATGCCATCAAAATCAGCCTACCACCTTCGATGTGGCAAAATGCCACTTGAGCATGCCAACCATGAGACACCAAATTTGGATCTAGAGGCTATTGTACTTCCACCTGAGAGACCACATATAGATGTGCCTACTCACCTTGGAAAACCTTATGTTAACCTTCCAATGCCACTTTGTGCAATTAGTGCTAACAAGCCAGTTCTCACAAGTGTCAACTTTGGAACTCCACTCCCTTCATGACCCAAGAACTAACCCAATGCTCCAAATATGGTTTTTCTTTATTAGCTTGGCGTGAAAAGGATTTTTAAAAGGTTTTTTTATACTAAATAGTTATTTGATACTAATGACCAAGGGCTACCAACTCCTAGGCTCCCACCTCATCCGAAACATTTCCACCATGGTAGGTATAAATATATCATAAGACCTTAGGGATAAAGCCTAAACTTTAATTAGTCCCCATACCGTATCCATTCCTTTGTGACCACTCCTTTAGCCATCATACTGCCACTTGTTGAAGTTGTAGACACCTAAAATATGTCATGTTGAGGAGGCTATCCATATAGACACCCTTTTAGGCCATATGACTCATATTGGGCCTTCCCAAGACCTAATAGTGGTTCTAACCACTCAAATAGGGGTAACTTTGCCTATTTTAGCCTAATCTGTGATGTTATTTGATGGCTTTAGTGCATTCTTGTTGGTCCATGATGGTCGTAGAGTATTTACGGTACCCTATGATGGTCCGTAAACCAACATTCAAAGTCAATGATGACCATACCTATAACAAACGTAGGCTTCCCAAGCTGATTAAAATCCATTATAGGGCAACTAATCTTGAACGATTATGGGTGAGAAGATTCCATAAGTGACACTTGGTCTCCTTGATCCTAACTGAATATTGGTCTTGGCTTCTTTAGCAAGCTAATATTACAATTGAGGGAAATGTATAAAATGGAGCATTTCCTTCACCCAAACCCTGGATGTCTTCCACAACAAAGTGTTATCAAATTGTTTAACAGAGAGAATATTATCTCATAAGCATCAAGGTGCTATCGAAACCCAGTCATAAATCTTGTAGGTTTATCAATGGATTTTGTAGGTATTTGAAGATCAAATCACACCATTGTGCATCATAACTCATCCTAAATTTGAGTCAATTCCTACCTTTAAGTCGTTCCTCAAGAGCGTACCAAGAACGTCAACTTATCTATAGAGGAAATTGAATGTCATCGCATATCGAATACAGAGAATAGGCTCTCTATTCGAAAATTGTTGTGTTCCATAGTGGCCTTTAGGTAGAGCCGTCAAACCCTGTGATGGTCAGTAGGCCTAGTTGTTCTGAGCCATGATGGCTGCTCTGTAAATTTTATTTTCTCTGTGTTTTTCAATTACATTAGTTTAACAGTAGCTTATTTCTATTTTAGCATAGTTTATTACAAGTTTACATGCATTTCTTTACTATTTTCAGCATTTTCATTTCTTTTACTTATTTTGAAATGGGCCTCATCTTGAGAGGTTCCACATGTGCTATTAACATCTTGTAAGTGCTTTTGTGTGCAAATTTCAGGTTTCTACAAGAGAAAATCATCACACATATTCCTAAATATTGGCATCATCAAGTGGAGGTCACAAGTAAAACCTTCCATAATCATTTTTGGAAGAGCAAGAACTCTGCGGATTGCATCTTCCCCTTTAGGGTTTCATATTGTAATATTGTATCAATTGGTGAATCCCTAAGAGGGATATTTTGTAACCTCTTGTAAAGACAATTCCAAATTATTAATGAGAAGGACATCATATTTTCTTTATCTTTTTATCATTATGGTTACTTAATATTTCTCATCAATTTGATTACATGTTACATAGTTAGATGCATATTTTTTTCTACTTTATAGTGGCAATCACTATGCATGGTTTTTGATTTCATTATTTATCGCTAACTTATGGTTTTTTTGTTTCTTAAACTTTCAAGTACCATCGCTCTAGGCTACGATGACTCACAATAGTCATCGACATACCCTCTAATAGCCAACAAAGCCACCGTTCTGCACCTTGATAGCCTCAAAATAGAATTTGGAAAATCAAATTCTTAACATCTTCATCAAACAATTGGCTATACCTTTAAGTAGATCTATTACTGATTTTACTACTTTCTACAGAAAAGTTATATTTCCAGCTTTGGTAGAGAAAGTGAAAATTTTCAATTTGTAAAATCTCTACCTATGACCATTTTTGGGAACAATGGCCTCTACTTCTAGCTGCCCCAGGGTATAGTGGCCCCTTTGTCTGACCATTCTTGTATATGGTGTAGACCATTTTACACAGTGACGATCCTTGATTAATTGATTGTTAGGGTTTGCTTACATGTTGCCTACTTAAAGGTCATTTTAAATTTAGGATTGCATTTAAAATTTTCTAAAATTAAAACATTTTTATTCATAATTTGAGAATTTGAAACGTATTTTTATGCATTAGTGAAATTAAAGCGCATGAAAACCATGTTTGATGGTCTCCTTGCGTTCCTCACTGTAGGTGGGATTCCTGCATATGTGTGCTACTGGTTGGATTCTTGGGAGTGTTGAATATACCTATATAAACCTGCACAAATGTGTTAGTGCATTTGGGGGCTTGTCATGGATTATACCCCATATTTATACATACAAAATGACATGTAAGATGTGAAATGTATTGAAAATCGAAGGAAATGCTATAAAACAATAAGAAAATTATACTTACCTGATCTGGAGTTGTAGAGTAGTTGTAGGCTATTGAGGTAAGCTTTCTGTGGTGAAGCTGATCCAAGTAGTACTTGTTGATGTGTTATGGATGCAAAATTGGTAGAAGGTATTCTAGAGAAATTTCAGTAGAGTTTGGATGTGTTAGTCAAAAGAGTCAGATCTTGTTTAATGAAGGATTTGGTCTTCTATTTATAGAATAAACCAAGGTGTAGGGGGTGTGGTTAGGTGTACTAAACCCTAAGGTCAAGTCCTAAGGTGGTTAGGTTAGGGTTTGTGAGGTTTCATGCATAGTCACCCTCTCACATACCCTAAGTTAAATATCCTATCCTCACACATGTGTGAGGAGGGATTAGGATTAACTAGGATTGATTGATTCCTAGGTTAGGTTAGGGTTGAGTTAGGAAATATTCTAACTAATTTGGTGCACACATGTGTGAGGATGTAATTAGGGATAATTTGGATTAGAACCCTAATTAAACCTATTTAGATGATAAAGTGCACTTAAGTGAAAAGTGAATTTCAAATTAGAATTGTAATTAGCATAATTAGGGTTTTGGAGGGAATGGTCCCATGGGAGCCCTAATTAGGCGTAAGAAAGGGCTTAAGTGACCTTAGGGAGCTAGTAGGTAGCCCTTTTATGAATAGAAGGTGTTTTGGATGTAATTGGTGTAGTTTTATAGGATTTTGTACCTACAAACAACTGAGTTGGCCTATGATGGTCTATGATGGCCTATGATTGAGAATGTGCGACTTTTAGGTGTCTACATTTTGCCCCTTTTGTACTATACTATGTGGAACATAGTTTAATACAAAAATGTGATGGGAGAAAGTAGAATATGAAGAAGGGAAAATAATGGGATCTAATCAAAGGTATGTAGCCACTCAAAGCATGACCATACAACATTGATCGATAGCCAGGAGGAGAAGGGAAAATAATGGGATCCAATCAAAGGTATGTAGTCGCTCGAAGCATGACCATACAATGTTGATCGATAGCCAATAAGAAGAAGGGAAAATAATGGGACCCAAACAAAGGTATGTACATGCTCGAAGCATGACTATACAACATTGATCGATAACCAAGAAGGAGAAGGGAAAAGAATGGAATCCAATCAAAGGTATGTAGTCACTCGAAGCATGACCATACAACATTAACTGGATGTCCAGGGGAAAGAAGAGAGGAAGGAAAGAAGAAGAAGAGGAAAGAAATAAAAACAATGTTGGTGAACAAAAATGGGTGATTGTGAATGCAACGCTATGATTTTTCTGAGTCCATATGACATTTTCAATGCCATACTAGTTGCTTGAGAATGGCAACTTTTCATTTCTTTCCTTTTGTGACCAGATTAGCATGGTCTAAAAGTATGATTATGATAAAAGCCTAACTAAATATTTATTGTTGATTGATTGATGAGAACATGGCAATAAGTGTCAAACCATTTGATTTAGTTTAACATTTGGATCGTCAACTCGTGACCATATCAGCGTGGTCGTGAAGTCCATTTCTAAATGTTGTACTAGGATTGATCAAATGTATCATCTATTGTGTACTCGATGTACATGAATGCTAGATTTACTTATCCATGGTAATGCGTAACTCTCCTGATGTAACCCATGTCTGTTTGGTATTGAGATTATAATCATATGATAATATTTAGCAAAAAAATTTGTAGACAAATGCACTAACCATGCTTTTGGATTTTCGATGTTGTGGTTGCATGCAAATATGACTTTTGGATATGAATACCCCCTCAAATGAGGAATCAACAATGAGGTGAATGAAATGTGGTGATTTGATGATGCAACAATTGATAAGATACCAATGCATGATGAAATTGATTGAAAATTAAAATAGAGGACAATTTTGGAGGGTTCCTAGGGTTTTAGAAGAAAGTTGTCTGATTTCCTAGGGTTTTGGGAGTAATTTGGAAAATTTGGAGATGATTTTAGAGGTGAAAAGTTAGGCCAAAGATGACCCTACTTTTAGCAATGATAAGCACACAATTGCAAGCCTTGTGAAGGGTGCACATGATGATTTTGTGTTGTGCCTACATACAATGTATGTGATTTTATGTGTATGTAATGTGTACATGTTTGTGAAATGTGTTTGATATAAATGATTTTTTTAGTAAATGTATGTAACCTGGATGCGATGATGCATGTATGAGAGGACTAAAATGCATAAAGGAAGCACGTGTATCGTTGCATGTACCTATATGAATGTGATCCATTCCATGATTTTAGGGAAGGTGGATAATGTAAGGCATGTGTAATGGTTTTGACCAACATAGTTGTGACAATCAAATCTTAGACCCTTAGCTATACAAGTTTTTTGGTAACTTATAATATAATCGGGCTGGTTCAAATTCTATCTTGGACCTATGTGTGTGCATGTGTAAGGTTCATTTATCCATTTTGAGGGAGGTAGGATTAACCCATTGTAGATGCTACCGGACTAGCTAGTTCATCCGTCCACAAAAATGATCTATACAAAAGCGAGATGCTAATATTAAAGATGTGTTGCCACCTGTAAGATTATTCCAATGGTAGGCAGGCTCTTGGAGCCTATTGCCAACGATGGAAATCATCCCATGGTGTTATGTTGAACCTAAGGACCAAAGGCGATAAACATAACATGGGTGATATCAAGAGACATTTCCTTTTGTTTTCTGCCCCTCATCTAGTGTCGACCTATTTGATAGTGGCATTGCTATTTTCATTTTATTTCTTTTATTTTTTTTTCTTTTTGCTCTTTTTGTATGGGCAATGAAGTTTATTTTCTACCCAGTTATTTAATTTTGCTTATGATTGATCCCTTTGTTTATCCCCAAGTCGTATGTTGACCATGTAGGTGATAGGATGAGTAGGTAATACCATTAACTAGATGGCGATATCTATTCAAGATGTCCTCTTTCCTAGGCTCAAAATTGGTAATGTGTAACCTGTTGTAAGTGATTCATGAGAGAAGTTGAACCAGCCTAAAATATCATAAGAATAATGTACAAGACTCAGTAGCTATAGGTGACACTTGATTGCTTAAACTACAGAGTAGCCAAAATTAAACACGACACCTATGTATACCCTAATATTGGAAAGGGGAATGGAAATCTAGGTGGTGATGTTAACAAGTGCATGTATTATTCCTGTTGAGGCACATTTTGGGGGAGAATGTACAAACATGAATTAAAATTTTAACTATAAATCATGTGAATATGTGCAATGGATGTAACTATAAATGATGCAAACGGAGGAATGTGATATTTACAAGAAGAAAGTTATGCTGTGTAGAAGGGGAATTTTAGAAGAACCTATTTACAGATGAATAAAGTGTGTGATTATGACAAAAAGCATGATGCTATGATCATGGTTGCCCTAGCATGTGGGATGTGTGTGTAGTAGATGTATAGACTGTGAGCTGTATAAGTGTATGTAATAGTCGCCAAGAAGAAGGATGATGTAAGAGTAGAATGTACAAGTGGAAGAAGTGAGAAGAAATAGGCATTGGTAACCAATCAAGAAAAGAGGATCACCAACGACTAACAATGATAGAATAGAAGAAATGAATTAATGTATGTAAGAAGTAGAAGAATGAGATAGAAGAAGATGAGTAACTAACACTATTGTCGGGTGAAATGGCATAGATCCGTGTGGGAGCGGGATGGTGAAGTGATGACATGGCTAGAACTGCAGTTGGATCTATAGCTGGAAATATTATGAATATAGTGGGTGGGCACTGTTAGGGTACTTCGAGGTGGTAAAGTCTTGGGAGTGGTGCAGTGCAAAGGACTAACAAGTTAGCTAAATGAAAAAGAGCGCTCTGGTGATGGGGTACGCTCGTCATACAACATGTTGTCCACTAGGGTTTCGAATGATCTACACTCTTTGATATTGTGACCTAGCTAGTGATGGTAGATGTAAATTTGATTCTCATTGTAATTGCATGATTTAGGATATGAGGGATCAATAGATCAAATCTTAGGTAGGTCAATAAGACCCTGATGCATGATATGATGGAATATTTTGAAAAGGGTCATGTGTGGAATAGGCATAGGATAAATGTATGGGTTTGTTGGAGGTGAGCAAGTCCTAGGTGAAGGAAGATATGGTAATGGAGGCATGGGTCTAGGTTCTGGTATGGGTTGGATCCAGGGTCGAGGAAGGGATTTTTGTGGTTGTGAGGATGGACAAGCTGTGGAAGAATGTCATGGGTGAACATGGCAATAGTAGTGGCTCATCTGCAACTCTAGAGCTTCGATACAGGAAATGAGATGTTGTATCTCATGGTGTGGTGGCGATGGTATTGGAGAAGGAGGTGATCGAGATTACAAGGTGAATGGAATAGCTCAATACATGGTAGAAAAAGGATAGGGCTACGATGAGGAGGCAATGAAATGAAATGACTATGGTGATCACAAGATTGGCTAATATGGTAAGCCTCATAGTGGTGAAGGTGGTGTCTTGAGGACTGGTGGCATAGGTGATGGTCCTGGGCAATGGCATGAATGGGAAGGGGGTATGTTTGTGTGACCATCTTGAGTATCTTGGGCTATGCAGGCTTACAAAGCCTGGGCGTAGGTAGACTCACCATTGGAAAGTGGAGTGGGTAGAAATATAGGGTGAGATGAATGAGGTGTATACTCCCTATTAGGTGGGTAGTAGAATCCTATGGGATGGCGGGGGTGATTTGTAGGTGAATAGCGATGTTTGAGATCATAAGACAGATGGGAGGGTGATACTTATGCTTGGGGTTGGGCAGATTCCTCTTTTTCATCGAAAGAGGACATGGATATTTGGTTGTCGCTAGAGTGTAGCAAATAGGATGAACCTCGCTGGGGATGGGAATGGTGTCGAGGTGAGGTGTGATGAACTAAACATGATGAATGCAAGGAGTACATGGTATGAAGGGCGGTTGGTGGTTGAGTGAGATTGGCCGATGTAATAGGTTTTTGCTACGGCTATAGATGGTCCTACATGGTGGTAGGTGAGGCCACTATAGTGCTCTCCTACTGATGATGTGAGTCCTGCAAAAGGAAAAAAAAATACCCCAAGCATAAAAATGGCAGAAAGGTAAAAAATACATGTATAAAGAAATAATAAAGCAAAAATAATAGATTCACATGGTAATGTGCTTAGTGATTTATTTCTAATACTATGTGACACTCGTGATGGTGATTGTGTTTATGAATCATGCATTGAAAGCACGAAGGTGCAAGATGTTGATGGGTTCACAGTCGTTAAGGCCTTCAAGGTTTGCCAAATGATATGCTCATAAACCATATTTGTGTGTGATAATAAATGGTCCCAACCAGTTTGGGGTGAATTTATCATGTTGTTGGCGAGGCTAACTTGTGATTTGTTGGTTCTCCTTGAGAACCAAGTCACCAATATGATATTCACATTGATGTACCTTACTATTGTAGGCACGGTGAAGGTGATCTTGATATACTAATGTGTGCTCGATGGCATGGATGCAAAGTTCATCAAGGAGTGTTAGTTGATCTAGACGATCTTGGCAAGCAGTGTCATCATTAATTAAATCTTTCATGGATGTCCATAAAGAGGGTATTTCTATCTCAAGAGGCATGATAGCTTCTGCCTCGTAGACAAGTGACAAATTTTTTGCCCCAGTAGGAGTACGGATGCTCGTATGATATGCCCACAAGGCTAGGGGTATTTGATTATGCCAGTCCCATTGAGATTCTGCTACAATTTTACTGAGGATAGAATAGATGGCTTTGTTAGTGGCTTTGGCTTGGCCATTTCATTACAAGTAATATGGGGTTGAAAAACTATGGTGTATGTGAAATTTGTTGCACAAGGCTTAGACAATTTTATTTTTGAAATATTTCCCATTATCTAAAATAATTTGGGAGGGAATTCCAAAGCGGCATATGATATGCTCCATGATGAATGTTGCAATTTTGGTTCCTATAGTTTGGACCAATGGGATGGCTTTGAACCACTTTGTAAAATATCCAGTTGCTGTAATGATAAATTTATGATTGCTAGAGGATGCAAGTGTAATTTGTCCAATTAGATCCAGGCCCCATTGGGAGAAGGGCCACATGGACTGGATTTGTTGAAGTTATTGGTATGGTAAATGTGTTAAGTTGGTATGTGGTTGGCATTTGATGCAACATTTGACATACTTGCAACAGACTTGCTCCATTTTAGGCCAGTAGTAGCCCATAGAGAGAATACATTTGGTAATCGCCATGCCACTAAAATGGCCACCACAAGTGTCGTCATGGGTTTCTTGTACAACCCATTGTGATTCTTGCAATTATAGGCAATGCAAGAGTATACCGTCATAGCTATGGAGGTAAAGGATGTCCCCCAACAAGGTGTAGTGGATGGCTATTTTCTTAAATATTTGGTTTTGGGCATGGGGAAAATCACACAGTAGGAAATCTAGTTTGATGTATTCCTTGATCTATGAGAATCATGGATCTGAGGTTCAGTGATTACCACATATACACCACCATCATCTATGGGATATGTGGGTGATATAGCAGATTGTGTAAGTGTATGAATGGATATAGATGTTGTGCTAGACATTGGATTTTGTGGGATAAGGGACCCTAAGGAGGCCATGGTGCCTGCAAAATGATTTGATGAGTGTGACGCGGCTTCGATGTAATAACATTAAAATTGGGATAGGAGTTGTTGGGCGATCTTCTTGTATTGCTATAGAACTGGGAAATTACATAGCAAAAGTTCTTGCACTTGATTGACAATCAAAAGTGAATCGCCTATGATATGGAGGCATTTGATGTGCATAGCATGTGCTTATTTCTATCCTAGGATTAGGGCTTTGTACTCTACATTGTTATTGGTACAAGTAAAATCAAGTTTGAATGAAAATGGGAGTGGTTCTCTTTTAGGTGTAAAGAAAACAATGCCTACATACCTAGCGTGGAAACACTTGGACCTGTCAAAGAACATGGTGAGGTCATCCATGAATTCCAGTTCGACGTATTCCTCATATTTTGTTATGTAAAATATAGATTCGTAGGGGAGTTGGATGAGTAGGGATTGATTGTCAGTTATAGGGGCTTCAACTAGTTGGTCAGTAATGAATTGCCTTTTGATAGACTTTTGAGATATGAACTCTAGGTTGAACTCAGTTAGGAGCATAATCCATTTAGCTATGCAGGAGTTGTGATATTTTGTTCATCATATACCATAGGGGATTATCTCAGGCTATGACAAAAGTTGTGTGGTTTAACATATAGTGTCTTAGCTTCTGTGTGGTGAATACTGCTGCTAGGCATAGCTTCTCCATGTATCCATATCTCATTTCATAACTAACTAGTGTGTGAATGATGTAGTATATAGCCTGCTCTTTGTCGAGAGCATTATTTTGAGCTAGGAGTGTACCTAGAGCAATATTTGTGGCTGAGATGTATAGAGTCAATGTTAATTGTGGATGCAGCAATGACATTACTGATGGCGATGTGAGGTAAGTTTTGATAGCATCAAACATGGCTTGACAATTTTCATCCCATTTGAAATGTACTCCTTTTTGTAGGAGATGATTGAATGGTTGGCATTTGTCTAATAATTGCGCTATAAATTTATGAATAGAGGTAATCTTGCCCTGGAGGCTGCGTAATTTCTTTAGAGTGATAGGAGGCATCTCAATGATAGCTTTCACTTTACTAGGATCTACTTCAATGCCTCATTGGGAGACAATGAATCATAGTATTTTTCCAGATGTAACACCAAACATGCACTTTTTTGGATTTAGGCGCACGTTGTGTTCTAGTAGTCGATCAAAAATCTGGTGAAGATATTCAAGATGATTAACACATTTCATTTATATGGCTATGAGGTCATTTATATAGTCCTCCATATTTTTGTGCATTAGGTCATGAAAGATGTAGGTCATGGCTCATTGATAGGTTGCCCTAGTGTATTTAAGGCCAAAGGGCATGCACTTGTAGCAAAAAGTCCCCCAGGGTTTTGTGAAGGAATTTTTGTGTTGATCAGTTGGGTTGATCCGAATTTTATTGTATCTAGAAAATTTGTCCATGAGGGAAATAATTTCATGACCTGTGATGGAGTCAATGAGGGAATCAATGTTGGGTAAAGGGAAGTTGTCTTTGGGATAATATTTGTTTAGGTCATGAAAGTCTGTGCAAACGTGAATGCCACCGGATGGTTTAGGGACAAGGACCATGCTAGATACCCACTCGGGATAGTTGATGGGTATTATAAATTCAATGTCTAGGATATTTTGAAGCTCAAATTTTACTATCAATGTGACAGTTGGATGCATGCATCACAAATTTTGTCTTACTAGTTTGGCATTGGGATCTAGTATGAGATTATGCACTACTACGATAGGGTCAAGTCCCGAAATGTATTTGTAAGACCATCCAAATACTTTTATATACTTGCATAGGAAGTTCATGAAGGCGATGTGCTCCTCATGTGAGAGGCTAGCATCTAATTTGAGGCTAGTAATGAAGGTGTGTTGGATGCAGAGGAGGGTGTAAGGATAAATATTAGATTTTGTTCTCTAGTGTATAGATGGTGGTTGGGTGATAACCTAGACCAGTTTTATCAGTGGGTTATCGGACATGAGGATTAATGGGTGTACGCAACCCTTGCTCATAAAAGCCTAGTCTAAAATCATGCCAATGAAAGCATTGTAGGTAGCGCAAGGAAAATTGAGTGTTGGCTAGGTGTGTAATTGCATCACCCAAGATGGATTATGGTGGTGGATAAGTTGGTGAGGGGATCAAAGATTCTACTCCTGCATATACAAAGTTGGTGTGGTTTTCGAGACTTCCTAACTATATGACAGTTTCGATAGTCAACACTGAGTCTGAGGGACGACCAAAATCTCAGGTAGATTGAATAGGGGTATCACATACGTAGGTATCATGTATGTTATAGTCTCCTAGGCCATTGTTTGTCATGAATATGGATATGCATGGTGTAGCATGCTCTAGCGATTGGGGTAGTGTATCCGAATCAGATGATGAAGGAGAAAGTTGGGATTCTCTAATGGTGGCAGCTAAAGGGTGTGGAAGTTCATCCAAGCTGGGTGTTGGCTATTTAGGCTCATGATGTTTGGTTTTTGTGGGTTGAACAAGCTATTTGTTCTATGTAGGGGATGGCATCAGTGTAGGTGCAGGGATACGTGGAGGTGTGAATGTCTTAGATTTTGGTCGAAAGGAAAGAGGTGGTGTCTACGATGTAGGAAGGATAGGGGTTTCCATATGCAAGGGTGAAGGAGGTAATGTAGTTAGTTGTGTTATGGGTGGTAATGGTGGTTGCGACATCGTGTGTGGAAACTAGAATGGTAGGGGTTGGGAGGATTGTGGAGGCCATGAGAATGGTGGTGGAGAAGGTATAGTATCAGTTTTAGGTTCCCTGGAGGATGATGCTAATGGTGTAGATGTCGAGACTTGTGTTGTTGATGAACATTGGGATGTTGAAGTGAAAATTGGGAAGGATACCGATGCTCCTACTAACTAGTGAGAAGATACAAGGAATAGTTGGGAAGATGAGAATGAAGGCACAGGAGGAAGGTCTACGACGTTACAAAACTTAAAGGGGTATCCATCGACTAGGACACAATGAACAAGTTTGTTATGGACATACTTGAGCCAAGGGTGCAATGTGGATGAGACACACTGCATGTCTCTGATCCAAGGGTGACCAAGGAGAATATTGTATTGCATTTATTCTTGGATAATGTGAAAGAGGATGGGGATCGTACGGATGCCTATGCAAATGGGTAGAACTATGGATCCTACGGTAGGTCTCATGGAACCATAAAAAGCACATAGGTATATGGAAAGTGTGGAAAAATGTGATGGAGGAAGGTGTAAGTGATGCAAGGCTACTGTTGATATGATACCGATGGATGAGCCCGTGTCAACGAGTACCTGCTTGTAGGTAATATCATTGATATTAGCTTGTATGTGGAGGGGATGGTTGGCTCCTTCACCAACGAGTTTCATTATCTCATGGTCATGAAAGCT
This sequence comes from Wollemia nobilis, assembly GCA_028583015.1. NCBI lineage: Eukaryota > Viridiplantae > Streptophyta > Pinopsida > Araucariales > Araucariaceae > Wollemia > Wollemia nobilis. The sequence goes on from JAQPPZ010001730.1 coordinate 6,249,493, forward strand.
AATTGAAGGTTGAAGGCATCATGGGATTCCCTATGAAATTGACAAAAGTATTTGTGTCATGTTTCTCTAAGTCAATGGAACGTAGGATGTCATTCAACACCTCACGATGGGGTTGAGATTGTTGTAGGAGGTCGATTATGGATATCCATGCGGGAGCATTGTGTAGTTGATGGGTTAGACTACCACGGATAGTAATCACATTTTAAGGTGGTGGTGGTATGGTGTTAGGCCATTGGGGTGTTTACAGGGATGTAAATTGGATAGGGGGAGAAACAATAGGTGTTGTCTAGGGTGACGGGTACTGTTGGTTTCTTGTAGTAAGGTTGATCATGCCTACTACTCCATGTGATGGAGGATTATGTGGGACATTGTTGACTTGGTGAGGGGGTGCTGAAGGATTGTTTGGAGGTCTAGGGGGATTGGATCTTCTATGATCCTATAGAGGGTTTTAGAAAATTCCTATGTTTTTGTTCTATGGGGCTAAAGGGTTTGCTACCTGAATAATGCCCCTATCGATTAGGTCTTGAAATTGCCCCTAAAAGGAGTGACATGAATTGATATTATGGCCATGATGCCTATGAAAGGGACAAAATAACTACTTATTGTAGTCATGAGATTTAGGTGCATTTGGATCCAATGGGTGGATGTCGGGTAGAACAATATGGTTACCCTCATACAATCTATGGAACAGGGTTGGTAATGGTTCATATAAGGGTGTAAAGTTGCATGGTGGACCATGTGGGCACATTCCATGATATTGTTGTGGTCGAGGTGGGGCAGAAGCATTAGCTTAGAGAGCTTGTGATTGTGGTGTATAGGGTAGAGGAGTCGATGCTAGTGCTAGGGTAGCAGCTGCAACTTGGTTGGTTTGCTATGGTCGTGGGTAAGGTTGATTCAGTGCGGGTCGATTGAAGCAAAAGTTGGAGTTATAGTTGGTTTTAGCTCTCAAATTAATCTTTCCAGATTGCACCTTAATGTCTTTGATCACTTTTTCTTGTGATATAGCATCTTCAAAAGTATGACTTTGGTGAAGTTGGAGGGATGTGGAAATGTGTTTGTGGTAGCTTTTGGAAAAGAGTGTCACAAGCTCCGAGGTGGTGAGGCTATGGGTGAGATCATGAATAATCACTCTCCATATGGCAACAAACTCAGTAATGGGTTCATCATCCACTTATCGTAATGCATAGACATACAAAAATGTGGTCTTTTTATTGATGTTGATGGAAAAGTGCTCTAAGAAGGAATTGGCCAGCTATTCAAAGGTGTACAGGCTATGGCGTGGTAACATGTACCAATCCAATGTCAGCCTAGCAAGGGATAGGGAGAAGGTATGCAACATAATAGGGTTACTACTATGAAGCTGATAACATGACGATCGATAGTTGCTCACATGTTCTATGGGATCTTCCTTACCTCTATACTTGTCGAATTTTGGTATTTCGAAGTGATAGGGATAAGGAGGGATAGGTACTGATGGATGTACTAGGTCATTGCACAATTTATCATAGCAAGTCTTTTGTGGCCCATAGCTAGAGGTGCGTAGGTTAAATATTTTGACTTTAGCTTGCAATATTTGAAGTTTAGGTGTCATAGGAGTTGAAGGTTGGGCTATGATAGTCTGACCTTGTGGATGTGGTGGGTATTGGTATTATTGTTCTTCATAATACTATGGGGAATATTATTGTGCCTGATCATGATAATGTGGGTACTATGCGACATGTACTATCATGTCTACATGCACACTAGTTTGTGGAGTAGGCAGCTATTGAGGATAATAATACTATGACTGAGCAACATGCGGTTGTGGCATGGGTACTTGTTGGTTTGGAGCTTGATGTACTGGTTGGACCATGGGTGGAAATGACCAAACTAGGGGAGGCATAAATAAGCTAGGTGTAGCTTGTGGTGGTGTAGATTTTGATGCTACTGGTGCTAGGGGTGGTCGAGATGAGGTATCAAAATATGGGACCTATCTCTGCCTTGGAGGGTAGGAAGTAGGGAAGCTAAACTATGTGGAATAATTTGGTTGAGTAGGTACATACACTACTGGTGTAGGTCCATAGGTAGGATGGAGATGGGTAGTGGGAGCCTGAAAAGGCATAGGTGGTGGTATCCTAAAGGTTTTCATAGGTAAAGGTGGATCTAAGGGTTGAGCGTCATGCACTCTGGATACCTATGAGATAGGCGGGAATGCTGCTAAAAAGGTGGGATAAGCTATCGAGGTAGGATCTTGGGTTGAGGGGAAAGTGTAAGTGTATACTTCTGCTTGTGTTTGCATCTTGTTGAGTGGTATTTTCACCCAATTGTGAAAGTACACTCTTCCTTGGGATTTGGGTTCCAAATCCCCTCTTGCAAAGAAGTCAAACAAACAACTTCTCCAAGGTCTCCGCTATATTAGCATTTGCATATGTGTATTAGTAATCTCAAATAAAGATATTCAATTTAAATGCTTGGAACACCTTAGTGATTGCAAGTAACTGTAAACAAGGGGCAATGTTGGTTTATTTTACCATGAAACTTTAGTGATTGTTCATTGAACCAAAATAAAGCAAATGTGAGTTGGCCCTCATATGACCATGATGTAGTGCCTTAATTCCTTTTATCTTGAGAGTTTTAAGGTAGATTTTATCTTCTTTATTAAGTCCAAATATGGCTTCTTATCATGAGGATGAAGATAGCCTTCAATGTGATCAATAAACTATCCCTCTTTGGTGAAATTGGTTTTCACAAAGAAGCAATAATTTATGGCCTTAAAGTAAGGGCTTTAAATGTCACCTCAACTTATCCCTCTTAAATGAAATCAAATTTTCATAAATATGAATAATTAAGTGCTTTGAATCAATGACCTTCAATGTGATTCTCAAATTACCCCTCTTTCGTAAAATCAGAATTTTCATGAAGAGAGGGCAATTTTAGGCTCCAAAAATGGAAATTTGTGAAATGCCATAAAACATAATTACTTCAATTAAATTAGAATTTTCATGAAGAGAATGCCATCATAGGCTCATGAGTGTAAAACAAAACTGAAAAAATGAAATTTGACCTTAAAATGGAAATTTTCTATTTTCGGATTTTTAAAATCTGTAATAAAACAACTTCGATGAATTTTAAAAAATACTAAACAACTCCAAAAATGAAATTTCAAAGTGCGTATTGGAATTCTGAAGTATAACCTACGCAATGGTGAAATTATTTTTAGATTTTGACATTTTTTAAATGTTTATTTTAATGCCTGAAAATTAAAATAAATTAAAATTTCTGGAAAATAAAATGCAGAAAAAGTTGAAAGAAAATGCAGAAAACTGAAAATAAAATGCATTCAGTATGATGCTATCATATTTTGACAAAACCAAAGATGTGAGGTTTCCATGCATGCAACCTAACCTATTGTACTTGCAAAACAAGCACAATCCCCATAGACTAAGTGCTGGTTCCTAGGGTGTAAAATAAATTTCAGGTTCAAGCATTCACATGAAGCAACCAAGCAAATTTGCATTGACTCCATCTACAAACTCGAAATCTGAAAAAGGGAAAAAAAATAGACATTAAATCCATAGCATGCAAAGAGAATCTCCTTCTTTCTTGCCCACAAGATGCAAATTTATGAAAACTCCTGCATTAAAAATGTGTCATTTTACAATAGTAGAATTTTTGGTTTTCCCAAACCAGTCCATGGAAGAAAAATAGCCCCAAACAAGCCCAGAATAGCCCTCTTGCCTTCAAATCTGCAACTTTTCTTGCAACAGTTTCCAACCCTCCATTCTCCATTTGATGGTCTATTTAAAATTTCTTCGAAAACTCCCTCTTTTATTTTTTTGCTGCCTTTTTGTTTGAGAAAACACTTCATTTTCAGTTTCATGAAATTCTGTCCTTTCGGCATGGTAGTACTTCTACTTAATTTCTTTCAAAATGGCACCTTCATTATTGTAACATATTCTCTACTTGGTATTATGCCCTTTGTTTTCTTTGTTTTTATCCACATTTAGTTTCCTAACATTTCCATGATTTGACACGCTTGCTTTTATCAAACACGTGGTTCGTCCTTCCCTTATGCCAAGGATGTCATTCATTTTTCATGGGCCACGTAAACATTAACGCTCATCCTCATCAAAATAACTTTATTTTATCACGACAAGATGGATGAGGCTTGGGAAAGCCTTCCCTTTATACCTTATTCATCCTCCATATGGTATTTTACTTTATTAAAGGATATTAAAAAAAACAACGCACATCATCCTTTGTCCTTATTATCAAAAAACCTTTTCGTTACTTTGTAGGCCAAAACAAAATTAGCCTTATATGATGGCTTGTAACGCTCACTATACATTTATCACCACATGTAGAGGCTAGGTCATTTAGTATTATTTAGCCGTTTCCATCCTACTGTTGCATTCTCATGTGAACACCCCTAGGCATTACTGATGTCACCCGACTCCGTCGTGGCATTGTTCCTTTGAAACCGACATCTATGTTGTAACTCGATGATCTCCACATATCCATGCCTTGTCAAAATTCTAACCGGGGCTGCCGTGATTTTTTTGCGGTATACACCTTTGCACACATAATCAATGCGTCGTCGATGTGTATCTCACGCTCGCATATTACACCCAGTCACTGACGTCTTTCGTTTAACGTAAACCTGCCACTTCGTTCATTGCATGAATATATCTAGCTTGTCTTGTTCTTCTATCAGATCAATCGTCGACACCACTTATCTCAAATTTTGCTTCACGACATCCAAATTTGGCTTGTCACGTCTAGTACATTATCACTTGTCCATGGAGATATACCATCGCTATGTTGTCGTATCAACAAATTTTCTTGATGTCCATATTCTTTGTCGAACCTCCGCCATTCACGACTGAAAAATCCTCCATTGTGCACGCAACCAAGCTTTCTGATTGGTCACCCTTATGTCTATGTTAGAGCCTTGAAAATGATGTTCATCACGCTATCATCAAATGCCTATTCGTTTGTAGCTGTTGGATACCATTAAACTTATTGCCGCTAATTCCTTCTTATCAGGAAACAACTCCCGATCCAACATTCACTCGACTATCTTTGTTGGTCATTGAATCCACCAAAAACCCCATCCATGTCATCGGCAGGTGAGTTGTATTTTTGTCCACGTAATCTCTGTATCGCTGCCTTATGACTATTGTTTTCTTCAACAACACGCATACTCTTTTCTGTCGAGCTTTATGTCTTGGCCAGCGTGTGTTGGCTTTATTCCCCACATGGATATGGTAGTACTACGGTTTGGCCTTGATACAAAAATTTATGGCATCAGTATACTCATCCTATCCTCCACGTGGATACTGCCATTCACACTGGTTATGTATTTCCAACCTCGTCGGCTTTCGAAATTTGACCCCGCAATTCCTGTATGTCTATCATGCCTTCGAAGGTAGCGTTTGATTTAAAACATGTTGAGGGGTATTTTCACCCAATTGTGAAAATACCACTATGGACTCCTAAAGCCAGTGCACTCCTATGGCTATGTGCGGTCAGAATCTACTCAGTTGAAATATATAGTGCTATTTGCCTCAGGTCTTACTCATGCAAGAAACGTGTCGTGTCCTTGCCATGCCAACTCCCATGAAATACTTTGCATCTAGCTCATCTCTCTATTCACTCTCCAAGGCACTGTTGTGCATTCAGATAATGTATATGCCACACCAATAGATAACGTTTGTGCTGGTCTACCATCTCAGATGCTATCCCCTGAGGTGTCCAACTAAGACCCTAGACTGCCATACGTTTTCGTGATGCCTACATGGCAACCATCGAGTAGAATCCTATGCTTCGCTACCGATAATCTTGTACATCGGTGAGTACCTGGGCATGGAAATCATCCACTGTTAGCTGTGTGGATGCCCTAACAAAGAGTGAATCAACCTCTGGTCGCCAAATGGCTCATTGCCTAGGGCCAACTTTCATCGAAGTTCGCACGCACATGCACCTGTATACATTAAAACCAAATATTATTCCCATGCTAAAATTAACCTTCAAAAGGCTTAAAGTGAGATGAGCCTTTTAAAGAAATGATTTTATTATTTTTTTGAATATACATTATTATATATATAAATATATACAATAATATATATGTTTTATTATTGTTTTAAACGTATTATTATTATTATTATTATTTTTTTACTTCATGAATTTTATTTATTTTAATTTATTATTATAATTATATATAAAACTTATATAATTATAATAATGTTTTCTTTATCTTTATTTGATTTTCACTTTATTTAAGGAGACATCTTTAAATGGTTAATTATTGAAAATGAAATAACATAGAAAAATTAAGTTAACCATTTAAGACTTCCAACACCAGAAAGGAATTTCTCAACTCAAACTTATCAAGCCAACCCCGATGACCAAATATTTAAGACCCACGTAAAAGAAACACTAACCACAAAATCGATGAAAAACTTGCCGACACAACAATGATGATAAAAAATCGTCAACCACAAGATGACAACAAAAGAAACGTCGACAATAAAATATCGTCGACAAGAAAATATCGTCGACAAGAAAAAATTATTGACAAAAACTAATGATAAATGCAAATTCAAAACAAGCCGAGCATTAGACACTCGAAACCAACATGCAAACACCCAAATACCAAAAATAAAAAGGTGGGTCCCCAATTTTGGGGTACGTTGTGGAGCAGCCACAACAAATGGCGACTCTGCTGGGAAATGCTCCTGAGCATTTCGGTGAGAACCCAACCTGAAAACCTTCACAAACTCAAACACAAGCGTCAGCAAATATCCAAAGAATGAAACTAGATGAGAAATACATGAAGCATTAGAATTATTCAGCGTCAGCTCAATGTGTGCAGTGTGCTTCATTCTCTATCGTTTGAAACTTGTTCAACTTTCCATCATCTGTTTCACTTATGATTCGTGCATATGAGAAGTTATGGATGATTCCTGTAGGATTTAATGTATGGTGAAGATGCTAGAGATATAACAACCTGCTTTGCAAAGGCTCAAACTTTCTAGTACCATGAACAAACATATTAAAACTGTCAAACCCTCTTAGGACCAAATATGTGTATACCTGAATTAATTTACTAGATCCCAAAGTTGGTTATGTGTCACTACCATCTTGAACCCATGTGCAAGTGTAAGTGAAATCAGAGCTTTGGGGAATAGGATTCCCAACCTAAGCGAGATGGGAATTTAACCCTATCCTTACTACTCCGATCTAGAGTTCATTACCTCATCTTGAACAAAATGATTTAACCTGTTATGGATGAAACTGTCAGGCTAGCCTGTCCGTTTGAGCAATCAATGGTCTTGCTTTTAGACAAGACATGTTGCCACACATGAGCATACTCCACTTCCAGTCAGGCGTCTATAGCCCCGATGGAGATTAACCCCATAATCCAAGATTTGGCTTTACTTTTGATTTCTTGAACCTTGGGGATGACTACCCATCCTTGCAAGGGACATGTAGTACGATCCTTCCAATCCAATATTAATGATGAAATGAAAGTAGAATGAAAAATATTTGCTTTGGAATTTCAAGTTCTTGAGTAGGCAAAATAGAAGCTTTGGGGAATCGGATTCTCAACCTAAGCGAGATGAGAATTAGACCCTATCCTTACTACTCCATGAAGGTCAAATCAGAGCTTTGGGGAGTTGGATCCTCAACCTAAGTTCGATGGGGATTTAACCCTATCCTTACTACTCCGATTTTAGGCTTTAAGCACTATGGGAGTGGTAAAAACCACTATTTTAAGGATTATGTTGCATGATAGGACAGACACGAAATACTCCTTTCGCCTCACCTTTTCTTCCAAGTATGGTTTTGACCATTTTGCTCAAGATCCTCTTTAATATGTGTAGAACGTGCTTGGTTCAAGATAGTTCGGGCATCAGTTCCCAACCTTAGGATCCTTTTAATATATGTTATGTAATAACCCTAAGAGGATTCGACACCTTTTCAATGATTGTATTTGAAATGAAGATGCAATTGAGATGAAATGTATATGCAATGTGGAATGTAACATGAGATATGGATGAATGCATTGCTCTTTTTGAAATGCGGATGGAGTATACCACCTACTTTGCCATAATTTGTAAAACTGACAACTTCATGCATCACAAGTTCCAAACGATATTCTTTAATGTGTTTGCGATACTCGTGGAGCTTTCTGCAATACAATTCCGATGTTTCATATTCTCTTAGTCTTAGTCAACATTCATAAGGACATAAGTTGACATCTCGCTTTTTTTTTTTCAAGACAAACCAAAAGTGTCCAAAGGACCAACACACAAAACTTAAAACCAAAACTGAAATGCAAAACCAACATCAAAACCAAAAAATTATATACAAATGTACAATATGATACAAATCTCACATGACTTAAGGGCTAAAATAATGCTTTAGAACTTGCCCATTAACCGGTAACATCAAATATTTCCCATCCAAAGTTCTTAGTCTGAAAGTATTTTCCCCTAGGATTTCGGAAATTTGATAAGGGCCTAACCAAAGACAATCAAACTTTTTGTGATCCCCTTTCTCCTCATGTTTTTTATCCCACAATAAAACCAAGTCAGAGATCCTAAAAGACTTAATTTTGGCTCTTTTATCAAACCATATTTTAACCACATCTTGATGTTTGCTCATGTGGAGCATGGCTTCTTCTCTTTTTTCATCAAGGTGCATTAGATGACTTAATCTAGCCTCAATGTGATTATCAGTTCCAAGGTATTCTTGTGTGAAACGAAGGGTTTGAAGCTTCAAATTTGCAGGAAAAATTGGATCTTGCCCATAAACTAGATGATAAGGTGTATTCCCTATTGATTCTTTTTCTCTAGTCCTATCTGCCCAAAGAGCAAATTTTAATTGGTTGTGCCAATCCCGAGAATTCTTTTCCAATAACTTCTTAATGATGGTTAACAAATTTTTATTTGAAGATTCTGCCAAACCATTGCCTTGAGGGTAATAGTTAGACGAAAACTTTAAACTCACCTTATTATCATATGCCCAATTTGCAAATTGAGTGGAAACAAAAGCCTTACCATTATCACTTACAATAGAATCGGGCATTCCAAACCTTGTTACGATGTGATCTTCGAGGAACTTTATTACCACATCCGTAGTGGAATGCTTCGTAGGAATTGCTTCTGCCCACCTAGTGCAATAATCTGTAGCTGTGAGTATGAATTTATGGGAATCTGAAGAATTTGGGTTAATAACCCCAATGAAGTCTAATCCCCATTGTGCAAATGGTCTCATCTCAACTACAAAGTTGCAATGGCATAGTTGCATTCCTTTCTCTATTGGCAACCACTTGACAAATATGGCAAGACCGCACGTGTGCATGTGCATCTTTAAAAATGTGGGGCCAATAATATCCCGCTCTTAAGATTTGATGTGTTGTTGAATTTTTCGAACCATGGCCAGTTCCGTATTTACCATGAAACTCTTGCAAAACATTGGTAGCTTCTTCTTGATTTAAGCATCGTAGGTAAATTCCCTCATGATTTTTCCTGTAAAGAGCACCAGACCTAATAAGATAATTGGCAGATTTAAGTCTCAAGGCTCTTCTTTGAGTAGAATTAAGATGTGATGGACACTTACCATTTAGCAGAAAATACACAATATCAACATACCAATCATCTTTGGAAATGTGCTCTACATTTGAATATTGGCACGTGATTTGGGGATTGTTCTCAGCAATTGTTTTCACAAGTCCTTGTCCACGAACTAGTTTCATGGGTTGAATTTCAAGATCAAATTCTTGAATGGTAGAAATCCATTTACCTCTTCTCTCACCTAGCTCATTTTGCACAAACATGGTTTTGACAGCAGGGTCAAGCACAATGGCAAAGACCCTACTATGCACAATGTAATGTCTAAATTTTTTACTATTTTGAAAAGTGCATACATTTGCTTATCGAGAATGGAATACCTCAATTGAGCATCCTTCAAAGGAGCACTTAGAAAAGCTATGGGATTTTTTGTGTTATCTTCACCTTTATGAGTCAAGACACTCGCAAAAGAGTGTTCAGATGCAAAAGCATAAATAAAGAAAGGCTTAGAATAATCTGGACTTATAAGGACAGGGGCTCTAGAAATAGCATCCTTGATGCTTTGAAAGGCAACCCTACTTTCTTCATTCCATCTGACATTCACATCCTTTTTAAGCATCTCATTCAGTGGTTTAGCTATCTCAATGAAGCCAGAAATAAACTTCCTCACAAAATTGATTTTCCCAAAGAAAGATCTCAATTCCTTTTTGCTACCTGGGAGAGGCAAGTTTTGGATAGCTTCTATCCTTTTCGGATCAATGGAGATACCTTCTTTTGAAATGATATGGCCAAGCAATCTTCCTTCTGTCACTCCAAAGATGCATTTTTTGGGATTTAAAGAAATTTCGTGCTCTCTACACCTTTGGAGAACTTTCCTCAAATCTTTCACATGGTCTTCTCTTTCCTTTGAAAACACAGGAATGTCATCCACATACACAATGATACATTTACCTATGAGCCCTTTAAACGCATAATCCATGGCACGTTGAAATGTTGCGCCTGCATTTAATAATCCGAAAGGCATTCTTCTATAGGCAAATGTTCCCCATTTGGTTGTGAAGGCCGTCTTCATCCTATCATTGGGATGAATAAGAATCTGATTGTATCCAGAATACCCATCGAGAAAAGACATCATTTCAGACCCATTCACCGTTTGCAAGATTTCATCAATTGATGGCAGTGGGTAATTATCCTTTTGTGAGGCTTTGTTGAGATTTCTAAAATCTATGCATAGCCTTATCTCTCCATTCTTCTTTCTCACCGGAACAAGATTAGCGACCCAAGTTGAGTGCCTAACGGGAAATATTATCTTTGCGTCCAACAATCGCTTGACCTCTTTCTCTATCAAGGGCTCAAGTAATGGGTTAACAGGTCGTTGTCTTTGTCTGAAGGGTTTGGAATCCGGTTTTAGAGGGATGGTGTGCATAATAACGTTTTGATCATACGTTTTCAACTCATTGTAATTCCAAGCAATGCAATCCATGTAATACTTTAATGCACGTATTATATTTTCTCTCTCATAAGTTGTACATGCCTTTGCAATGTACACTTCACGTGGATTATCTACACTCCCTATATTGATCAGGTCACAAGCATCTTTAGGAAGTGGAACCCTTTTTCCTTTTCTAGCTTTATATCCCATATCAAACATCTTCTCCAATGAAACAATGTTCTTAGGTATCTTGTTGGATTGAAATGTAGCTTCGCTTTCTCCTTCTATTTCTTCTTGCCACCTTTGATCTTCATCAATCACTTGGTCCTCAAAAATACCTGAATTGGTGACAAATTTGAAAATGTGTCTATCATTCTCAAAAACTTGCAAGTTTTTGACGTTATCAGGTATCGATGGGCAAGGGACTAACTCAATGGAAAACTTCTTGCATTTTTTTATGTCAACTGGATTTAGCATGCCTACAATGACTGCAAGAGAATCAGCTATACGATTTCCTTTCCTAGAAATAAGGGATATATTAAAAGCATCAAATTCCTCAATGAGGTCCCTCACCCTAGTTCTATAAAGGCTCAATCTCTTATCGTGACAGGTATATTGTCCTTTAACTTGTTTGACCACCAACTCCGAATCTCCCAATACTTTCAAACACTTAACCTTCTTGCTCAAAGCCAATTGTAATCCAAAGATAAGAGCTTCATATTCTGCCACGTTGTTAGTGCAAGGAAATTGCAATCTATAGGCAACAAACAATGGTTTACTTCCTGGACAAGTGAGTTCAACTCCAGCTCCTGCCCCTTGTTTTGACTTAGATCCATCAAACTTGAGTAACCACACGAGATTATCTTCTTCAAAAGAGCTACAAGAAAATGTTTCTTTTTGAGGTTCTTCGATAGCTCTTTCAACATCAAAAGCATAGACTCCTAACTCAGGTTCAAAAAATTGAACTTCATTTGGCTTGTTGAATTCTGTGATGATTTCCTTAAGCCTTGGCTCATTTTCCACTCTAATTTGATTAGCAATCCCTTTCCAGGGTAGCCACATGTGTGAGAAATCAGTGGAGAAATAACCATTCAAAATTTTCATCCAATCCCTAGCAAGTAGCATTCCATATCGACTTGGGATATTGACAACCAAAATATCAACCACCTGTTGGACCCTAGGTTCAGAATTGAGTTGGATCTTAACATCGTAGAGGGTCCCTACCACATTTACCTCAGACCGATCCAATTGCAAAACCTTGCATTTAGAAGAAACAGGCTCTAGGCCTAGCATTTGACAAATTTTTGAAGGCATGAGGTTACTTGTGGCACCTGTGTCCACCAAACAATTGTGCAAATTTTTGCCAGCAATCCTCACAATCAATAAAAAAGGAGGGACATCTCGTCTTTCCTTTCGTAAAACCATGTGAGATTCAACTTCCTTTCCTTCCTGTATTTGACTAGGTGAGTCCAAAGCCTTTATCAATGCTTCCTTTTGGCCAGGCAACCTAGCCGCCTCTAAAAATGAAAGGCTAGACTTGGACTTCCTTAAATCCTCCACTATGTCATAAGTTGACTTCTCAAGCTTCAATGTTTTTTGCATGGCCTTAGATGTTTCTCTTCCAGATGGAGGAGGGGGATTATTATCAGCCTTAGTATCAGGAGGAAGGATAGAGTTGTTTGGTGGAGTTGAGGATGTTTTAGGGGTTTTGAACTTACTCCTCAAATGGTATCCATGGTTCCCCTTTCTAAATTCTCTAAAAGCTTGCACTTCCTGTTCCAAGATTTCATCCTCTTCTTCCTCATTCTCACTTTCTTGATGATATAGAGTTTCCACCACCAAAATGTTGTCATCTCCTTGTTGATGTTGGGGTGGACCCTCATTTGGCACAAGTTCCAAATCATCCACTTGAGCTTGGAGACAATGGGTATACCTAGCGATTTTGGGACAATTCCTTTCATTATGCTCCTTTGTATTATGCAATCTACACCCCTTTTCCCATGCAAAATCAGAAATATTAAGAATGGAACTAGAGTGACTTGGTCCTGTAGAAGTATCTATCTGATTAGCAATAGGGGAAGGCACACCCCCATTGTTTGGCTTCGTATTCCACTGTCTCCCTCTATTGTTGAAATTTTGATTTGGGTGAGGGGCATGGGATTCATACTTCTATTTTTGAACCAAATCATTACTCAATTTGTGAACCATATTTTTGAGCTCTTCAACCTCTGAATAAATCTCTTTTGGTTGAGCTATGTTATTGCTAGTTCCAGTAGGGTTTGCATAATTGGTGAGATCTTGACTTAACATTTGAGTTGGATTTTGAGCAACTTGATTTGCATAGGGATTCACACTTTGAATTGGAATTGGATTGGGGAAAGGAACTATAGCCTGAGAATTAACCGGACTAGCTCCTTGCATAGTCTGTTGACTATTTTGCAAAAATGAAGGAATGGGGGGAATGGATGTGATTGGTTGAATTGGAATGGGTGTGTAAGCGGGTGTTGATGAATATGGTTGTTGATAAGGCAAAGCATTCATGCCTGGCATTTGTGGTGCCATGATCTGATTCATCATAGGAGCTTGACCATATGGACCATATTGTCCTACCATAGGCATCTGGGGAAACCCATAACCCTGTGGTGTCATTTGTTGTTCAATGGTCATAGCTTCATTGTAGGCTAGAGCAAGCATGGTAACTTGAGGATTTCTGCCTTGCAAACATTGCCGTCATAGGATCCAATGCCCCAAAATATATTTGCAAAGCTACTGTGGGATCAATGGCAAAATGTCGAATTGCTCTATTATAGCACTTCTGAAATCTCTGATTAAAAGTTTGAATTGGCTCACCCTGGCCTCTTTTGCATGTAATGAACTGATTATAGATGATTGTGGGATCTAATGGTGACCTGAATTGGTTGACAAAAGCATTCTCCATTTGCGTCCATGACGTAATGGAACCAAGTAGGTAAGCAAATATACCATTCGTAGGCCACTTGGTCTAGGCTCATGGGGAAGAGTCTACAAGCCACATCTTCATGTTGAACTTGCAATCTTATCAAAACATCCCTATAGGCCTGAATATGTTCTTCTGCGGTCCTTGGGCCATCCGGTTTGTATTTGGGCAAAAATCTCTCTATATTCTTAGGGATCTCATGAATATCCCCTACAATATTCAAAGGAATGTTATGGGCTCCGTACCAAGGAGCTGGTGGAGGTTGGGCCATTTGATTCAAAATCGATGATGATAACCCTACAAGAACCATGGAAATGGTACTGATAATTGGTACACTAGTGGCAATTGACACCACCGGTGCAAGTCCGCTAGATGCACCTGAAACAGAAGGATCTTCTGTAACAAGGGTATCCGGTGGGATCACAATTTGTTGGGTTTTATTCCTTGGATTCCTATGAGTGGGTGAGAGGCTTTGGAATATGGTTTCCTCGATTGTTTTGGACCTAGTTGCGATGCGATGTGGTGGGTCCAGCTTGTAAATGAAACTACCCTACAAAACCTGACAAAACACTCAATACCTCAAAGAAAACCTGTGACACAAAGAAAATCCTGCAATTGTAGCCATTAATGAAATTCAAAGAATAACTTCAAAACCAATTTGTTAGTCATGAATAAAAGAAGGAACCATGACAAAGCAGTATTCTAAAAATGTAAATTAGTTTCTGATTCACCAGATCGCATATGCGCAAGTGAAGAGCATACTCCTAGTGTTGTAGGCTTTTCGATTCACAAGATCGCATTACACGCAAGTGAAGAGCATAATACCGACAACAAATACATTTTTAGACAAAAATAATTCCTTACAAATAAGCATGAAATGACTAGCAAATATCAAACATGTAACGTATGAATAATCATGTTAGCATCAACCAAGAGATGTATCCATTAAAATCAAATGAAAGTAATTGCATGGAGACAACCTCGTTAGTCAAGACCAAAAATTTTCAAAATCAAATCAAAACACATTATTCCTGTATGAACAATCAAAAGCGTTAGAACAATGCATAGCGATTCATGTCCTCCTTTTAACACTACAAGGTTGTATTGTTAAAAGAGGGCTAAAGATAATAATCAATAGGGCATGAAATATTCAAAATTTAAATCCCTATAGCATTTAAATCACACTTGAAATAAACCAATTCAGGCCCTCCTTCTAGCGCCAAATCTGTTGAGTGGTATTTTCACCCAATTGTGAAAGTACACTCTCCCTTAGGATTTGGGTTCCAAATCCCCTCTTGCAAAGAAGTTAAACAAACAACTTCTCCAAGGTCTCCGCTATATTAGCATTTGCATATGTGTATTAGTAATCTCAAATAAAGATATTCAATTTAAATGCTTGGAACACCTTAGTGATTGCAAGTAAGCTGTAAACAAGGGGCAATGTTGGTTTATTTTACCATGAAACTTTAGTGATTGTTCATTGAACCAAAATAAAGCAAATGTGAGTTGGCCCTCATATGACCACGATGTAGTGCCTTAATTCCTTTTATCTTGAGAGTTTTAAGGTAGATTTTATCTTCTTTATTAAGTCCAAATATGGCTTCTTATCATGAAGATGAAGATAGCTTTCAATGTGATCGATAAACTATCCCTCTTTGGTGAAATAGGTTTTCACAAAGAGGCAATAATTTATGGCCTTAAATTAAGGGCTTTAAATGTCACTTTAACTTATCCCTCTTAAATGAAATCAAATTTTCATCAAGATGAACAATTAAGTGCTTTGAAGAAAAGACCTTCAATGTAATACTCAAATTACCCCTCTTTCGTAAAATTAGAATTTTTATGAAGAGAGGGCAATTTTAGGCTCCAAAAATGGAAATTTGTGAAAATGCCATAAAACATAACTCCTTCAATGAAATTGGAATTTTCATGAAGGGAATGTCATCATAGGCTCATGAGTGCAAAACAAAACTGAAAAAATGAAATTTGACCTTAAAATGGAAATTTTCTATTTTCGGATTTTTTAAAATCTGTAATAAAACAGCAACTTCGATGAATTTTTAAAAATACTAAACAACTCCGAAAATGAAATTTCAAAGTGCGTATTGGAAGTCTGAAGTATAACCTACGCAATGGTGAAATTATTTTTGGATTTTGAAATTTTTTAAATGTTTATTTTAATGCCTGAAAATTAAAATAAATTAAAATTTCTGGAAAATAAAATGCAGAAAAAGTTGAAAGAAAATGCAGAAAACTGAAAATAAAATGCATTCAGTATGATGCTATCCTATTTCGACAAAACCGAAGATGTGAGGTTTCCATGCATGCAACCTAACCTATTGGACTTGCAAAACAAGCACAATCCCCATAGACTAAGTGTTGGTTCCTAGGGTTTAAAATAAATTTCAGGTTCAAGCATTCACATGAAGCAACCAAGCAAACTTGCATTAACTCCATCTACAAACTCGAAATCTGAAAAAGGGAAAAAAATAGACATTAAATCCATAGCATGCAAAGAGAATCTCCTTCTTTCTTGCCCACAAGATGCAAATTTCTGAAAACTCCTGCATTAAAAATGTGTCATTTTACAATAGCAGAATTTCTGGTTTTCCCAAACCAGTCCATGGAAGAAAAACAGCCCCAAACAAGCCCAGAATAGCCCTCTTGCCTTCAAATCTGCAACTTTGCTTGCAGCAGTTTCCAACCCTCCTTTCTCCTTTTGATGGTCTATTTAAAATTTCTTCAAAAACTCCCTCTTTTATTTTTTCGCTGCCTTTTTGTTTGAGAAAACTCTTCATTTTCAGTTTCATGAAATTCTGTCCTTTCGACATGGTAGTCCTTTTGCTTCATTTCTTTCAAAATGGCATCTTACTTATTGTAACGTATTCTCTACTTGGTATTATGCCCTTCGTTTTCTTTGTTTTTATCCACATTTATTTTCCTAACGTTTCCATGATTTGAAACACTTGCTTTTATCAAACACGTGGTTCGTCCTTCCCTTATGCCAAGAATGTTGATTCATTTTTCATGGGCCATGTAAACATTAACCCTCCTCCTCATCAAAATAACTTTATTTTATCACGACAAGATGGATGAGGCTTGGGAAAGCCTTCCCTTTATACCTTATTCATCCTCCACATGGTATTTTACTTTATTAAAGGATATTAAAAAAAGACAACGCACATCGCCCTTTGTCCTTATTATCATAAAACATTTTCGTTGCTTTGAAGGCCAAAAAAAAATTAGAATTATATGATGGCTTGTAACGGTCACCATACATTTATCACCACATGTAGGGGCTAGGTCATTTGGTATTATTTGGCCATTTCCATCCTACTGTTGCATTCTCATGTGAACACCCCTAGGCATTACTGATGTCACCCGACTCCGTCGTGGCATTGTTCCTTTGAAACCGACATTCGTGTTGTAACTCGATGATCTCCACATATTTGTGCCTTGTCAACATTCTAACCAGGGCTATCATGATTTTTTTGTGGTATACACCTTTGCACACACAATCAATGTGTCGTCGATGTGTATCTCACACTTGCATATTACACCCAGTCACTGACATCTTCTATTTAACATAAACCTGCCACTTCATTCATTGCATTAATATATCTGGATTGTCTTGTTCTTCTATCAGATCAACCATCGACACCACTTGTCTCAAATTTTGCTTTACTACATCCAAATTTGGCTTGTCACGTCCAGTACATTATCACTTGTCTGTGGATATATACCATCGCTATGTTGTTGTATCAACAAATTTCCTCGACGTCCATATTCTCTGCAGAACCTCCGCCATTCATGGCTAAAAAATCCTCCATTGTGCATGTGACCAAGCTTTTCGATTGGTCACCCTTATGTCTGTGTCAGAGCCTTGAAAATGATGTTCATCACGCTATCATCGAATGCCTATTCGTTTGTAGTTGTTGGATACCATTAAACTTATTGCCGCTGATTCCTTATTATTGGGAAAAAGCTCCCGATCCAACCTTTGCCCGACTATCTTCGTTGGTCATTGAATCCACTAAAAACCCCATCCATTTCATCGACAGGTGAGTTGTATTTTTGTCCACGTAATCTATGTATTGCTACCTTGTGACTGTTGTTTTCTTCAACATGCATACTATTTTCTGTCGAGCTTTATGTCCTGGCCAACGTGTGTTGGCTTTATTCCCCATGTGGATATGGTAGTACTGTGGTTTGGGCTTGATACCAGAATTTATGGCATTAGTATACTCATCCTATCCTCCACGTGGATATTGCCATTCACACTGGTTATGGATTTCCAACCTCATCAAGTTTCAAAATTTGACCCCACAATTCTTGTATGTCTATCATGCCTTCGAAGGTAGCGTTTGCTTTAAAACCTATTGAGGGGTATTTTCACCCAATTGTGAAAATACCACTCTGGCATCCTGAAGCCAGTGCACTCCTATGGTTGTGTGCAGTCAGAATCAACTTAGTTGAAATATATAGTGCTATTTACCTCAGGTCTTACTCATGCAGGAAACGTGTTGTGTCCTTGCCATGCCGACTCCCGTGGAATCCTTCGTGTCTAGCTCATCTCTCCGTTCACTCTACAAGCCACTGTCGTGCATCTAGATAACATATATGCCACACCAATAGATGATGTTCATGCTGGTCTACTGTCTCGGATTCTATCCCCTGAGGTGTCCAACTAAGACCCTAGACTGCCATACGTTTTTGTGATGCCTACATGGCAACCATCGAGTAGAATCCTATGCTTTGCTGTCGATAATCCTGTACATCGGTGAGTACCTGGGCATGGAAATCATCCACTATTAGCTACGTGGATGCCCTAACGAAGAGCGAATCAACCTTTGGTCACCAAATGGCTCATCGCCTAGGGCCAACTTTCGTCGAAGTTCGCTCGCACATGCACCTGTATACATTAAAACCAAATATTAGTACCATGCTAAAATTAACCTTCAGGAAGGCTTAAAGTGAGATGAGCCTTTTAAAGAAATGATTTTATTATTTTTTGAATATACATTATTATATATATAAATATATACAATAATATCTATGTTTTATTATTGTTTTAAATGTATTATTATTATTATTATTATTTTATTTTACTTCATGAATTTTATTTATTTTAATTTATTATTATAATTATATATAAAAATTATATAATTATAATGATGTTTTCTTTATTTTATTTGATTTTCACTTTATTTAAGGAGACATCTTTAAATGGTTAATTATTGAAAATGAAATAACATAGAAAAATTAAGTTAACCATTTAAGACTTCCAACACCAGAAAGGAATTTCTCAACTCAAACTTATCAAGCCAACCCCGATGACCAAATATTTAAGACCCACGTAAAAGAAACACTACCCACAAAATCGATGAAAAACTTGCCGACACAACAATGATGATAAAAATCGTCAACCACAAGATGACAACAAAAGAAACGTCGACAATAAAATATCGTCGACAAGAAAAAGTTACTGACAAAAACTAATGATAAATGCAAATTCAAAACAAACTGATCATTAGACACTCAAAACCAACATGCAAACACCCAAATACCAAAAATAAAAATGTGGGTCCCCAATTTTGGGGTACGTTGTGGAGCAGCCACAACACGTCTCTTGCTCATGAAGAGGCTGTTGGGAGGTACCCTCAAATATGGTGAAGAACGGCTCTTGGGAAGAGGATGGTTGGTACTCTCATGAGGAGTACGGGTGTGAGGTTTGAGGGAATGCTTACAGTTCCTACTGGGTAGGAATATGTTGTGCAATTTGGAAGGATGGATTTTGGCTTCCTATAGTGTACAAGAATGATTTCGACACCATTCCTATGGTAGGGGAAAATGATGCGACCTTAGGATGGGTATAGTTTAGAAGGTAAGAATCATTCCCAAACAAGGATTGAGATAGATTCTAGAAAAAGGGGTGTGCAAAGGTGGGTGACATAGGCATGACCTCCTCATCTATGATGAAGGCTGGAGGATATTTTCCTGGTGCTGTGTATATTACATGGTCATAGAATGTGGTCGAGGGATTAGGTGAGGATGGGACTACAAAGAGCAGGTAATCCTCTATGAGTGAAGTAGCGAGAATTTCACTCAAAGTTGACATCTCAGCATGAGGCATCATGTGTATGAATTATTCATTAGATTATATGCATGAATCAGATGTATCTATAATCCTCTCCTTCATGATCGAAGGAGTAAGAGTGGACTGGCTAGAGGAAGGGAGAGTTCATTACTCCATAGAGCGTTACTTCTCATGCGCCCTACTACGGGTGACCATAGGCATAGTAGCATGTGTCAAAAGGGATTTTAGGAAAAAAACCTGTGTGATGTAGACTTAACTGTGTCTACTATGAGTGTGAAGTAAGTGACATACTGTGTGTAAAAAAATAGTATATAGTGCAGTGTGTTGAGATCGGTCTGTGATCATGCAAACAATGGTAGACCAGAATCAATTTTAAATGATGAGAAAATAAAAGTGTTGTGTTCATTTTATGTGTTATAATGTTGATACTACCTATGTAGAATCACGGGTAATGGAGTGAATACTCTAGCAAATCAGGAATATCATCAATAACAAAAATCCTGCAACACCCAAATATGCATAGGATATAATGGTACCGCAACGTGCGAATGGTGACTTGTATGGAAGGTGCAGTAAAATGGTATCCTAAAGGGGTGGAACTCACAATGCTAAAGTGATTCCACTAATATCCTCTTATGAGAAGAGGTGGCACTGCCTAAGACCTGCTACTGACATACCCATGCTTTCGCTTCACCCTCGAATAGGCTTAGTCAAGAATGAAAGTTATCAATTCCACAAATTATACAATCCTTGTGGATGAAGGCGCTAATCATGTCCTACTCCACAAGTAATCGCTAGTGATAAAATCCATGGCCAAATCACAAAATTAGGGGATTTTTCGATGATGAAATCTAGAAAACCACTCCTATGGGGCTACTAGGTATCTAGTGGGGTGAACTAATGGAGAGTGAAACTTGATCCACACCAGTCTCAAGCGATGGATTGGGGATGAAGTTCAATCTCACCACTTGTTTAATGCACCACATGAGAGTGTGTGGGTTTGTGTTTTGCTAACGATGTTTACAAGATAAGAAATTAAGTAATTGCCTTTTCAAAAGAAAACTAATCCTAATGCCTTTTCGTAAGCAAATGATTAGATAGCTTACAATCTTTGTAAAGAAATGAGCTAGCTTAAATGCCTTTGTGAAGCAAAATAATCTAATTTGCAAAACATAGAAACATGAAATCCAAATGTGTGTGGAGTAAAGGGTATTATGAAACCTTAACTTGAACTTTCAGAATGTAAAATTATTTTAGAAATATAAGAGGGGATTAGAAACCCTAATTTCACTTTGGAATGTAAAGTTCCTTTTAGCAATGTAAGCTATGAATGAAGGAAGAACAACTTAGGCTTATACCATATGTAAAAACAAAATATAAATGCAAATTTATTTGAGAAATAAATTTTAAGTTGCAGGTCCTAAACATTTTAGAAACCCTAATTCTTTAACAACTTTGCAATGAACCCAAGACTAGGCCTAGTAATGATCATTCAACTAGTTAATGTATTTGTACTTCCAAAACTTGCAACGGAGGAAACAAAAATGAAAATAC
Source organism: Wollemia nobilis (assembly GCA_028583015.1). Lineage (NCBI taxonomy): Eukaryota > Viridiplantae > Streptophyta > Pinopsida > Araucariales > Araucariaceae > Wollemia > Wollemia nobilis. Next base: position 6,271,089 of record JAQPPZ010001730.1, read on the forward strand.
CTGCATTATGATGCTAAGGGGGGTTTTCTTGGCCTCTAAAAAGATCACCCTAGCTGATTTGGGGGATTTTGAGGTGTCTATGCTCAAATCGTGACCTGGGTCGTGAATTTGGCCTAAATCGTAGGGTGGGTCGTGAATCAGGTTCAGAAGCTTCAAATCAGAGATCTAATGGCCTAGGATGATTCCTAGGGCTTTTTAGGCTTTAGTGAAACATATTTTTAGTACTTGCAAGACATAAAAATAGAGGATAATGTTAGATTTATAAGAAAAATGAATCTAGCACTATCCATTGTGGGGGCCCCACCGGGCGTGCCAAAATGAAGCACATGACAATTGTGTTTGATGGTCTCCTTGTGTTCCTCAATGTAGTTGGGCTTCCTGCATATGTGTGCCATCAGTTGGATGCTTGGGAGTGTTGAATATACTTGTATAAACTTGCACAAATATGTTAGTGCGTTTGGGGGCCTATCATGGATCAGACCCCATATTTATATAGATAAAATGACATGTAAGATGAAGTGAAATGTATTGAAAACCGAAGGAAATGTTGTAAAACCACAAGCAAAGTATACTTACCTGATCTGGAGCTGTAGAGTAGTTGTAGGCTATTGAGGCAATATTTCCATGGTGAAGCTGATCCAAGTAGTACTTGTTGATGTGTGATGGATGCAAAATTGGTAGAAGGTATTCTAGAGCAATTTCAGCAGAGTCTGGGTGTGTTAGTCAAAAGAGTCAGATTTGTTTAATGAAGGATTTGGTCTTCTATTTATAGAAGAAACCAAGGTGTAGGGGGTGTGGTTAGGTGTACTAAACCCTAAGGTCAAGTCCTAAGGTGGTTAGGTTAGGGTTTGTGAGGTGTCATGCATAGTCACCCTATCACATACCCTAAGGTAAATATCCTATCCTCACACATGTGTGAGGAGAGATTAGGATTAACTAGGATTGATTGATTCCTAGGTTAGGTTAGGGTTGAGTTAGGAAATATCCTAACTAATTTGGTGCACACATGTGTGAGGATGTAATTAGGGCTAATTTGGCTTATAACCCTAATTAAACCTATTTAGATGATAAAGTGCACTTAAGTGAAAAGTGACTTTTAAATTAGAATTGTAATTAGCATAATTAGGATTTTTGGAGGGAATGGTCCCATGGGAGCCCTAATTAGGCGTAGGAAAGGGCTTAAGTGACCTTAGGGAGGTAGTAGGTAGCCCGTTTATGAATAAAAGGTGTTTTAAATGTAATTGGCATAGTTTTGTAGGATTTTGTACCTATAAACAACTAAGTTGACCTATGATGGTCTATGATGGCCTAGGCTTGAGAATGTGTGACTTTTAAGTTTATATAAAAATATCATGGAGTGCTTTATTTTGCATTTTCCTTTTGCATAAAATAAAAGGAATCCACACACACATCACGTATCAAATTTAACATCAATGAGTTGGAAGTGACATCCAACCATTGATCAAGACCAACGGTGGCCTTCATCACCACCTGTTTGGCTTGTATTATGGATTTTTGTACCCCATTTTGGCCAAGGCCAGCTCCAAGAACCATCGTAGCCATGGAAAATTGCATGCACTCTTCTTCGAAAGGTGTATCGCTGACCACGGTGAACTGGGTGAGGACTGGTAGGACCTATGCTCCCTCATCGGATATGGGCTTCATCTCCATATTTTGGTGGGTTTCACAGTCTGGACTTCATCACCAGACTTGTGTGTGAGAGCATACAGGTGAAAACCCTTTAACTCAAGTATATACATCAACAATATTCAAACTCGAACAAGAGAAAGGCAAGAAATTCAATGAATCATAACACACAAGCCAGTTTTAGGAAACACAAATAATTCTTAAACGAGATAATCATTTGTATACTTTGTTTGTTTCCTAATCACATGCATAATCAAAATAAAACATGGTCACTACATGAAGCCATGCCTAGTTACAAACTGAGGCTACTGGAAATGCATGTGAAGGCTCAGAACACCTTAGATATAGCCCACATGACCTACCTTTACCTGAATGACGTTCAAGCAGCCATCATGGAGATAACTCTACCCATGGGGGATCTACTCATCGAGAGACCCCTACTAGGAGGACTCCTGTGGGAACTCCTCATGACCAAGATGAGGATCCTTCTAGACCTCATTCATCACATGTTGTTTCTAGACAAGATCCACCCAATGAGGGGCCTAGTAGAGGGGTTGCATGCATCCGTGTACCCAACAGATCTACAAACCCTTTAGAGCTTGGTGTAGAGTACATGCCCTTGCTTAGTCGATATGGGGGAGCTACTCCTCCTGACCAACCTTGGAAGAGTCACAAGTTAGATCATTTAGATAGGTATGGTCCTAATGCAGCCCGTAGAGCCCCTTCTTCCACTCATTCTCATTCTGAGAGTGGGTGCGATGAAGATATAGTTCATCCTACTCATACACATGGAGAGTGTTCCACTTAAACATGACATACTCATGCACCATCATTACATGAGGATATCACCCCTAGGGTTGAACATAGAGTAAATGTAGCCTCAATTGATCGAGGTAAGAGGGTAGTTATCCCTTATACAAGAACTAAAATAGCCAAAACCCCTTGTATCAAGATGAGAAGTAATCAACCACACACAATGGATCACATAGATCAACTACCTAGACCTAATACTAGCCAAAGAGAGCAATTGCTCCAATATCAATTGGAGGATTTGCATCATGAGTGAGAACAATTAGATCATGAGCACGTAGAACAATAGAGATTACATCACCAATGGTTGTATGAACATAGACTGCATGAAGAAAGGATCTTAGAATAGAGGTTACATGAAGAACAATCATGTAGGGTAGCTCATGATGAGGTACCCACACCTACTACTTATAGGCAACAACCCAACATGAGGTGCACTATGCATCATCAGGAGTTGCCTCCTAGGTAGATAGACACCCATCCTCTTCACACCTCTATGCATAATTCTCAATAAAGATAATACCTAGCACCAAACCCATCAAAATATGAGGAATATGAAGAGATAAAAGTAGATGAATAAGACCAAACATATCCTGAGCCATCTTGTGAGGACTTGGTGGATGATCAAAATCTACCAACTCGATCAAACCAAAACCTTCCACCACCTACTCCCAAGAAATCTCTTTGAGAGAATGAGATAATTTCATCACAGGCCTACAAAGTTCTCACTGAGTGAATCCAATCACTTGAGAAATAGGGAGTAGGTTACCAAAATCCCACTCTAAACAAATTATATAATCAACCCCTTAATCCATATGTGCCTAGTCCAACTTACCCAGAGCATTTTGAGATGCCTAAGTTGGATAAATTTAGAGGGGATGATGATGCCCAAGAGCACATCACAAGTTTCATGAACTTGTGCTTTCAGCTCCAAGACAATGATGCTTTGTTATTGCGAACATTTGTGATAACACTCTATGGCTCTACCTTGGAGTGGTACAATCAATTACCTAGACATAACATATCTAGATTTGAACAACTAGCCAATGCCTTCCTTGAACGCTTCTCTTTTGGAGTCAAGAAGAAGGTTAACTTATTTGACTTGTCGAATCTATGTCAATATGATGATGAGCTAGTCATGGATTATAGAAACAGATGGTGCAAGATCATGTCAAAATTACCATTTACCATCCTTGTTTTTGAATTAACATGGATGTTCACTAAGAGCTACTCTAAGCACATATCATTGCTATTACAATTGTAGTAATACCAAACATTTGAAGAAGCTTTGGTGCAAGCCAAAGTCATAGAGGATATTAAGGTCTAGGAGGGAGATATTAAGCTCCAAAAGAAAGAGTGGAACAAAAACCCTCACAACAACAATCATCAAATGAAACTGACTCTATCAATCAGATTATTCTGAATGTTCCAAAAGTGGAGAAATCCCAACAATAGCCTAACTATCAGGCTCAACCTCCTCTGATGTAATATAATAAATAGCACCAATGCAATCAAGGTCAGGACAAACAACATCATCCACCTCATACATACATGCCACTACCTGAGTCTTTGGCATCCTTATTTAATAGACTATGTGAGGCCAAGGTGATAACATTACCAAAAATTAACCTTCTAGATCCAACCCATCCTAAGCCTAAAGGGTATAGAGAGGATCAATATTGTTCTTATCATAGATAAAATGGACATGATATCCAAGGGTGCTACGATTTTAAAAACCTAGTACAAAATATGCTTGATAAGAACCAATTACAAATAGATAATCCTCTAGCCCTAGATAATCAATTGGGAATATTCAAAGAGCCCTTGCCCAACCATGAGGTTAAAGGTAATCAAATGGGGCATGTCAATGAGATTCATATAGATCCACCCACATAGGGGTTCATTGGCATGATTAACATAGTAACCCAAAATAGAAGGTATAACCAACCTGAGCCACCTATAGCTCCCATTAGAATACCTACTATGCACCCCAACAAAGGCCAGTGCAAAATCCACTACCAAGTCCACCGACACAACCAATGATTACTATTAAAAATAGACTGACTCAGAGTCTACAAATAGCCTCAACTAAGCTCTCAATCTATGAGCTTATTATTCAATCCCCTAGGCATAGGGAAGTGCTCATGGAGATTCTAAAATCCATTGAGCTTCAGCCCTAGGATCCCAATGCATTCACTAACTTTATGGGGCATGTCCAAAAATACAAAGAGCCTATGATCACTTTTTATGATCATAAAATCAAGCAAGTTCTAGCTAATGTAGTAGATCCACCATTGCATATAATCACTTGTATAAATCAGATTTTATACAAGTGAGTGTTGATCGATACAGGCTCATCGATCAACATCATAACGATGACCACACTAGAACATATAAGCATTCCAACATCACATATCATGGCATCCACATTTACACTGTGAGCATTTAATGATGCCTTATGCTCGATGGTTGGTACCATAGTCTTACCTATTCAAGTGGGACTAAAAACCATTTCTATCTTATACCATGTGTTGGAAGGCGCGATGCAATATAATATATTGCTCGATCAACCTTGGATCCAAGATATGAAGTGTGTTCCTTCCATCTTACATCAATGCATTAAATATGTTCATGAAGGAAATGTTCATGTCATCCCATCAGATGATGAGCCCTTTAAATATGTTAACCAAGTTAGCAATCTAGGGAGTTCATCTTACCATCAATGCATCTGGACATAAGACCCACTTCACCTATTAAGCATCCAAAGCACAAATCTAAAGTAGTGTGTTGATCCATCCACTTCAGCACCACCATCATCACCAAAACCAATACCTACTTCTAATAAACCATCTTCATCATCTGATCCAAAGATCAAATAGAAGCTAAAGGCACCCATGGTCGATGAGCCTAAAGTCATCCCCCATGTCTCTACCATAGATATTCCTATTCCCATGGAAGAGGAAGAGTCACCTGACATGATGGAGGATATACCTCAACCTGCATCCCCTACCTCATCGATAGGATCATCCATACCTCAGGTGATAGTGCATTTAGTCAATCCTAAACTCATAGAATATTTGGTTCAAAATGTAACTTTCATACCAATTATTGAGTCTATGCAAGATATGGGGAGACCTCATATTCCCTCTTTTCCCATTGGGATGGTGGTACCTTTAGGTATACCACCCAACCAAACCAATTTTATATATGGGGGTTTTGACCAAGCCTCAAATCATTCTCCTATTATCAATCATGATGATAAACCTTTTATAGGAAATGTCTATTACCTATCAAACCTTAAATTTGCTCTATGATACTTCTACCATTTCCATTGGCATGGTAATGGTCTAGGTCTATATGAGTAGGGTCATAGAACACCCTTCCAACCATAATACCAGTTACCAATAGATAAGTTTGGATTAGGGTATTCTATACATATACTAGATGAGCTCCTAGCTGATTCCTTACAATGCCTAAGCTTAGGCTTCAGGGAAGACATTGATTGGAATCCATACACTGACCCCAACCCTTCTCATTTATGGAGGGATCATCACCCAATCACCATGGTTGCTATAGAACCACCTATAGTATATCATGAGTCCATTATAGAAGAGGAATCTAAATCAAAAGATATTTCTAAGAATGATTGGGTAGATGAAGATGATGAATATGAGGATGCAACTAAAATTACCTATTTAGGTCCTCACCACCTTCATCATCTCAACAACTCTACAAGAGATGTTGAACCGATTAGACACCCTATGGACATAGATGAAATCTATCATAGGGCTTTCCTCACTCCACCTAATTGGAGATAGTTGCTTCCCCCTGAGGATCCCATTGTCCTATCTACTCCTAGAGTGGATCCCAAGATTCCCATACCTCCTAAACCACACCTAGAGCATGGAGAGCAACCAAAAATTAATAGGTCCTACCCATACGATCATGGAGATCACCAATTATCCATTAATATGATCTCCATTGATTTAACCACACCACTCCATAATCCAAGTGACCCCTCAAAGTCATTGCACCTCAACCTTGAGGCCATTGAATTTGATCATACCGCATCACCCCCATCACCTGAGGAGTTCTTCCCATGTGAAGAAATGCTTCAACCATTCCATTTTACCCTAGGTTATGCTCATGATGTCTACAATACTGAGGTTGAATCTAAAATGATAGATCACCCAAACCTAGCAGATGACATCCATATGATCCCTACACCTCACCAACTTGAGGAGGGATCTCATATGTCAATAGAGGAGACTTTCAATGTGGATATTGGTAATGATCCAACTAATCCTAAGAAATTCAAATTTGGAGAAAGTCTATCTCCTGAGGAATGAGCCATCCTCATACCTCTATTGATAGAGAAGTCCAAGATTTTTGCTTGGTCATACAAAGACATGTCGGGTCTAGATCCAAAATTGGTTACTCATAACCTTTCATTGGACCCCAATATGAAACCTATCAAGCAAAAACTAAGAAATATGCATCCAACCATCACCTTGATGGTGAAAGATGAATTGCAAAAGTTGTTGGATGTAGAGTTTATTCAACCCATCGACTATCCAAAATGGGTATCAAACATGGTACCTATAGGAAAACCTGATGGGAGGATCCATATTTGTATAGATTTTAGAGACCTAAATAAGGCAACACCAAAAGATGTATTCCCATTGCCAAACATCGATGCTCTTGTAGATGCAACTATAGGTCATGAGATGTTATCCCTCATGGATGGTTTTTTAGGCTATAATCAGATTTGGGTCAAACCCGAGGACCAACATAAAATAACCTTTACCACTCCATGGGGTACATTTTGTTACAAAGTTATGCCATTCGGCCTTAAAAATGTTGGTGCCACATATCAATGGGCCATGACATACATTTTCCATGACTACATGCATAAAATTCTAGAAGATTACATTGATGATTTGCTTACCAAATCATTATTGCATGAAGAGCACACAGATATTCTATGAAAAGTCTTTGATCACCTGATAGAGCATAATGTCAGGTTGAATCCTAAGAAGTGTGTTTTTGATGTTACATCAGGAAAAATCTTAGGATTCATAATCTCTAAATGAGGGATCGAAGTCGATCCAACAAAGGTCAAAGCTATTTTAGAAATGCTTCCCCCAACAAACATCAAAGAACTTCGAAGCCTACAGGGCAAAGTAGCATCCATTAAGTGCTTCATAGCATAGTTATCAGATAAATGTCGACCCATGAATCGATTGCTACATAAGGGGGTCCCATTCAATTGGGATGAAGACTATCAAAAGGCTTTTGCTGAGATCAAACAATACCTAGTAACACCACCAATATTAGCTCCACCTCGACCAAGTGTACCTTTTTTGCTATATATATCAGCCATAAACTTTGCCCTAGGAACCATGTTAGCCCAGAAGAACAAAGAGAACAAAGAACAGGCTATATATTACATTAGTCACACCTTGGTCAGCTACGAGCTAAAATATGCATACATTGAAAAGCTCTATTTAGCAGTGGTGTTTGCTACTAAAAAGTTATACCATTACATGCTAAGTCATACCACGTATGTCATATCCAAAGAAAATCCTTTGTGGTACATGATGAGTCAAACGTATCATAATACATGTACCACAAAGTGGATCATGCTATTGATAGAATTTGATCTAGAATTTATCAGTCAAAAGTCTATCAAAGGATAGGTCATAGTTGATCAACTAGTAGAGGCACCTCTTCAGGATGATAGGCCTCTTATCATAGAACTACCTGATGATGCAATATTTGCATTATCAGAGTCACCCAAACCCGAAGAATCAGATAACAAAGTAGATATGACTTTGTTCTTTGATGGTTCCAAGTGTGAGCAAGGGGGTGGTGTAGGGATCATGTTTTTCATACCATAAGGAGCTCCTATGCCCTTGTATTTTAAACTTGATTTCCCTTGCACTAACAATAATGTTGAATACGAGGCTCTAATATTGGGTCTCCAAATAGCTATCACCATGAAGATTAAAAAGCTAAATATCTTTGGTGACTCCTTGCTCATAGTAAACCAAGTGAAAGGAATTTATCAATGTAGATGTCCCATCCTGAAAGCTTACAAAGAGCTTGTGGACACATATCTAGCCCAACTAGATTGGTATGACATCGAGGTAGTCCCTCGTACATCTAATCGATTTGTGGACACAATGGCATCTTTGGGATCCTTAATCCCTTAGAATCCTTCTATCGATTTTACTACCATCCATGTCAAAATTCTCTCACAATCAATGATGTTGTGTGAGGCTCCAAGCAACAAGGAATCAGTCCACATGATTCAGATAGAACCAAACCATGAATGGTTCTACAAAGCACAAGACTTTCTAAAATAAGCATCCTAGGGGTCCTTGATCTCGTAGGGTCCTTCAAAGAATGGTACTACCATTCATCATAAGGTTATCTCCCAATCTACATTTGTGCATAATGAATCACAATGGGAACAAGTTGTTCAGTCAGTAGAAGCTCTAGCTTATCAAGATTGGCTCATCCAATTAAAATATTACCTAAAACTTGGTAGTATCCCTCAAGGGATTATCGCATGCCACAAAATGAGCATTTAAATAGAAAGTGATTAGATATGTCTTGCTAGGAGATATTCTGTATCGATGGAGCTATGATGGAGTCCTCCTTCATTGTCTTGAGCCCCAAGAATCTGCTTGGGCAATCTCGTAAGCTCACGATGGTACCTACGATGGCCATTTTAATGGCATGGCTATCATTAAGTACATCCTTAGAATGGGCTATTATTGGCCCATGATGGAGAAGGATTATTATGCATATGTCAAGAAATGTATTAAATGTCAGCATCATGCTAATCTCATGCACCTACCATCTCAGGCCTTGCAACCGATTCAATCAGCTTGGCATTTTTCTTAGTGGGGATTCAATCTAATTGGGAAGATCTCTCCTCCTTATTTAAGCCACCACACATTCATTATAATGACCACTGAGTACTTTACCAAATGGGTGGAAGCAATCCCTTTGACCACTATGACTGGAGCTCGTATTATGGAGTTCATACTCCATAATATTATATGTCATTTTGGTATTCCATCCAAAATCATATCGGATAATGGAACATCATTTAAGAACAAATATGTGTAGGCTTTAACATCCAAATATAACATTCAACACAACTTTGCAACACCATATTATCCACAAGAAAATGGGCAAGCAGAGGCCTCTAATAAAATCATAGTTGCCATATTGAAGAAAATCGTTAAGGATAATCATAAGGATTGGCACCTTCAATTACCTCTAGCTTTATGGGCTTATCGCACTAGCATTCGGACTCCCACTAGGGCAACCCCATTTTTGCTAGTATATGGCATTGAGGCCATTATGCCCTTGGAATTAGAAATTCCATCATTGTGAGTCTCATTGAAAGAGTTCATCGATGATGACACTTCGTGACAAGCTCACCTAGATCAATTGACCCTTCTTGATGAATGATGAGTGAATGCTCTTGAGCATCTCCATGTTTATCAAGATCATATTAAATGAGCTTATAATATTAAAGTCCATCCAAGAGACTTTAAGGTTGGGGATCTTGTGCTTAAAGAGAACCAACAGAACTCAAACCTACCACCTCATCTAAGAGATAAATTTATGGCCAATTGGTTAGGTCCCTTCATCGTAATAGAGAAGATAGGACCTAGAACTTATCACCTAACCTTGCTAGAAGGTGTTGAGGAGCCTGAACCTCTCAACATTCTTCACTTACGGGTATTTTATACTTAAGTCATAAAACAATCATAAAAAAATCAAAATCACAAAAACAATAAAAATCATCAAAAATTCCAAACAAATCAGAAAATATAAAAACACAAAAACAATACAAAACATTAAAATACAAAAACATTTACATTATACTTTCATGCATTTCATTATATGCACTCATTAGTTGCATTGCATTAGGCATATTCATCCATTGCACTTGCATTAGGATAGGTTGTGTTTACATTCTTACGAATGACACCATGTTTGTATGTCAATCATGAATCCACATATCCTTATCATTCATATTTCCATTGTGAGTAACTATGTTTTTCAACACATCTAATCAGTTGCTATAAGGTGTATACTAGGGTTTTCTGGTCATTCAACCATCCCTAGTTATCTTTTCAGATTTTGTAGAAAGCTATCTTGGCTTTTGGAGGTAAGGTCTAGTTTTGATAGTACCTTGCATATATCAAAATCCCAACACAATTATACACATTAACAATCCTAGTTTGAACAAGGAAGGATGACACTACAAAGTGGTCCTGGTCACCTTAAGAGAAAGGTTTTCCTTGCTCATATTATTATGTGCATGGTCTAGAATGTTGATAATTGAAAAAAGGACAAGCTCCTCCCTACCCAAACAATCCCTTGCTCTTTCACAAAATGAGCAAATTCCCAAAGCAAAACAAAATAAATAGTGATTTTCATCACTAAGCAAATCCCTTGCTAAAAAACAAAATAAAAATGCAAAATAAATAGTGGTTTTCATCACTAAGCATGAGCAAGTATCCCAAGCAATTAAAATAAAAGAAGGGGGTAATGAGCTTGAATCCCTAGAATCTTTAGTATTCAAAAGCCATGGGGTGATCTCCATTACAACAATGGGTTGAATGAAACCCACATGGCAATGGAGTAGCCTTACACATGGTGATATGTCTATCACATTAGCGACCTTATTTTGTATAGACCAATGTCAGCTTATGGATGAGCTAGCTTTAGGTGGCTTGTATTGCCTAGTAGTCTAGTCTAACTACGTCCAAACTTAGGATCATGATGACCATAGGGTGATCCTCATTACAACAATGGGTTGAATGAAACCCGCCTAGAAATGAGGTAGTCTTATGCCTCATCTAATATATTCACTTTGCACACATAGGGATAGTGAATATCTGGGTCTTCTTAATAGGCTTGTATCTTTCAAGAGTCTTGTGTAGTCATTATACAACTTTTGATCAATCAACTAGGGTGTTTGAGTCTCATGGAAAACCTCAAAAATTCCCCTCATAGCAACAAATCATCTCATCAAACAATCATAATTTTCCTTATGAACTTTTGTTTATTAAGGGGTGTTCATAAAATAGGATAGATACCGGATGGATATCAACAATGATATTTAGATGACCACTGACTATTTTATGCATATATTTTAGTTTGCAGAAGCTTATAGGGAAAGCCCCTACATCTCACATCATTTCATCTCACATATGGATGTATAAATGATTAATTCTTATGATAAGGGTTAACATTTTCATTCATGATTTTTATACATTCTGTGGTGTCTACCATTAGTTTGTTAAACATATATTAGATTCATTCATTATGTTTTAAGTGATTAAAGCATACAAGTTCATTTGCATTAGACCATCCACATGAAATTAATGCATTACATCCACCATATCATATAACATAAATTAAATGCATAATCAATTAAACAAATCAAAACATGCATTTAACATTAACTACTGCATCCATATAAGCATACATAGTAGTACATCCACACATCTAGATCACAAAATCTAATCATACATCAATCATCTAACTATTGCATGTCATTAGTACATCACATATAGAACATCACATCATCATATAAGCATTACATCCATCAATGCATCCATAAACATAAATCAAAACCATAACACATAATGAGCCATAAAAAGATATCATATATATATATATGTGTGTGAAAATAAAGTACATCATGGTACAAAATTCTCATAGGCTACAACTATGTAGGTCCTCAGACCTTACACTCAAAAATGATAAATACATCATGTCATATCAAGTAGGGCCTGCACCCCCTGAGTCACCTCCACCCTCAGCCCCATATCTACGAGGCTACCTAGAGCCACTACCTACCGATCTCTCTGATCGAGAAGCTGACCTATGACTGGGATGCACTGATGACTACCTAGACTCACTCTACCTACTCCACTAGGAGCCCCCTACTGTAGACCTCTCTGGTAGAGTGCCACCACATAGCCTAACCTAAGTCTCTAGGGCAATGATATATGCTACATCTACCTTGCACTAAGCCAAAGTCTCCTCTATGAGGCTCCATAGTCTCCTAATATCTACATCCCCACCTGATACTACCGACCCTTGAGTGGATGGAGTGGATGGTGTAGCCTAAGCTATAGGTGTAGCTACTAACTATACCCTAAGAGCATCTCACTCCATGATCCTAGCATCCCTCTAGATAGTTTGAGCAGCCAATTGAGTGCGTAGAGAATCCATCATTGTTATAGCTATATCTACTTGATCCTAGAGGAGAGCTCTCTCCTTAGCATACCCTCACTACTACTATTTATAGCCTAAGTTGCTGTAAATAAGAGAGAAATCCACCTAGGTTAAGTTGACTCTGGGTAATTACAAGACAAGTATCCCAATTTGTAAGCTACATTTGTGAAGTTTGTAGTTGGGCCTGTACACTCTATAGTTGCAACCCGTAACTGTGCTACCTCATTTTTTAGGACTTCCTCCTCAACCTAGGGCTCATCCATCTATCCTACAGCCTACCCCCACTCATCCTCTATCCTACAATGAATCTGTCACTCATCCCCATCACCACCCTCCTCTAATACTGCCTCTCTAGGCCTACCCATAGGACCACCACCCTACCATAGTCATGTCACCCACCAAGTATCATACTCTACAGTGGTCCTTGGGTCCTCTAAACCAGTCTCTACCACTATAGGATCCTCCTCCTCTGATAGTGCCTCCACTTGAGGCAACTCAAACTATATCTCATCCTTACAATGATGATAGAGGATTGGCTCCTCTAGCACATCCTAAGCAATCCTAAACTATCGAGTCACCCGAGAGTAATGGAAGTACTCTCTCAATCCCATGGCATCCAATGAGCCATCTCCCACATCTGACTCTAGCTAGGTATCCTATCACCTCAGGCTAGTTAGGGCAATCTAAATAAGGCCTCCAGATGATCTACTATCATTGAAGCCTATCTAATGACCCAACATAGTGCACCACTCTACCCCACTATGGTCAACTCTATCCAACCTCCTGATCCCATGGCCATCGAGCTACGTAACCTATATCAATGTCGCCTAGATCTTCTCAGGATACTGGTAATCCGATGGGTCGATCTACCTAGATGTGCTCCTAGCCCAAAATCTAGAGTAGTAGACTACATCCCAATCCCACCTACTATCGATGTTGTATCTCATACAACTCATCATATAGGTGTACCAGTAGCATACTCCCCCATGCCATAATGATAGGCTACTATAGATCACACTCTAATAAGTCCTGCACCATGTCAAGGAGGTTCCAAGGGAACCTCACTCCTGATGAGTCTAGTAGTAGGACATTGGAGATGATGTGCATCACCACTTGCATTCTATCTAGAGAAGACATGATCCATGTACTAGTCACCAACAAGGACCACATGTGATCTATCTTCGTTAGCACCTCATATGCCCTGGTGCTAAAAATCCTCTGCAACACCCTCGATATCTCCCAAACATGAGTAGAAGTGATGGCCCATCCCTCAATGGGGATCCTATAGATTTGGTAGACATCCTCCAATATCACCATCATCTCACCCTTTGGGAGATGAAATGTGTTGGTCCTGCTATCCCATCGATGAGCTAGGGTCGTAAGATAGGTCTGATCCAACATCACTATTGGCAGACGCACAACCTGTCTGAGGCCAATCACCCCAAACCATTCCCAATCATTGATATTGAGCTCTCTCCACAAGTCTAAGAATAGGTTAGGATCCCTAGCCTGAGCTATCAAAGTTTGAATCCCAACAAAATATCCAAAAATAAATCAAAATCCAAAAACATCAAAAACATCAATCAAAATTCAAAAAAATCAATCAAAACATAATAAAAATCAACAAAAATTAAAATTTTATGCTGTCATTTTAGGCCCAGATGGCCGACAAGTGAGCCATCATACCCCGTGATGACCGCCCCAATGTGTTGAAAATATGAGCAAGTTTTTTTGTCATTGATGTCAAGAAATTGATGTTCGATTTTAGTCATCATTAATGTCATCAGGTGGTTTTTCCAAAAGGCAAGGAAGAGGTTAAAGGAAATAGGATATAATATTAATTTAAATATTATATGCCTAAAGTGGCCTAAAATATTAAAAGGAAGGAGAAGCAGGTTTAAAAGGGAATTATAATATTTAATATTATAATATTCCAGGCTAAAGGTTGAAGTGGAGAAAAAATGATGTCCAAAGAGTCTTTAAAATATAAAGTCTCAAAAAGACCCATTTGGCAGAATGTAAAGATTATTATTTAATTTATTTAAATTAAAATATTTTAACCATAGGTTAAAATTTTAATTTAAATAAATATTAAAGGCGCCATAAGTCTAAGTTTAAAATTCAAATTAAAAATTCAAATTGGAAAGCGCCAACGTTTTGGAATACTTTGCAAAGGATATAAAAGGAGGAAATATTTTCTATTTCAAATCATCCATGCATTTTCGAAGCCCTAAAGAGAAAAAAAAAATCATGCACCAAAGAGAGAAAAATATTTGCATGTGTTGAAATAAAAAGGGTAGACCTCACATAAGATAAAGTGGAGCATTAAAAATCTCACCAAGCGCTTGGTAGCGCAAGTGGCGATTGGTGGCTGGTTAAGGCGTTTGTGCAAGATAGGTTAGGGGTTCGATTTGCATCCTCTTCATTTTGAGTGTTGCAAATATTTTTCATTCATTTTTGAAAGGTGCCAGAGAGCAAGGTAAAAGGTGCATCGTGCACCTTTGGTTTTGTCTTGGGCTTGTGGCCCAATGGCAACCAAGCCTTAGGTCTTAGGCACCATGACGACGGTTGGTCGCGGGTTTCGAGTCGAGCATAGTCGTGAGGGCATTATTTTTATCGTGGGCCACCATCTAAGGTAAGAGGTTATTTTATTTTTTCCAAGGTGTGATTTGTGATAGGGGGCCACGTGAATTATTGATGGTGCTTTGATTAATTCTTGCTAAGGTTAGAGATAGGGAGTCATAAGGGAGTTTAAATATTTTAATTTTTACTTAGCATTAAAATAGAGATTGGAGATATAAGGTGTTTGAAAGGAAATTAATTGTGTTGAATATTATTGTTTGAAGATTGGAGTTAAAAGGGTTAACCAAAGGAATTAATTTTATTTTTGATAAGTGTGAAAATTGGATTTATAAAGTGTTTTAAAGAAGTTTTTATTGGTCATGATTTGAATATTATTTTTGTGAAGTTTGGATATTATAAGGTGTACTTGAGAGCTAATATTTTTGTATGGTGAGATAATTATTAAAGGAAATATTTGAGTGGAGATTTTGAAATAAATTGTTGCTATCTAACCTTAAGAATAGCAAAGAGAATTTGATTGTGATTGAGACAGGTTTTTGAATACATATCTCCATCAAACAAAACATATGGGCACATCTTCCTTATGAGTGAAATATTGTTGGATTGAATATTGTGAAATGCAAATTTGGAGTGAAAAGGATTGTTTGATAAGCATTGTTGGAAATAATTGAGTGAGCATTCATGTGCATGGTTAGGGCTTGTGAAAGAACATGAGTATCATTGTTATGTGAGATTGTTTGATAAGCATTGTTGGAAATATTTGAGTGAGCCTTCATGTGCATGATTAGGGCTTGTGAAAGATCATGAGTATCATTGTTATGTGAACTAGGATTTGTGAAAGAACATGAGTATCATTGTTATGTGAAAATTGGAATCATCTTGAGTCAAGGTTTGAGTTCCATAGTGTGAGTTGATGGAAGTTTTGTGAAACACTTGGTTAGGGTTTGTAAACAAATTGTGTTTCATTGAGTGGATGCTTTGAGTGAAGTTGATTGAGCATTAGTGATTGAAAGCATTGGAGTGATAGTTCAATTTCTGTGAAACAAATTGTTCTCTATTTCTGAATTGTTTTGAAAGAGAATTTTAAAGTGATTGAGTGATTTTTGAGTGTGAAACATATTGAGTCTCTTACCATTCTCTATATGTTTCTATGGTTAAACAAGATTTTGAGTGAAACTTGTTTATGTGATTGAAGAGGTTTTATAAAAGATATTAAGTTGAGTTGTGTATGCAAGTTTTGCAATTGATTTAAATAAGCTTTTGTAAAAGCTAGTGGATAGATTAGAGTAAGTACTAAAGGGGACTTAAGGAAAGAGTTGAGCAAGATTTTATGAAAGCTTATGATCAGATTTGATTAAGTCCTAGAGTGGACTTAAGGATAGATTTATGTGAGATTTTGTGGAAGCTTACAAGCAGATTTGAGGTAAGTCTTGGTGAAGACTTGAGAGAATATTGAGAAAGTTATAGGGTGGACTTGCTGGATAGATTTGAGATAAGTCTTAGTGAAGACTTGAGAGCTGATTGAGCAAGTTATTGAGTGGAATTGTGGATAGATTTGAGGTAAGTATTTGAGAAGACTTGTGAGTAGAGTTGATTGATTGATTTGTTCAAGCTTTGAGTTAAGGCTTGGAGCAGATCAAGCAGAATTAATTTATAATTAGATGATTTGTGCATTTCTTTGATTACTTCTGTTGATATTTCCATTGATAATATTATATAATATTGTTTGGGAAAGAAAAGTAAAAAGTGGTCTTGTGAAGACAAGAATGCAACACTTAAATAATAAAGAAATCAAATGACCCAAAGAAACACAAGATTGCACAAAATAGATAAATTTATTCAATAAATGGGGGGGAGCTAATAAACTCCTTTTGATACAATCCATGCTCAGTGAGCATTTGATACAAAGATTTACAATACGCTAGGGTTCTATGAAACCCTAGCTACAACAATGAAGTGTCTTCAAATAGTGTGTCCTTACTCCCAACAAGTTGAGTGGGCTTCTTGATATCCTATGGAGGGCCACTCCAGCTTCAACAGGCATTCAATAATATGTAGAATATGTAGATCTACATACACAAAAATAGAGAAAGGGGTTAATAACACCTATGAGGGCTCCATAGTGTGAGACCCTCAGACATCAGTAAACCCTAACTAAAAATAGATAAAAAGGTATGCAAAATCAACAGATTATGTAATAGAATAAAACCAAATAAAGATATACCTTGCTTGTGATGTTTCTTTGCTTCGTTGTTGCAGTTTGATAGCATATGGCGTGATGCAGTAGGCTTTGATTCATATTTTTGTGGTTGCAGTAGGCTCGAACATGCACTTGGTAGGCTTTGATGCGAGCTTAGGAGGCTCTGGTGTGCACCTGCGGGATACAGCAGGATCTGGAGAGCACCTACAGAATATAGTAGGCTCTAGTGAGCGCTTCGCAGGCTCTGCAATGAGCCTCGCAAGCTCTGGAGGGTGCCTATGGGTTAGGGTAGAATCTGTAGAAGCAGATCTAGGGGGTGGTGATGAATGCAATGGATGGATGGGGGCTGCGACGACGAGGGAGGATGAATGGGGGATGGCTGGAACAATAGAAGTCTTGTTGGCTTAGCTAGGGCTTTAGATCTTCAAACTCTATCTCTCTCTGCTTTGCTAGGGCTTCAACAATGACTCCTCTAGGGTGCAACTTCTAATCTCAAGGTTCCAGGGTTTGAGCATTTACAAATGCCCTTATTTATAATCCAACCTAGGATTTTCTTAGGGTTTTAGCCTTACACTTTTGATCGTGTGGCTAAGATTAAATTAGATCCTAAGGTTGAGATTACTTTTTGAATGTGACATGGATTAATGAATATGGACGGTGGATATTAGAATGGATCGGACGGTTGTGGTTAATTGAGTTTATAAATATATATTTTATAATAAATATATTATAATATAATATAAAATATTATATTAAATATTAAATAATATAAAATAATATTAAAATAATCCCAATTAGGCTAGGAAATGATGGGAAAGGGCTAAAATGGGCCTTTTGAAGGCGAAAAGGGCTAAAGTGGGCTTTTTGAAGGTGGGAAAGGTGGAATTGGGCCAAATAATTGGCGGGAAAGGTGTATGGTGGACAAGTGGGTGGTGGAATGGTTAGGATGGAGGATTAGTGGCTGTAATTTGGTGTCTACAGATGCCCCTTTTTGTACCATGTTGCATGAAACACAATATGGTGCAAAAATATGAGACACCTGCTTGGGCTATGGGCATAGAAGCAGCTTCTCTCTGTCATTGGATTTGAACACTGATGTTGAAGACAAAAGAATAAAGAATTTTTTGGAATTTTGTAGCTTACCCCCTCAATTGGCGAATGAGTTACGAATGTATCTCACAAGCCAATTGAAAATTTTGTGCAAATAATGAATGATGCGGTGGATTTGTGCAATTGATGAATGAATGATGTGAAATGCAGACGTGATACCATTTTTGCCCCAACGGTGGGAAAGGGGTTGGTGTATAAGACCATGCAAAATGTGGATGATATGAATGATGTAAAATGTTATACCATTTTTGCCCCAATGGTTGAGAGGGGTATTTGTCCAGTGTAGATGTTTATGATCATGTGAGATGTATCCCGTCATGGGAGAATCATAATGTAATGTGGTTGCCCCATACTTTGGGTTGATTCGATGTTGTTGAATAAGTTGTCGTAATGGCATCATTGAGTATGCAAGATATGAAGATGTAGGCTGACTAAGTCAATGCAGGGGTTGGGTATTGACTGTGGAAATTTCTTCGCCAATTCCATGATGGAACCAATCAAGCTTACTGGTGTCATGTATTATGACTGTTGTCAAGTGAATGAGTGTTTGAGATTTTGGTTATCCATGTTTTCATGCCCCATGGAAGAGGACATCAATGACTACCTTTTAGCAAATTGTTCTTGGCAAGGTTGTATTCCAAATTTGAGGTGCCAAATATGATTGTGATCTTTGATGATGAGATAATTGAATTTGATCATGGTCAAGTGTCCTTATTGTAGATTATTCATCTTACCGAATTTGCATGGATTGATATCGTTGCAATCACCAAGTTTATAGAATAACCTACTAGATACGAGGTTTGCTTGAATACTGGACAAATTGTGGATGAGATGATTGATGAAAATGAAATATGCTGATGGAAGAATTCTTGATGGATGGTGGTTACGCTTTCACAAAACGTGGTGTTAGTTGATGTATGATTTGCAGCTTGTGCTTCTTTGAGTTGTTCATTTTGCACATAACTAAGCGATTTATTGATCGAATGAACTCCAATTTTTGTGAAATTGTGTGAGATGATGCAGAATATGATGTAGAATGATCAGATGTGAGTTTTGTGAAAATTTGGATTGTTTTTCTACCTTTTGTGCCTTGATTTGTGTATTTTGAAGATTTGATTCGTTCTTGAAAATTATGCACGCAAAATGATTTATGTTTTCACAAAACCTGATTTTATGATGTGCATGATGTGTGGATGAAATTTGGAGGAGGTATGCTACTATTTTGATTGATTTTATCTTTGTGCCATTTTGTCACCAGGCGCACGATTGCGCCTGTGGTGTCCCGTAAGCGTGCAAGTGCACCTGGGTGCGCCAGCAAGCACCCAGGCGAGCCTACAAATTTGTAGGCATAGACCTATGCCTAAATGCACTAGGGAAAGCTATAAATAGCTTTTTGAGTGAATCTTGAGGCTCATTCTTGCATTTGGGACTTTGAGAAGCTGTGTCTGAGGGGTGGAGTGACTTTGAGAGCTTAGTGAGGCAAGTCAAAAACTACGCGAAAGCTATGGCGATGGAGGGATTGAATGCGACTGGCAGAGCTGAGGCACCATTTGCCCCGATAATGTTTAAAAACACTTTTGTCACTTGTGCATTTATTATTATTTTATATTATTATATTTTTTAATTTTTTTCAATGGTATTAATGAAATTGTTTGTTGCTGCAGTTGAGGGACATAGAGCCTCGACATCGGTTTTCTCCTCTCATTCCTAGGATGAGGAAGAAGCTAACGACTGATGACTGGGAGTTGTTGGGGAAGGTGGGCCTGGAGGGCATGGCGAGGCTAGATGTGGTGAGGGCCAATGAGGGGTATCTCTCGGCTTTGATAGAGATATGGGACCCGGATAGGGGGACGTTCCAGTTGTCGACTGGGGAGGCTATCGTTACACTTGAGGATGTATACCACATTCTCAAGGTGTCGATAGAAGGGGAAAAGGTGGTGGTTTGTCGGGACAAGAAGGCCGAGATGGAGAAGATGTTCGAGGATCGATGGTGGGAGGCCCGGATGGGAGATGGGGGTATATGCTATCTAAGCATGTACAAGGTGAAGGAGTTGGATGCGCTCCTAGCCTTGATCATGTTCATGTTAGCGAACATAGTGTTACCCAATAGCACTGGTTGTAGGTTCCCATGGAACCTATTGGGGTTGGTGGGTGATCTGCTGAGGGATCCCCAGGAGTATGCATGGGTGCCTACCTTATTGGTGCAATTGTACCGGGAGTTGTATGAGGTGATTCGGAGGGAGAGGAAGGGGATTGGGTGTAGCTTCCTCCTATAGTGTTGGGCTTGGGAGCATTTTGTGGTAGCTCACCCGAGGGGTTGCCATGTGAGTCATGGTAGATGGGGGAGCCTTATGCTAGGCAATGGGTAGTGGCTAAGGAGGTTCAACTGAGTCGGGAGGTGCACACTAGTCAGTGGTATCGGGATATGTGGTCGGGGTTGACATGAGCTGATGTGGTATGGAGGCCATGGCGAGGAGCCCGATGGGATGGTGATGGGGAGCAACTACGTCGGGTGAGGTAGGCTCAATGGTTGGTTGGGTAGAGGGATGAGGAGGTGGAGTACTTCCAGTACTCATGGGTGTTGAGGCAATTCGGCTTACCTCAGGGTGTGCCAGATGAGCCAGTGTTGTATCAACACCGATGAGATGAGGGGATGTTGCCATGTGTGGAGCCATGGCGAGTGGTGATTGAGGATGATGAGGAGATGGAGATCCCTAATGTAGATGATGTCGGGGTGACTCCGGAGTATGTGGAGTGGTTTGGTGCCCAACCAGTATGGGTACCAAATATTGCAGGTGATGAGGTGATAGCTATAGGGTTGGGGGTGACTCCGAAGAGGATGAGGGCTCAATGATCGGTGGGTCAAAGATGATCGAGGGGATTGGCTCAGTAGGCTCTAGATATGGGGTTGGTCGAGGAGGAGAGGGAGGATGATGATGAGGGGATGGATGAGATATCTGAGGTGGCTAGGTTGTGGGTAGAGTTGGAGCAGCTTCATGAGGAGCACGAGGTTATGCTCGAGACTCATAGGGAGTCGTAGGCTACTATAGCTTTGTTGGAGGCAGAGTGGGCGATAGCTGTGGCTAGTGATTAGGCTACGGTCACATGGATTCAGGTAGAGATGTTGGCGAAGGAGCATCGACATCAGATGGACTTACGGTGTCTTCGATCTAGTGAGGCATATGCACATTCCTTGGAGGATGTGTGTATGCAAAACCATATTACATTGTTGGATCCTCCTTCTTCTTCTATGGCTGAGCCATCTAGGCATACTGAGTCTAGGCAGAGTACTAGGCCGAGGGCTCCTACTAGGTCTCAGGGGTCCTCTCATGGACATTAGCTTAGTGCTTAGATGCACTATTTTGTATATGAGCCTTGGTGCTCCCTTGTAGCCTCTTTGGCATTCATTTTATATGCGATTTATATATATATATATACATACATGGCCTTTTATATATTTGTGTTATATTTTGTGTGAATGCTTTTATGTTTTATGCAATTTATATTAATGTCTTATGTATGCTTAATGTAGGCTAATCATGATGTGTATGCATAATGCTTATATGGATGATTAATGCAAGCTAAATGACATGTGTTATGGATTATTAAAATAAATGTATAATGAATGTGAACTATATGAAAGGAATGCATAGTGTTTGAATGATCTTTTTATAGTTCAAAAATTTTATTGGCCATTTTTGTTGTCCATTGTTTGGCAATCGGGGGTACCGAATTTGTTGGCGTTTGTGCCACTTGACTTTTAATGAAGACATGGAAGCAGATATGGATGTTGATATGGGAGAAGACATGGATGTTGATATGGAAGAAGATATGGATGTTGATATGGAAGAAGATATGGATGTTGAAAGGTTTTCAAAGACTCAAACATACTAGTGTCATCAACCAAACTCACTAAGGTTGTCTAACTTTCTTTAGGACCAAATGTGTGTGTGAGTGAGGTTCAATTACCAAGTCTTGAGTATGACAATGACCCTATCCAATCAAGTACCAATGTGTGTGCACGTGAGATTCATTAACCCATTATGAGTAAGTTAGGCATGACCTATTATGGAGATGACCTGAGGCTAGCCTATCCTTATGTGCGTTCAAAGGTCTCCCTTTTTGGAGGAGAGACATGTCGCCTCGCATGAGCTTACTCCACTACCAGTCAAGCATCTATAGCCTCGATGGAGATTCACTCCATAGTCCAATGGGATTGATATTTTGGGCCTTGGGGATGACTACATGACTTTCTGAGGGAAATGTAGTACGATCCTTACAGCTTTTAGGGATCGAGGGTGTAGGTGTTGAATTTGTTGATTTTGTATAGAGCTTTGGGGAATTGGATTCTCAACCGAAGTGTGATGAGAATTTTGACCCTATCCTTACTACTCTATGTTTTTATGTTTATGTTTGGAGGAATTTTGGTAGTGGTGAAAACCACTATTTTTTCTTTGGACTATGTTGCATGATGGGACAAGCGAGGGATATCTCCCTTTCACCTCGAGGTACTACCCAAGGATGGTACTAGCCCCCCTATCTCATAATGTTCTTAAGATGTGATAAATGTGGTTGGTTCAGGATTGTATTTGAAATCAATCGGTAATGCTCAAGACTTTATTAGTATGTAAAGTGTGTTTTGGTCCTAAAGAAAATCGGACATCCGTTTGGAGGTTGCTTGCTACACTAGAAATGGTTGAGTGATTGAAAACCTAGGCTTTGTGATTTTGTCATATGGTATTGTTGGCTTATGTATTTTTCCAAGGTTGCATGATTTTTTCAAACTAGGTACCCCCAATTTTATAACTTGACTTTTTGTTTATGGCCATATCATCATTACTATGCCAGATCTTTGAACATAGGATGGGATGGATGCAAATGTATATGCCTAATGCAATGGAGTGGTGATATGCAAATGGAAGTTGTATAGTGCAATGGAATATGTATGATTTAATGTATGCGAATGCAATAATGCATGAATCCAAAAATAAAAAATGCATGTCAAATGCCTAAATGCAAATGGAATGTATGCAATGTGGGAATGCCTATGTGAATGAATGTTTTTTTTTTTAAAAAGCCATGTATATAGACATATAATGTGTCACTTTTAACAATAAAATACCTTTAAATGAAGAACATTAAGTGGTTTAGGGTCCTCTATTCCCTCTAAATCGGCAAGTCTATAAGTACCATTACCCACTTTTTGAGTTATTATGTATGGACCTAACCAATTTGCTGTGAATTTGTCACGAAGGTGTGGCAAAGCATTGGTGTTTTGTTGGTTCTCTTTGAGTACCAGATCCCCTACTTGAAATTCTTGAAGATGGACTTTAGCATTGTAAGCACGTTTGAGGTGGTCTTGATAAACTCGTAAATGTTCTAATGTGTTGACACACCTTTCATCTAGGAGCATGAGTTGGTCAAGTCGTGCTTGTCTAGCTGTATCATCATCTATGAATTCTTGCAAGGAAACTCGTAAGGAGGGAATATCAAGCTCAAGAGGCATAATAGCTTCAGCTCCATAGACCAGAGAGAATGGTGTTGCTCCTGTTGGCATTCGAATGCTTGTTCTATAAGCCCAAAGTGCCAAAGGAATTTGTGTATGCCAATATTTATGATTTTCTTTGACAAGTTTCTTAAGAATGGCAATCAAGGTCTTATTGGTAGCTTCAACTTGTCCATTTTCTTGTGGGTAATAAGGAGTTGAGAAACTATGTTGGATATTATACTTCTCGTAGAGTGCTCGAACATCCTTGTTCTTAAAAGACTTACCATTATCCAAAATGATTTTAGAGGGAATGCCAAAGCGACAGATGATATGATGGAGTATGAAATCCACAATTCGAGGTCCTGTCATACTAGTTAGAGGTATAGCCTCAACCCACTTTGTGAAGTATTCTATGGCGGTTATGATGAATGTGTGTTGTCCCGAAGAGGAGGGTGAAATTTTACCAATTAGGTCGAGGCCCCATTGTGAAAAGGGCCAGAGACTTTGTATTGGTTGTAAATCTTGTGATGGTACGTGAGTTAAATTGGCATGTGTTTGACATTGTTTGCAATTTTTGACATATGTGCAATAGTCATGTTCCATTGTGGGCCAATAATAACCCATGCGTAATAAGCACTTTGCAATGGCCATTCCACTAAAATGACCATCACAAGTACCATCATGGGCTTCCTCGATGGCCCTTTGGGCCTCCCTAGGTTCGAGGCATTGAAGCAGAATTCCATCATAACCCCGTTTATACAACACGTCACCCAAGAGAACGAAATGGGCTACCCTTTGCTTGAAAGCACATTTGGTAGACCGAGACATGTCCGATGGGAGTGTTCCAAATTTTAAGAAGGCTACAATGGGGCTTGACCAAGATTCACATGATTCCATGTGTATGAAGCAAACATCTTTTCCATCTTTTGGGTCAGCGCGAACAACGACCGCTTTAGAGATTGTTGAGATTATTAGGGGTTGAACCTCTCCTAAGTCATTCTTTGGAATCAAGGATCCAAGAGAGGCCATTGCATCTACAAATCTATTAGTCAAACGAGGTAAATTATTGATTTCATACCATTCAAATGTTGAGAGCAATTTCATTGCTACTTCATGATAAAGCTTAATGGTAGGTTCTTTGCATTGGTATTCTCTAGTTACTTGTTTGACCACAAGTTGAGAATCCCCAAATATTTGAATACGCTTAATACCCATAGCTATAGTTGATTGAAGACCTAAGATTAAGGCTTCGTACTCTGTTGTGTTGTTTGTACATGATAAGTCTAACTTGAACGATAAGGGGATAGGAATCCCCTGTGGTGTATGAAAGACAACTCCCACACCTTGACCTTTCTTGCACTTAGATCCATCAAAGAATAATGTGATATCAACATCTTCCTCGAGAATGACATCATTGTCCACTTCAATGATGAAAAATACCGAATCATCTGGGAGCTCAATAATCAAGGGATGATCACTAGGTAGTGGAGCTTCCGCAAGTTGATCAACGATAACCTGACCTTTAATGGATTTTTGGCTAACAAACTCAAGATCAAACTTTGTAAGGAGAATTATCCATTTAGCGGTATGGGTGTTGTTATAAGTGCAAGACATCATGTAGCACAGAGGATTTTATCTAGCTATGACATAGGTTGTTTGGCTTAGCATATAATGTCAAAGTTTCTTAGTGGCTAAAACCACCGCTAAGCATAGTTTTTCTACATAAGTGTATCTTGTTTCATAACTTACCAATGTTTGACTAATGTAATAGATTTATTGCTCTCAATTTTGTTCATTTTTTTGTGCAAGCATTGTCCATAAAGTGGCTTCTGTAGCTGAGACATAAATATGAAAAGGGACCCCTGGCCTAGGAGGAGTTAAGACTGGTGGTGAAGTTAGATAGCGCTTGACATTATCAAATGCTTTTTGACATTCATCTGTCCATAAGAATGCTACCCCTTTTGTAGCAAGTGATTAAATGGCCTGCATTTATCGAAAAGTTGCACAATGAAGAATTTGATTGATTGAATTTTACCTTGCAAGCTACACAATTCCTTGATGTTAGTTGGGGGTTGCATTTCTATGATGGCCTTAACCTTATTTGGGTCCACTTCAATACCTCTTTTGGAGACAATGAATCCTAAAATTTTACCATAGGTGATGCCAAAGAACACTTTTTGGGATTTAACCTCACCTTATACTCTAGAAGTCGGTCAAAAATATTTTCCAAGACATCAACATGTTCTTGTTGGGTTTTAGATTTAGCCAAGAGATCATCTACATAGTCTTCAATGATTTTGTGCATATAATCATGAAAGATGTAAGTAATAGCTCTTTGATAAGTAGCTCCTACATTTTTGAGGCCAAAGGGCATAACCCTAAAACAAAATGTTCCCCAAGGTGTTGTGAATATTGTTTTATGTTGGTCATCAGGATTTATTCAAATTTGGTTGTATCCTGAAAAACCGTCCATGAAGGAAAGCATTTCATGGCCTGCATAGGTATCGACAAGAGTATCAATATTTGGTAGAGGGAAGTCATCCTTAGGAAACAATTTATTTAGATCTAGAAAGTCATTGCAAATGTGTATCACTCCGTTAGGCTTACGAATGGGGACCATGTTTGACAACCACTCAGGATAGTCAATAGGAACAATAAAATGTTGTTGAGCAAGGTGCAAAAATAGTATTGTCATTGTTGTCAACACAGAAAGATAGATCAATTGATGCAGTGGACAGGATTTCAGAGGTCAGTCAGAGCATGTACAGTGAATATCCAAGAAGACAGAAGAGGCCAACATTCAAAAGATCAAAGAAAAAGACAAGTAAGAAAACTATCGCGATATCGTGACATGTTTGGCCAGAAAGAAAAATTGTCACGATATCATGACATGTTTGGTCGGAAAGAAAAACTGTCATGATTTCACGACATATCAAAGGAGAGAGAAAATGTTGGCAAAACTGTCACGATTTCGTGACATATCGAAGGAGAGAGAAAATGTTGGCAAAACTGTCATGATTTTGTGACATGTTCGAAGAGAGAGAAAGCGCAAGGAAAACTGTCACGATTTCATGACATGTTGGATGAAAGAGAAAGTGCAAGGAAAACTGTCACAATTTCGTGACATGTTCGAAGAGAGAGAAAGCACAAGGAAAACTTTTGCGATTTCGTGACATGTTTGGAAAGAAGGTGCAAGCAAAGAAAACTATCACGATTTTGCGACATGTTCTGAGAGAAGGTGCTCGCAAAGAAAAGTGTCATGATTTCATGACAATTTGCAAGAAGGATTGTACGGATGAAAAAGTGTCACGATTTCGTGATAGGTTCGAGAGAAAGAGCTCGCAAAGAAAAGTGTCACAATTTCATGACAATCTACAAGAGAGGCTGTACGAACGAAAAAGTGTCACGATTTCATGATAGGTTCGAGAGAAAGAGCTCACAAAGAAAAGTGTCATGATTTCGTGACAATTTGCAAGAGAGGCTGTGTGGATGAAAAAGTGTCACGATTTCATGACAGGTTTGAGAGAAAGAGCTCGCAAAGAAAAATGTCATGATTTCACGACAATCTGCAAGAGAGGCAGTACGGATGAAAACATGTCGCGATTTTGTGACATGTTTGAGAGAAAGATCTTGCAAGGAAAAGTGTCACGATTTCATGACAATTTGCAAGAGGAAGTGCTAAGGAGAAAATATGTCGCGATATCATGACATGTCGGGTTTTCGCGACCCGATGAGAAGAAAAGCACAAGGCAGTGAAAGTGTTTGTGACATGTTCTATTTTCATGAGGTCAAGGCAAGAAAAGGCACAAGGTAGTGAATGTGTCACGATTTCATGACATGTTGTGTTTTCACGAGTGAAAGACAGAGAAGAGCACAAGGCAGCGAATGTGTCACAATTTCATGACATGTGTTTTCACGGGTGCAAACTGAGAAGAGGACAAGAAGGCAAAAAGTGTCGCGATATCGTGACATGTCATGTTTTCATGGGTAAAAGGCAAGAAGAGTACAAAGATATAGAAGTGTCACAATTTCATGATAGGTCACAACAGCATGATTACGGATAGTTAACTAAAGTAGAACGACAGTTACAAGGGCAATTGTAGAGGAAAATCATGTAGCCAATATAAGAAGAGTCAACTGAAGTTAGTGTGACAGTTACATGGGTAGTTACAGATAGAAATCATGCAAGCTAAAATAAGCATAGTGCATTAAAGACAGAACGATAGTTACAGGGCCCGTAAAGTAGTGTAACCGTCGAGCAACAATTATACTGAAAGTCCCACACAAGAAAAAAAGCTATTAATAGAATGCATGTACAAATTACTATGTGATAAATGAGTTACTTTCAAAAGTGTCTATTAATAGGGTGCATGCAGGATTATGGAAGTCACATAAGAACAGGTGTTTCAAGATGAAAATATTGTTATAAAAGAGCAGTTGCATGGAGAATTAGGTTGTCATTGAATGTGTGAAAGTGCTATCGAAATAGGGTTAGAAGAGTGCTATAAGAGAGCGACAAGCAAAGCCGTAAGTGTTTACTATGTTTTGATAAATTGTAGACCAGTCAGGGTCTTGTAAAAGTGAAGGTATTTTTATGTCATTGATATAGCTTTCAAAACTATGATCCAAGTTGGTGCTTGGATAGGGGTTGGTGCTCCTTTCTGTTGGTGTAGATAAATCAGGGGTTGGTGCTCCTTCTAGTGGGTGCTGGTAAACGGATTGTAAAATTGGTGTTTTGCAAAGCTTGGATTTGGACCGTAGTCCAAGCAGTCATTCTTGAGGAGTAGCCAAATTCGTGAACCTCGTTACATTGTGTGTTGTGGTGTGCTATCTTGTGATAATTGCTTTACCTACTTTTAAGTTCTCTTTGCTTCATCTTTAAGAGTTGTAGATTTGAATTTAAATAGCTACACTGATTCACCCCCCCTCTCAGTGTCATTGTGAGAATATCAAATGTATGTCTAAATTTTTTTGTATTTCCTCTTTGACTATGAGGGCTATGGTAGGATGCATTCTCCTAAGTTTTTTCTTGATCATCTTGGCATCAGGATGCAAGGTGATATTGTGGACAACAAGGTCAGGATCAAGGCTAGGCATATCCTTGTAGGACCATGCAAACACCTCTTTATTTTTCTTGAGGAGAGCAATGAATTGCTCTTGTTCATTAGGTGTTAAACTTTTGCCAAGTTTGACAATCTAGGGATTGTCAGGATCTGAACTAAGGTTCACGTCGATGATATATTCAATGGACATATGTGAACCTTCCTCAAGTTGATGTGGTTTTGGGATCATATTAAAGTCATCGAAGATGTTTTCTAACTTGTCTTGCTTATCATTGTCAAACTCAACCTAAAAGACCTCGGGACCATTGGTAGAAAGTGATAGAAGTGAAGGTGGCGGTGAAGGAGGAATGTAGTGGGCTGAAGCCTTTAATAATTCCTCGAATAGGGCAAACTTCGAAGGGGAGGGTGCAGATAAAATCTGGTCCAAGACAATAAGGCTAATTTCAATTGGAATTGGCTTAGCCAGATCGTATTGATTACGAAGTGGGGTAAATAAGTCAATAGGATTCATATTAACCTAGCGAAAGGTAGGATGGCTTGGATGGATGAATGGATGGAATGGTTGGAGCTGAACCGATGTCGAGTTGTGTTATCCCTATAATAATGAACGTGAAACCATAAGAGCAATATTATTTTTATTTTTATTTTTGAAATGTTTTGTTGATTTTGATTTTTTTTTAATATGTACATATGTTACAATTCTTGGCTTATGTGGGTGGCTCAAGGCAGATTACCAGGTGGATCATATTTTTCTTATGGAAGAAGCAAGTGGAATATGGGATGATGGATGGGGAACATTCAGAGGTAAAGCTCTTCCTGTTAGGTGATGGGGACAATGGGATGTGACTCCTTTTCAGAATCATTAGAAGTGTTTGATATGACTTCAAATTCTTCATAACTTTCATCGTCGAAATCAAAGGCAGGATAGGTGAAGTTGAAGGGATCATCCTCATCGACTTCATCAATGAGAAGTTCTTGAAGGGCTTGTTCAAGAGAGGATGTTGAGGGTAATGGATGGATGGTGTGATCTTCATCATTGAGGCTAAGCTTCTTTAAGGCTTGCTCGAGAGAAGCGATGGAAGACAATGGGGTATAGCCTAACCCAAAATGATCATAGGCACCTCTATATGGGACCTCTAAGATATCATGTATCCCTTGCTCATGGGAACCTAGACCTTGACCTTGCTAATGGAACATATTAAAGTATCAAGTTGGAAACTCCTCTATGTTAGGTATGTTGGCACGCCTAGGCTCATGTGGTTCTTCGGGTGGGTTTGCCTCAGTTGAGAAATCCAACCCTCCATAAACAAATTTAATGTTGTTTGGAGCGACACTCATGTCATAAATAGTACCTATGGATAAATAATGGTCTCAAGGACATAAAAAATCCTTAGCTATGGGAATGGCTAGGGGTGTAATGGTGACGTCTTAGACCACGTACTCACCAATGCTCAGATTAGTGATGTGGACTTCAACTTGAGTTGATGAGGTGGATGGTGAAGGCTCATGTGGCTTTGGATTGGTTGTGGATGGTGGCAAGTTAAATATGGCACAATCTGAAAGTTCGACTTGTGACACATAGGCTGATGGAGTGGGATTGGATGGTGGTGTGGAATGAGGAGATGGTACTATGGAATTATGATATGGAATAGCAGAAGTGGTTGTAGAAGAAGGGGTAGTTGTGATGTATGATGTAATAATAGTAGATTTAGTGTGGCCACATGTAAAAGAAGAAATGGATGCTTGAGGAGGTGATGTGATGGATAACTCCTCTAGGATGGGAGCTTTAGAAGAAGATGTAGATGGATTAGAAGAAGACGGATTAAGATATGATGTGGGTGGATTTGATGATGGTGCCAAGAATAGATGGGTGGAAGGTAACATGGATTCATAGGGATTTGAAATGAAATTACAATACTTAAAAGGTTTAACATCCGTGGGGATGCAATGGACTTGTCCATCATGAACGTATTTCAAGAATTGGTGGAGAATTGAAGGAACACATTTCATTTCCCTCATACAAGGTCTACCAAGGAGTATATTATATGCCATGGCTCCTTCCAAGATGTGAAACATGGTGTGCAACGTTCTGGCCCCTACTTCTATGGGTAAAACAACAGTGCCAGCTATGGTACACAAAGCATCATTAAATGCTTTGAGGGTGAATGACGATTTGGAAATGTGGGATGAAGGTAATTTGAGGTGGATAAGGGAAGTGGTAGTAATAATATTGATTGACGAGTTGGTATCAATTAATACTCTTTTGAATGGCTTTCTATCTATTAATGCCATTATGTGAAATGGAGGGTCCACCAATTCTGAACTCATTGATTTTATCTCAAAGTCATAGAAGGTAATTTATGGTTCCATGCATGTTCTAACACTCCCTAAAAAATTGTTGAAGGCTTTAGAGTCTTGGGATTCTAACTCAATTGACTTGAGTATTTCCATTAAAGCTTATCTATGCCTAGGGGATTGTTGGATGAGCTCATATACATAAAGTTTGGCTGATGCCATTTTCAAACTAGTGGTTAATCGACTGGTTAAAGTTATCACTGGCCTTATTGGATGAAGAATGGGCAGATTGGATGGGTTGGATATATTTATTGGCAAATATGGATTTGGCAATGTTTGGATGGGAGGTGTGTTCCAAGATTGTTGAGGATTTTGTTTATTTTGCCTTTGCCCTCTAGTGACCACATGGAATACTCCTACAAAGTTTTGATATTGTTGGACATGATTTACTTGATTAGGAGGTGGTTGTTGATTATTACCTCCTACATTATATTGGACCTACCCATGGTTAGGTATAGGTGTCTGATATATGCCCAAATTTTGATTTTGTGGAGCTAAGTAGTTATCCACGTTAATGGCCCCTAGGTCTATGAGGTATTGCACTATATTTTTGAACACATGGTAGGAATTGATATCATGCCCATTTTGCCGATGGTATGGGCAAAATAAGTGCTCTCTATAACTTTTAGGCCTTTTTGTGGGATCATCGGGCCTAATTTTTGGTAAGGCTAATTTTTTGGTCTCATATAACCTTCAAAATATGGTTGAATATGATTTCGCTAATGGACTATATTGACACTGGGGTCAATTGAATTGGCAACGGGTAGGTTGTTCCACAGTTGGCACTTTGTTTTGTACCATTGGTGCTTGGGTTACTGATGGGACCGCATGATAGGAAATTTATTGTTGCACTAGTTTTTGAGCCATTACATACTGGCTCATGACCACTTGATTGACTTTATTAGCTATGTTAGTCATTGAGGCTTGTGTGGATTTGGTTTGGCCAGATTGATTATTTTGGTATTGACCCCTATTTTGCCATTCTTTCTTATTAGGCTTAATGACACTCTCTTGGATTTTTATCTCCTCAATGACACTAGCCTGTGCTAAAGCCTCCTCAAATTTTCTATAAGTATTGAGCTGAAGCACCCAAGATATGGGTTTTAAGCAACTCTTGGTAAAAAGTTTGATAATTTCTTCCATTGGGAGGGAGAATGGCAACTTTGTTATGATTTCCCTCCAACGGTTTCCAAAATCATCAATAGGTTCCTCATCCCATTGTTTCAAGTAATATATATCTAATAAGGACACCTTCTTCTTAATGTTAAGGGAGCATTCCAATAATAGATCTATCAATTGATCAAAAGTATAAATACTATGTGTGGGTAATTGATTGTACCATTCAATGGCATCTCCCCCTAATGTTTGAGGAAACATTTAGAGCATAAGAGCATTATCATCGCTAATCCAAAAACATAGATGGACAAATGAACTCACATGCTCCTTAGGATCCTTGATTCCCCTAAACTTGTCAAATTTTGGTATCATAAAATTTGTCGAATATGGCGGTGATGATACCAAAGAGTGGATTGGTTGATGGATCAGTTGGCTTAATGTGAGATTTTGGCTCATTATTCCTAGTGAGTTTTGCATTAACTGATCAATTTGCTTTTGCATTGCATATAATATAAGTCTTCTGATGGAATGTGAGGATCTTGGATTATGTGGTGGTTGGTTAATGGGCTAGATGATAGATGTTGGGGTGTGACCAATATGGTATTGTGGAATGAATTGGGTTTGTTATGTGGAGAAGATTAATGGTTGAAATATGGGGATGATTGATGAGGATTGTGTTGTTGGTTAGTGGTAATGTTTATTGGTATGGTGGATGTGTGGAGTGGTGGTGGATTGGGGATGGACACTATGGAATATTGAGGGATCCATACTAAATTTTGATTGGTGAGTGGAGGTTTATTCGAAACTCCTTGGATCATAGGGTCTATGTAAGCTAATTGTTTTACTCTTCTTCATTGTGAAAGCAACCTATTGATGAGCCCCAATGTATCCGTAAGTTCTTGATTTGACCATGTGTCAAATTATGGGGTTGTGGTTGGATGAGATGATGGATGGGTTGATGATGATGGATGATTAGTCATGGTTATGTTGGCTAAGTGAGATGATGGAGGTGTGGATGATATGGTTATGTTGGCTAAGTGAGATGATGGAGGTGTGGATGACACTGTCATGTTGGCTAAGTGAGATGATGGAGGTGTGGATGATGATGGATGAGAGGACATGGGTATGGTGCAAGTTGCATTTGATTTTAAAACTTGGAGGATAGGGACTTGTGAGGTAGCATTGACATACTCCTCATACAAGGGGTTGGTATAGGTGGATGTGAGATAAGTGTTTGGAACACTTGGGATTTGTGGTGGTTGGCTCATGGAGGAAGGCATACCATATTCATAACTTGAATTAGGATATCCTTGGGCAAGGTAGGTGGTAGCCAATTCATATTCTTCAAAATCTTCTTGGCTAAGGGGCTCTAAGACATAGTTAGAAGCCTTGTAAAGGGCCTGCACTCTATCCATGTCTATGTAGGTGGTGGCTATCTCCACATTATGTGAATGTGTCTCTACTTGAGAGTGGGGTGGATGGGATGATCCAAAAAAAGTAGTCTGAACCATATTGGATGGGGCTACCGAAGTAGCGGTCTCATGGGAACTATTTTCCATTAAACTACTTTGGTTTATTATTTTCTTTTATTGTCGTGTTAGCACCATAAAGTAGTTAAACCAAAGATTCAAAGCTTATCTAAATCATACAAATTAAAAAAATTTCCAAAATTTAAAGCAAAGAAGACAATCAGTCCTAGGTTTCACCTTGTGTGGCTTACCTTGTTCATTAATTATTTTCTTTCTTTAATGTGAAGTTCCTTTTAGAATTGTTGGTTTATGTGTTTTGATGTAACTTAATCTTGTTTAATTAAAAATAAAGTTAAAAACTAAGGCTAGCTAGGGCAATGAGATTCTTGTTGGTAATGACCTCCAAAAAGTTTGCTTGGGGGTAGTCCTATGGTTTCTAGGGCAGATATTGGTGGATGGAAATCACGGCCACCATCACCAAATCTCAAGCAATGGCTGGTGATGAAATCCAACCACTACTGTTAAACATGTGAATTGTGCAAGTGTGTGTGACTTATTTTATTAGATTTCTCATTCTCTATGGTGTGCAAACAAAATTAAATATTACTAACTTAATTAATCTAAATCAGAAGCCAACAAAAAGATGTAAATTTCACCTAAAGAGAGTGGAGTACATCGCTCAAAACCCCCTGCCTACAAATGATTAAAATAACAAGAGCAACCGAAGGGTTTGTCCACCTCTCTACCA
This sequence comes from Wollemia nobilis, assembly GCA_028583015.1. Lineage (NCBI taxonomy): Eukaryota > Viridiplantae > Streptophyta > Pinopsida > Araucariales > Araucariaceae > Wollemia > Wollemia nobilis. The sequence continues at coordinate 6,305,953 of JAQPPZ010001730.1, forward strand.
AAGGGTCCAGCCTAGGGAAGGATTACTTTATGCATCAAGATGTTGTTCCTATTTATATAGGAAAAATTAAAGTTATCTTTAACCCTAAAATGCAAAATCTAAGATGCTTTTCTATTTCATATGCACTCAAAAATACAAAAAATCACCTAGATCTACAAATTTCAGGACAAGAAATGAATTTGATATAATGAAACACACACAAACCCTAGATACAACTTGCTAATGATTCTTTACCAGATTACTTAGTGTTAAATCCCAAAAACAACAAAAAATAGCAGCAAAAAATAGAATACATAAATCGCTAAATGACAACCTAGGGTTATGAAACTTACTTGGAATCCTTAGCTCTGCTCTAAATAACTGCTAGGTGTAGATGGGTGCTTGCGTAGGTGTAATAGAGTTCCTATGTAGGTGCAGTAGAGCACCTGCAATTGTCTACAGATGCTGTCAAACACTCTATGGATGCTATCGAATGCCTGTGTACTCTCTGAAAATGCTGCAGACTCCTTCAGAAATCCTAGCGATGAAATCGGCGATCTCTGAAAATTGTGTAATAGATAGAAATAAAATTAAGTTAGCAAGGTAGATCTATTAAATAATGAAACCCTTGTGGGGTCCCACCATGATCGCCATTTGTGAAGACAAGAACACGACACTTAAATAATAAAGAAATCAAATAACCCAAGGAAACACAAGATTGCACAAATAGATAAATTTATTCAATAAATAGGGGGAGCTAATAAACTCCTTTTGATATAATCTGTGCTTAGTGAGCCTTTGATACAAATATTTACAATACGCTAGGCTTCTCCGAAATCCTAGCTACAAAAATAAAGTGTCTTTAAATAGTATGTCCTTTCTCCCAATAGGTTGAGTGGGCTTATTGATATCCTATGGTGGGCCACTCCAGCTTCAACAACCATTCAATAATGTGTATAATCTACAGATCTGCATACACAAAAATAGATAAAGGGATTAATAACACCTATGAGGGCTCCATAGTGTGAGACCATTAGACATTAGTAAATCCTAACTAAAAATAGATAAAAAGGTATGCAAAATCAACATATTATGTAACAAAATAAAACCAAATAAATATATACCTTGCTTGTGATGTTTCTTCGCTTCATTGTTGCAGTTTGATAGTAGATGGCATGATGCAACAAGCTTTGATTTGCATTTCTATGGTTGCATTAGGATCGAACACGCACTTGGTAGGCTCTGACGCGAGATTTGCAGGCTTTGGTGTGCACTTGCAAGATATAGCAGGCTCTAGAGAATGCTTGCAGAATACAATAGGCTCTTATGAGCACTTCACAGGATCTACAACGAGCCTCACAAGCTCTGGAGGGCACCCATGGGTTAGGGCAAAATTTGCAGAAGCAGATCTAGGGGGTGGCAATGAATACGATAGATGGATGAGGGATGTGACAACAAGGGAGGATGAATGGGGGGATGGATGGAACAATATAAGTCTTGTTGGTTTAGCTAGGGCTTTAGATCTTCAAACTCTATCTCTCTCAACTTCACTAGGGCTTCAACAATGACTCCTCTAAGGTGCAACTTCTAATCTCAAGGTTTAAGGGTTTGAGCATTTGCAAATGACCTTATTTATAATCCAACCTAGGGTTTTATTAGGGTTTTAGCTTTACACTTTTGATCGTGTGGCTAAGATTAAATTAGATCCTAAGGTTAAGATTACTTTTTGAATGTGACATGGATTAATGAATATGGATGGTGGAGATTATAATGGATCAGACGGTTGTGGTTAATTGAGTTTATAAATATTGTTAGTCTTACAATGACACTGAGAGGGGGGGTGAATCAGTGTAGCTCTTTAATCTTAAATTTATAGCTCTTAACACAACAAAAATTAAAACTTATAAATAGATATAGCAAGTATAACAAAAGAGCATCACACAACACAAGATTTAATGAGGTTCACCAATGTGGCTACTCCTAAAAAATGACTGCTTGGACTACCATCCAAATCTAGCCTTTGTAAAGCACCAACTTTACAATCAATTTACCAGCACCCACTGGAAGGAGCACCAACCCCTTATTTATCTACACCAATAGAAAGGAGCACCAACCCCTGATTTACCAACACCAACTGGAAGGAGCACCAACCCCTGATGCCAAGCACCAACCTGGACTTCAATTTTGAATCTAGAAGTTTAACAGTAAGATACCTTTGCTTTTGCAAGACCCTGACTGGTCTTCTTCACCTTTGCATTCTTTGCGCACTCTACTCCCTCTGTGCAATCACTTTGCACACTCTACTTCATTACAGTCGACCTTCACGATCGTCTTCTCCCTTTTGTGCACTCTGATCTCTTTGTGAATTTTGCACTTAGCATGATTCGACACGACTTGCTCTCTGTGCACTACGACCGAAATTCACACATTTCAATGTTTCAATTCTCCAAACAACCCTCCTTTTATAACAACATTTTCATGATGAAAACCCTAATCTCAGTCGATTGTAAACCCTAATCTTAGTTGGCTGTCATCAGTCTTCGTCGGCTTCAACTTAAGAACGAGAATACAACATGTCGCGATATCATGACACTTTTTCTTTCTCTCTCTTTCTCCTTGCTTTGGCCCATAAAAATACATGTCGTGATATCGTGACACTTTTGCCTTCGTACTCTTTCTCTTTACTTTTGTCACGATATCGTGACACTTTTGCCTTCTTACTTTCTCTCTCCTCCCTTAGTCGTGAAAATGCGACATGTCGCGATATCGTGACACTTTTTCTCCTTTGCTCTTTCTCTTGCCTTCGGGTCATGAAAACGTGACATGTCACGATATCGTGACACTTTTTCTCCTTGGACTCTCTCTCTTGCAATATGTCATGAAATCGTGACACTTTTTCTTCTGTACTCTCTCTCTTGCAATATGTCATGAAATCATGACACTTTTTCTTTTGGACTCTCTCTCTTGCAATATGTCGCGAAATCGTGACACTTTTTCTTCCGTACAATCTCTCTTGCAATATGTCATGAAATCGCGACACTCTTTCTACTTGCCTTTTTCTCTTCCAACATGTCACGAAATCATGACACTTTTTCTTCTGTACTATCTCTCTTGCAATATGTCACGAAATCGTGACACTTTTTCTACTTGCCTTTTTCTCTTCCAACATGTCGCGAAATCGTGACACTTTTTCTTCCATACTATCTCTCTTGCAATATGTCATGAAATCGTGACACTTTTTCTACTTGCCTTTTTCTCTTCCAACATGTCACGAAATTGCGACACTTTTTCTAGTCTTTTTCTCTTCCAACATGTCGTGAAATCGTGATAGTTTTTCTTGCTTGCACTTTCTCTTCGAACATGTCACGAAATCGTGACAGTTTTTCTTGCTTGCGCTTTCTCTTCAAACATGTCATGAAATCACGACAATTTTTCTTGCTTGCGCTTTCTCTTCGAACATGTCGTGAAATCACGACAGTTTTTCTTTCTTCTCAACATGTCGCGATATCGCGATAGTTTTTCTTTCTTGCTCAACATGTCGCGATATCATGACAGTTTTTCTTTCTTGCTCAACATGTCGCGATATCGCGACAGTTTTTCTTTCTTGCTCAACATGTCGCGATATCACGACAATTTTCTTCCTTGTGATTTTATTTTGATTTTTAGCATATGGGCCACTTCGATATTTTGGAAAATCACTGTACATACTCTGAATAACCTCTGAACTCCTGTCCACTGCATCAACCGATCTATCTAACTGTGTTGACAAAAATGACAATACTTTTGCTGCACCTTGCTCAACAATCTCCCCCTTTGGAATTGTTGGCAACACATGTGCAATTTCTTGTAACTCTTCTCCCCCTTTGACAATAATACCAAAGGGCTACTACAGACTCCCCCTGAGTCCATGCACAACATTCTCAAGCAAAATTTATTACACTTAGCAAAAATCATGAACATGAGCAAAAAGATAATCAAATACTTAAATGCTCCCCCCGAGAATGTGATCCCTGTAGCTAGTCAATTCTTGGGAAGTGTGACCACTCCCAATTTATTGTGAAGGTACTCAAAAACTTCCTTGGGCAATGGTTTTGTGAAGATATCTGCTACTTGCTCTGTAGTTGGAACAAAATCCAACTTAACCTCACCTTTCGCAACTTTCTCCTTCAAAAAGTGATACCTGATAGCAATGTGTTTTGTGCATGAATGCATAACCGGATTCTTGGAGATGTTAATGGCACTGGTGTTATCACACTTAACTGATATTGGCTCACTGAAGCTAATATCGAGATCTTTCAGGGTTTGTTTCATCCATAGTACCTATGTACAACATGTTGTCGTTGCAATATATTTTGCCTCTACTGTCGATAAGGAAACTGACTCTTGTTTCTTCTTGTGCCATGCAACCAATCTGTCTCCAAGATAGAATGCACCTCCATTGGTACTCTTTCTATCATCTACACATCCTACCCAATCTGCATCTGAATACGAAATAAGGGTGAAGTCTTTACCTTTTGGATACCATAACCCATACTCCATAGTACCTTTGAGGTACCGAAGAATCCTCTTTACTCTTTGTCACATGAGTCTCCTTGGGATTAGCCTAAAATCGTGCTACCATGCATACTGCCTACAAAATATCCGGTTCTGGTAGCTGTCAGGTACGATAAACTCCCAATCATAGATCTATACATGGTTTGATCAACAAGTGGAGATTTGTCATCCTTGCTCAACTTGCAACCTGTCGTCATGGGAGTGCTAACTGGCTTACAATCCTCCATTGTGAACTTTTTTAACATCTCTTTCACATATTTAACTTGAGAAATAAATATGCCCTTCTTATTTTGATTAACTTGCAACCCGAGGAAATACGAAAGTTCACCAATCATTGACATTTCAAATTCTTTTTGCATCTTATTTGCTAAATCTTTACACGACTCATCTTTGCTACTGCCAAATATGATATCATCTACGTATACAACAAGAACAATAAGATGCCCATTTTTTGTTTTGACATACAAGTTACTGTCCACCATACCTTTCTTAAATCCTTGTTGAGAGAGATAGTTGTCTAGTCTTGCATACCATGCTCGGGGTGCCTGTTTTAAGCCATATAATGCTTTCTTCAACTTGCAAACCAAGTTGGGATCATCACCAAGTTTGAAACCATTTGGTTGCTCAATATAAACCTCTTCTTCAAGTTTCCCATTCAAGAACGCTGATTTCACATCCATTTGATAAACTTTGAAATTCTTGTAGATTACTAAAGCCAGAAACATTCTAATTGCCTCTAGTCTAGCTACTGGTGCAAAAGTTTCCTCAAAGTCAATGCCTTCAACTTGTGCATAACCCTTACATACCAATATTGCTTTATTTCTGACTACCTGTCCGTCTTCATTCAATTTGTTTTGAAAAATCCATTTAGTCCCGATTATATTTTTATTTGCAGGTCTAGGTACTAACTCCCAAGTTTCGTTTTTCTCGATCTGATCTAATTCTTCATTTATTGCCTTCATCCAACTTTCATCTTTACTTGCGTCAGCAATATTTTTGGGCTCAATGTTGGATAATAGAGAGTAGTTGCTTACTACTCTTCTTCTTGTCTGAACACCAACGTTGGGGTCTCCAATTATTTGCTCTCTAGGATGATTTTTCTGTCAGCTTCCTGTTTTGAATTTCTTATTTTCTTCCACTTCTGAATCACAACTTAAATCATCTGAGTCAATTTTTTGTATCTTTTCCATTTCGTTTTCCTCATCTCCTTCAATAACCTCTTCATAAATTGGGTAGTTCATTTCATAGCTAATTACTCGTTCTCTACCTTCATCAAATTTAACATCGGCACTGTCCACAATTTTCTTTAGCCTCTTGTTGTAGCATTTGTAAGCTTTGCTTCTTGATGAATAACCAAAAAAAATACCTTCATCCGCTCTATCTTCAAACTTACCAAGATTATCTTCAGTTCTTTTGATGTAGCACTTGTTGCCAAAAATTTTGAGGTATTTTGTTGTTGCCCTTTTACCGAACCACAACTCATAAGGAGTTTTGCTTTCATGTGTTCTCAGCATGTACCTATTTTGGATATACACCGTAGTATGGACTGCTTCTTTCCAAAATATGTCTGCTACTCTACTTTCAGCCAACATAGTCCGTGCCATTTCCTGCACTGTCCTATTCTTTCTTTCTACCACTCCATTTTGTTGAGGTGTCCTGGCTGCTGAAAACTGTCTCCTAATATCGTATTTTTCACAATACTCTGTAAACTCCTCTAAAATGAATTCTCCTCCTCTATCTGATCTTAAACATTTGATCCTCCTTCCTGTTTCATTCTCAACCTAGTTTTTGAAAATTTTGAACATGCTAAGAGCTTCTGATTTATGCTTCAAGAAAAATATCCATGTCATTATGGAATATTCATCAATGCACAACATAAAATATTTGTCACCATTTATGCTTTGTGTTCTCATAGGTCCACATAAATCAGTGTGTATTAGTTCCAAAGGTTTGCTTGTGTAGTACTCTTTTGTTTTGAATGTGACTCTAGTTTGCTTCCCCTTTTGGCATGAAGCACAAATGCTGTTTGCAGGTTTGCTGATGGTGGGAATATCTCTCACTGCCCTTTTTGAGGTGATTTTTACTAGATTATCAAAACTGATATGACCGAGTCTCTTGTGCCACAACCAATTTTCTTCTTCCTATCCAATAAAACAAGTTCCTTTTGAAGTCTCTGAGAGCATGTACAGGTTGCCAGATGTCCTTGATCCAGTTGCTATCAATTTTCCACTATTTGTTTTTTTGACTTCACAACCTCGCTTCATAAAAACTACTTCATGACCTTTATCACAAATCTGACTTACGCTCAACAAGTTATGTTTCAAACCATCCACAAACAAGACTTCTTCTGACTTAATCTTTCCATCACTAAATTTAACTGAACCTTTGCCAACTATCTTAGCTCCATCATTATTTCCAAACTTTACTGAACCACCTTCATATTTCTGTAACTTCTCAAATTTTTGTTTGTCACCTGTCATATGACTGGAGCATCCACTATCAAGTATCCATGGTACATATTTATTCTGTGCTTTAAATGTTGTTTGTACTATTAAGGATTCCTTTTCTTCCTTAAGTCGCTCCTTTTCTTTCCACTCTATTTTGATAGTAGATTTGAGCTCTTGTTTTGCCTTTCCCTTATCAATAGCTTGTGCTTGTTTTTTGGGAAGTTTTCTATTTTGTCTCATCCTATTTGGTTGAAATTTTCTTCCCTGAAACTGATTTGATGCAAATGTACTTCTATAGTTTCTTGCAATGTGCCCAAAATTATGACATTTATAACATTCTACTGTATAATTCATCAAAGGAGAGAAAGCATTTCTACTGGTGAAATTCCTTGGTCTTACATTATATTTGTAGTCTGAGATTTTATGTCCATAGCCATTGCATTTAAAACAGAAACCAGAAAAGGGATAATTGAACCTGGGTGATGGTCTTTGCCATGTTGCCATAGGAGCCCTAGGTCTTCTTCTTCTTTGATGTGTGACATTGGTGAATCCATCATTGTCAATTCTCCTTTCGTGCCTGGCATTATTGCTTTCTTTTGCATGCGATGTTTTTCCTTGATCAACCTGTTTCTTATCTTCATTCTTTATGGATTCTACATTTTTGGCCTTTGATCCATTTGATGATTCTCCTTCGATGAAACCCAGACCGAATTTGATGCCTGCAGGCCTTTGGTCATTTATGATCTTATCCAACTTCATAGAACTTACTTCACATTTGTGATAACAACTAATTTTCTTATTCATCTCTTCTAGTTGCATTCTTAAACCAACAATCTCTTCTTCTAGCTTGTTGCAATAATCTATTTTCATGGTTATTTGCACTTCAAGATCTTCGAAGATTTTCTTGGATTCTTCTATCTGTACTTTCAAACTGGATATGAATTCATTTGCATCCTCAAGCCTTTTTGAAAGTTTCTTATTCTTTTTCTTCTCTATTTTCCACTCTTCAAGTGCAGAGATCAACTCACCTTCTAGATCTACTTCAGCCTTAGGGTTTTCACCACATACTTTAGAGTCCACTCTTTCTTCCTTTTTTGATTCTTCAAATGCCATGAAAAGAGCTTCACCACCTGCCATTGTGTTACTTCCAAGATCACCCTAGCCGGTTAAGCTTGTACAAGAACTTAGCTCTGATACCAATTGTTAGTCTTACAATGACACTAAGAGGGGGGGGGTGAATCAGTGTAGCTCTTTAATCTTAAATTCATAGCTCTTAAAACAAAAATAATTAAAACTTAAAAACAGATAAAGCAAGTATCACAAGAGAACATCACACAACACAAGATTTAATGAGGTTCACCAATGTGGCTACTCCTCAAAAATGATTGCTTGGACTACCATCCAAATCTAGCCTTTGTAAAGCACCAACTTTACAATCAATTTACCAGCACCCACTAGAAGGAGCACCAACCCCTTATTTATCTGCACCAATAGAAAGGAGCACCAACCCCTGATTTACCAGCACCAACTGGAAGGAGCACCAACCCCTGATGCCAAGCAACAACCTGGACTTCAATTTTGAATCTAGAAGTTTAACAAAAGATACCTTTGCTTTTGCAAGACCCTGACTGGTCTTCTTCACCTTTGCATTCTCTACGCACTCTGCTCCCTCTGTGCAATCACTTCACACACTCTACTTTGTTACAGTCGACCTTCACAATTATCTTCTCCCTTTTCATGAACTCTACTCTCTTCGTGAATTTCACACTTAGCATGATTCGACACGACTTGCTCTCTATGCAATTCGAACTTCACACATTTCAATGTTTCAATTCTCCAAATAACCCTCCTTTTATAACAAAATTTTCATGATGAAAACCCTAATCTCAGTTAGTTGTAAACCCTAATCTTAGTCGGTTGTCATCGGTCTTCATCGACTTCAACTTAACCGTGAGAATACAACATGTCGCGATATCGCGACACTTTTTCTTTCTCTCTCTTTCTCCTTGCTTTGGCCCATGAAAATACATGTTGCGATATCGCGACACTTTCACCTTCGTACTCTTTCTCTTTACTTTTGTCGTGATATCGTGACACTTCTGCCTTCTTACTTTCTCTCTCCTCCTTTAGTCGTGAAAATGTGACATGTCGCGATATCGTGACACTTTTTCTCCTTTGCTCTTTCTCTTGCCTTCGGGTCGCAAAAACACGACATGTCGTGATATCGTGACACTTTTTCTCCTTTGACTCTCTCTCTTGCAATATGTCACGAAATCGTGACACTTTTTCTTTCGTACAATCTCTCTTGCAATATGTCACGAAATCGTGACACTTTTCTTTTGGACTCTCTCTTGCAATATGTCATGAAATCGTGACACTTTTTCTTTCGTACAATCTCTCTTGCAATATGTCACGAAATCGTGACACTCTTTCTACTTGCCTTTTTCTCTTCCAATATGTCATGAAATCATGACACTTTTTCTTCCGTACTATCTCTCTTGCAATATGTCACAAAATCGTGACACTTTTTCTACTTGCCTTTTTCTCTTCCAACATGTCGTGAAATCGTGACACTTTTTCTTCCGTACTATCTCTCTTGCAATATGTCACGAAATCATGACACTTTTTCTACTTGCATTTTTCTCTTCCAACATGTCACGAAATCGTGACACTTTTTCTACTTGCCTTTTTCTCTTCCAACATGTCGCGAAATCGTGACAGTTTTTCCTGCTTGCGCTTTCTCTTCGAACATGTCACGAAATCGTGATAGTTTTTCTTGCTTGCACTTTCTCTTCGAACATGTCACGAAATCATGACAGTTTTTCTTGCTTGTGCTTTCTCTTTGAACATGTCACGAAATCGTGACAGTTTTTATTTCTTCTCAACATGTCGTGATATCACGACAATTTTTCTTTCTTGCTCAACATGTCGCGATATCACGATAGTTTTTCTTTCTTGCTCAACATGTCGCGATATCACGACAGTTTTTCTTTCTTGCTCAACATGTCGCGATATCGCGACAGTTTTCTTCCTTGTGATTTTCTTTTGATTTTTAGCATATGGGCCACTTCGATCTTTTGGAAAATCACTGTACATACTTTGAATAACCTCTTAACTCCTATCCACTGCATCAACCGATCTATCTGACTGTGTTGACAACAATGACAATACTTTTGCTGCACCTTGCTCAAAAAATATATATTTTATAATAAATATATTATAATATTATATTAAATATTAAATAATATAAAATAATATTAAAATAATCCCAATTAGGCTAGGAAATGGTGGGAAAGGGCTAAAATGGGCCTTTTGAAGGCGAAAAGGGCTAAAGTGGGCCTTTTGAAGGTGGGAAAGGTGGAATTGGGCCAAATAATTGGGGGGAAAGGTGTATGGTGGACAAGATGGTGGTGGAATGGTTAGGATGGAGGATTAGTGGTTGTAATTTGGTGTCTACAAGTCTTATATTGTTCACACCCCCCTCTCAGTATAATATTTTGTACTTCATAATGATCAATTTTTTTATCATTGGAATTCAATCATGACCTCCATGAGCCCTGACGACCCCCATTCCACCAAAGAGGAGTCATTTTGGCCTATGATGACCTCACAATGGTACCTAAGTAGGTACTTTTACCCTCCTAAATAGGCCAAAAATTAAATTTACCTACCCCTTAAGCTAACCTAAGCTATATTTCTAACTAGGATGAGTTTCATTACCTATAGTTTAATGAGGTTCCTTTATCTCATTACTTAGTGAGGTTCATTTTAAATTCCATAATTTTGAGAGGAGGATTGAGAATCTACCATAGGAGTCTGTCTCCCCCACTCATTGAAGCCTCATGATGATCAATCATGCTGATCTATTTCAAGTTTGACAGTAATCTGTATTAGTTTCTCTCTCTTCTCCCTCAAATATCACTTTTCTCTTAGTGCCAGTTGGTAAAATGATAATAAAAATTTCTAAAATTGCTTTTATATTTTCTAAATTTAGTAGCCGCTCCTCTGGACAGTGATCACATTTTGACATGACCGTTGTACCTCATGATAGCCCAAAAATTGGATGGTCATCATTAATGTACCCCAGGAAGACCTCTAGATAACAATAAATGCATTCATTTTATCAACACCATTGGCATAAAATTGGACATATAAGCACATTTACCTGTCCACTTTCATCAAAAATTACGAAATTAACAAAAAAATCAAATAAAAAAAATCTCCCATGCACCTCATAACTAGTTATTTACTCTATACACTTGGCGGTTGTAGACTTGCTATCCATAGAATCCGTTAAGGTGAGTAAATTACCATAAGGCCATTTGAACCAAATCATTCATTGATGAATTGAAATGTTTTCAATTCAATCCCCAAGAAGGCCATTATGATTGAAATTCTCTACGGGAACGAGGTGTACATTCATTATTCCATGAATTTCATCAAATCATCGAACATAGTGATTCATCTCAAGCTTTAATTGAATTGTTATCATCTTGATTCCCTAAGAAAGCCATGTGGCTGGACTGCTCCATGAGATAGAGATGTACAATTACTTATAATGGTTGAAATCATAACTTTAATATGAATTTTTCTTTTACAATTTTTATCGTCTTGTAAAGCTCAAAACAAACCATAATGGTCAAGTGACTCATCACTTTCATCACTTGCCATTTCTTCATCGACTCGTCGCTTGAGGGGGTAGTCATAATCAAATAATTCATAATCAAAATCAAAAATTAAACACTAAATCATGCAAATTGCGTTCATCCAAAAATTATTGCTAACAACTACCATAAGCTTCCCTATTTACTAGGGTAAAAAGAAAAAATGATAAACTAAGCCTTTGGCCATCTAAAATTTTGGTCCTTGTAGCTTGAAATCGCTACATGAATGTTATTAGATTTGTTAAATATTTAATCAAATTTAGTCTTCCATTTTTTGGAGGTAATGATTTAGATATGTATGCTCTTTCCATGATTAGGGTATCTAAAGTTGGCCAAATCAATGAACATCAATCAACAGGTAATGTGATGTTAGATTGTTTTTTCTCAATGTTGTGCTTTCACACAATGTATATCAAAAAGGGGTATCTATAGACACTTAAAATACATCATGTTGAGGAGGATACCCACATGGACACCTTTTTAGACCATATGACTCATCTTGGGTCTTCCTAAGACCTAACAGTGGTTTTAACCACTCAAATAGGGGTAAATTTACCTATTTTAGCTTGAGTTGTGATGTCCTTTGATGGCTCTGGCATAGTTGTGTCCATGATGGATGTAAAGTATTTGTAGTACCTTATGATAACTTGTAAACCAACCATCAAAGCCAATGATTATCATGCTTTTAATAAACTTGGGCTCTCGAGCTGAGTAAAATCCATTACAGGTCAACTGATATTGAACAGTTATGGGCAAGAAGATTCCAGAAGTGATGCCTAGCCTCCTTGAGCCTAACTAAATATTGGTCTTGGATTCTTCAATAATCTAAGATTACAATTGAGTGAAATCTATAAAATAGATTAATTACTTCATCCAAACCCTTGATGTCTTCCACAATGAAGTGCTATCAAATTTTTTAACAAAGAGAACATTCTATTAGAAGCATCAAGGTGATATCAAAATCCAGTCATGAATCTTGTAGGTGCATTAATGGAGTTTGTAGGTGTTTGAAAATCAAATTCCATAGTTGTGCATCACAATTATCCTGAATTTGAGTCAATTCCTACCTTTAAGCTGTTCCTCAAGAGTGCATCAAGAACCTCAACTTATCTATAAAGCAAATTGAATGTCATTGTGCATCAAATATAGAGAACAAGCTCTCTATTCAACAACCACTATGTTCCATAGTGGCCTGTAGGTGGATTCATTGAACCCTGTGACGGTCAGTAGGCCTAGTCGTTCTAAGCCATGATGGTTGCTCTGTAAATTTTGTTCTCTATGTTTTTCTAATTACATTAGTTTAACAGTAGCTTATTTATATTTTAGCATAGTTTATTACAAGTTTACATGTATTTATTTACTAATTTCAGTATTTTCATTACATTTTCTTATCTTTAAATGGGCCTCATATTGAGAGGTTCCATATGTGCTATTGGCATCTTGTAAGTGCTTTTGTGTGTAGATTTCAGATTTCCACAGGAGCAAATAATCATAAATATTCCTAAATATTGGCATCACAAGCGAAGGGCATAAGGAAAACCCTCCATAATTAGTTTTGGAAGAGCAAGAAATTTGCAGACTACATCTTCCCCTTTGGGGTTTCATATTGTAATATTGTATCAATTGGTGAATCCCTAAGAGGGATATTTTGTAACCTCTTGTAAAGACAATTCCAAATTATTAATGAGAAGGACATCATATTTTCTTTATATTTTTGTCATTATGGTTACTTAATATTTCTTATCAATTTGATTACATATTACATAGTTAGATGCATGTTTTTTGCTACTTTGAAGAATCCACCTCGAATGTGGGCACTAAACCATGTCCAATTTAAATTTGAAATTTGGTGACTCTTAGAATTTAAAAACAACATCCAATTTAAATTTGAAATTTGGTGGCTCTTAGAATTTAAAAACCACTCAACCCTGATTGACCTGAAATGCCTTCTAAAAAATGAGATAGGCATCTTATGTTCTTCTAAAGTAATTATCTAATTGGGTTAATCCCTTGGATAATTCATTGCACCAAATTGAGATGTTGTTCTAAGAGATGCTCAAGCTGGCTAGAAAGTCTGTTGATCGATTGCCTTATCTAAAAACATGAATGAATTGGATAGCTTCCAGAGATTGGGTCATTCTATGGACTTCATCTAAAACATTTGAAATAGTCCATGTGGGTGTATGGATACCTTTAACCATATTGATAATATCAAGGGAATCACATTCGATGATATCCTTCCTACACCCCAAAGAACTTAGTTGGGAAGCACCTTGGAAAAGGGCTTTGGCTTCCATTGCATGACTAGTTTGGATTCTAATATTTTTAGTGAATGCCAGTAGAATTCATCCATTTGATTCTCTGAAACCCCCCCAGCTCTTATTAAACTAGTATTTTCCTTTGAGGCTCCATCAAAATGTAACTTTACCCAACTTGGAGGAGGAGGTTCCCACACTATATCTGCTCTAATAGGATGATGGATTCTAGGAGCATGGGTCAGAGGATATTTAAATCCTAGGGTCTTTTCAATATCAACATCCTTAATAGATTAGCCCTTATCTAGTGAGAGGAGATCCACATTCTCTATAGTTGCAACCATAGCTCGCAACAACATAAAATTTGAATGATGGGAGATATTATTGAAGACCCTAAAGTTTCTTTCTTTCCAAATACGCCATCAAACATGAGGTAGGACAAAATACCAAAAAGTATGAATGTACAAGAAGAGAAAGGGATATTGCCACTACTCCATAAAGGCAATGATATCTCTAGGAGAGACCCATTCAACACCCATAGATCAAAACAATTGGGAATAGACATCTCTAGAGAATGAACATAGAGAGAAAATGTGCACAAGAGACTCTTCTACCAGGCCACATAAATAGCATCGATTTGGGAGGATCAAACCTCACTTTTAGAGATTATCCAACATCACACACTTACCTTGGACCACCAACCAGAATAAGGTATTCACTTTGGGCGTAAGACATTTCTACCAAATATCATGAACTAGGAACCAAGTATCATCATCTGCATCTAATAAATTATAATCCAATTTAACATAAAAACATCCATCACTTTTGGTACCTTGAAACTGGTGCAAAAGTCTCTTCATAGTCTATTACTACTTTTTGAACATATCCTTTGGCTACCAAATTGCCTTATGTTTTACTATGTTGCCATCAATATTATATTTTAGTTTATAGACCCATTTAACATAAAAAATGTTCTTGTCTTTTGGAGGAGAAACTAGCTTTCAAGAGTCATTTTTCTCAACTAGTTCCATTTAATCTTCCATAGCATTTGCCCAATATTCATTAGCATGTGCTTCTTTAAAGTTTGAAGGATCAACAATAGAAGAGGATAACAATACATAATTAATTAAATGCTCACCTTGTTTTGACTACAGCCTTGTCACTCTTCTTGTGTAATCTTCATTCAATATTTGATATTGTGGATGATATTTGTTGAGCCTTTTTTGACCAACACTACCGCTTGAATATGGAGTGTCAATAGTTGACATAGGAGTGTTTGTTTATTGGGGTTGCAAGGCTTCAATAGGATCAATAGGAGCTGATTCTTCAATTTGAGGAGTGCTGCCAACACCATCATTAGACTCCTTACTGTATGTTGTCCCTTCATTGAAAATTACATCTCTACTAACATGCAGTTTGTTAGTAGTGGGATCAAAACACCTGTAATCTTTGGATTCATCAAAGTATCCAAAAAAAATACACTTGATAGATTTCTCATCAAGTTTTCTCCCTTTTTCTTTATGAATATGCACATATCATGTAGAACCAAATATTTTCAAATGAAAAATACTTGGCATCTTACCATGCCAAGTTTCATAAGGAGTGAAATTTTGTATCAGCTTTGTAGGGATAGGATTTAGAATGTAAACAACCGTATGTGTAGCCTCATACAAAAACATATTGGGTAACTCTACCTCCTTTAGCAAACAACAGACCATTTCCACAATGGTCCTATTTTTACGTTCTGCCACTCCATTTTGTTAAGGAGTGTAGGTAGTTGTGAGCTATCTTTTGATTCCATAACTGGTGCAAAAAAATTTAAACTCATTTGAAATAAATTTACCCTCATGATCAGTCCTTAAGGTTTTAATATAATAACCAGAAAATTTTTCAACTAAAGCTTTAAAATATTTAAAATATTTAAAATTTTTGTGATTTATCATGCAATAAATATATCCAACACATTCTTGAATGATCATCAACAAATAACAAAAAATACTTATTTTTTTTATGCTTAAGGTTTGCATAGGTCCACATATGTCAGCATGCACCAATTCTAAAGGTATTTTAGCTCTATATTGGTGATGTGGAAACTTTCCTTGTGTTGTTTTCCAAAAATACAACACTCACAAGTGCTGATTTGAGGTTGTGTAAATGTGGGCAACCCTCTAAAAAGGTTCTTCTTTTGCATTCCATCCAATGAGCCAAAGTTGAGGTGTCCAAACCTCTTATGCCATAACCATGCCAAATAAATGGTGGTCTTCAAACATTCCATAGTTGGCTGCATTTTCAATATATACATCCTATTTTATGACATTAACACTTTGGCTACAATCTGATTGTTAGCCTCATTTAGGATTTTACAGCCATTATTTTCAAAAACAACCTTATTTATTTTTAGCATAACTATCCAATACTTAACAAATTATGTTTCATCCCTAGAACAGACAAAGTATCATGCATATAAAGAGTCTTACAAGTATTTGAATTAAAGGCAAGATTTTCTTTCCAACAATACTCACATGATTATTGTCACCAAACTTTACTTATTAACTAACATTTTCTTCAAGTTTAACAAACATATTTTTATTTCCAATCATGTGATTTGAACATCCACTATCAAGATAACAAACATCATTTTTTGCAACTTCAAAACTATTGCAAGATAGGAAGAGGCTTTCACATTTTTCTTCACTATAGTTGTCTTTGTTCTCTCTTTTATTTTTTATAGTAGAATTGTTTAGTGTGACCATATTTTCCACAATAGTCACAATGTCTATGGGTTGATTCATGACTATTGTTTGATCTTCCTTATCCTCTACCATGACCTCTTCCATGGCCTCTGCCACAACCTCTACCATGGCATATAAAAGAATATGATATCAAAGTAGTAGATGAGGACTCCTTTGAATGGGCTGGTTGTTCATTTATTTTTAGTTTGCCTTGGAATGCTTGATCAAGGTTCTCATACCTATCCTTTATCATGTGCTCATATGTTTGTAAAATACCAAGTAGTTCAACTAGAGTTAGCTTTGATAAATCTCTAGATTATTCAATAACTATGGTAATAGGATCAAAATTTCTAGGAAGGCTTATCAATACCTTCTCTACAATCCTTGTATCATTAAGTTCCTCACCATGAGCATGAATAGTATTCACTAAATTTTGAACTCTAGTGAAGAAAACTTTTATTGATTCATCATCATTCATGCATAAGGATTAAAAATATCTTCTCAAGAGTTGAAGCTTGACTACCCTTAACTTGGAGGATCCTTTGTAGCCACTTTCTAGTATCTCCCATGCTTCCTTTGACTGTGTGCATTCAACAATCTTAGGAAATATAGAGATATCAATCCCACTTTGTATGATAAACAAGGCTTTTGCATCCTTTTTCCTATTCTCCAATAGCTCCTTCATTTCATAAATAGATAGAGCATTAAAGGCTACTTCATCTACTTTAGTATATCCCTGCAAAACAAGACTCCACAAGTCTTGTGATATTAAGAATATTTTCATTCGAATACTCCAATATTCAAAGTTTTCTCCACTAAACATACAAATTTAAAGTTGGACAATATTTCCACTATTTTGTGCTATCATGGATAAGTGTATTAACCCAATATATGATCTATACATGATACCAAATAAAATAAATGAAGTAATGATGCTCTAAGATACCAAAGAGTGCTAGAAATAAGCACCAACAATCTGGACAAGCAAAGAGAGTCAAAAAATGACGTTTTTTTTAAATGCCCATAATTTTTTAAAATTTTTAGGAGTGCAAGTACATGAAAATGGGTATCCAAAAAACTTTACAAAACTGAAAAATACCCTATAAATAAAAATTTGTGGACTTCTGAAATTTTCTGCAATTTACTAAGGATTTGGACTATGTTCAACACAAACAACTGATCATACAAATAATGGAGTTTTAGATGCTAATAAAATCCATGAATATGTGAGTAAAACTCTTCAACAGTAAAATCCACATTTGTATTTGTCAAAAAAACATGGATACAACTTAATAAGTGAAACAAAACAAAGTGCTTACATAAAAGGCACAAGGAAAGCTCACATACAACAAGCTTTCAAGAAATGCAGTATTGCAAACATTACCAATAAATTTCAAAGAATTTACAGCCCTCTTCAACCTCTATTTCACCTTATCCAACCTCCTTCTTGACAAATTTTTTTTAAATTAAGAATATTTTACAATAAATAGGAAAGCATTCCTATGAGACAAAAGAGAACTACAGTTAAGAGGGAAACAAAACTGTAGTTAAGAAAGTAATACAAAGAAAGGTTGACATCAATTTCTTTCACCCCAAACCAACTTGTCCTACTTATCTCCAAAGGCTAACACAATTCATATTAGAACATCAGACAAGGATTTATAGGTTGCTTATTCCTTCAATGAAAACCAAGGAAAAGCAAGGGACTTCCAATGATTTATGCCCTCCACTACCTCAATGAAATCACAAGCCATTGATCTAAATATCTGAGTCATGATAGGCTCTGCTTGGATAATATTTGGAAAATAATTCAAAGGTTAGTGAACCACCCACTAATCACTCCAAAAACTAATATTTTGACCATTTCCCAAAATACAGCTTCCTCCCAGTATAAAATCAAGATGAATTCTTACTAGACTTCTCCAGAAAGTCTAGCCCTAATTCAGAATGGGATCAGAGGATAAAATCATCATGTCCTAAATATTTGGATTTTATGATTTTAACCCATTTCATATTTTTATTTTGTGCTAATCTCCATCTCTGTTTGGCCAAAAGTGCTATGTTCATTATTTTCATCCTTCTTAGCCCTAGATCTCCTAGCTCTTTTTATCTACAGACCTGATCCTAAGCCACCAAAGGGAATTTCTTCTTATATTGAGACCCGAACCAAATAAATACACACTGTATTTGCTCTATTTTTTGGAGGATCTTCCCTGGTAGCCTAAAAATAGAAAGGAAGTACACCAAAATACTTTGTAGAGTAGATTTTACCAACATGGCTTTGCTTTCTTGGCTCAAGAGTACCCCTTTCCATCCTATGAGTTTCTTCTAGATTCTTTCCACAACTAGATCCCAAATATATGCTTTAACTTCTCCTTTGAACAAGGGCATTCCCAAGTAGGTTGAAGGAAGGGAATCAATCTCACAATCCAAAATTTTAGTAATTCTCTCCTACCTCATTGGGGGAGTATTAAAGAAAAAAATTCCTTTCTTGAAACTAACTTTCTAACCTACTACTTTCTCATAATCTGAGAGGATAACTTTAACTACTCTGGCTTGAGTGATAAAGGCACAGAAGGATATCAAACTGATGATGGGAAATTAGTTAAATAGCTATTGTTGGATTAATCCCTATGATCATAGTGTCATCTTTGAGGGCCCTCCCCAAAGATTTTGCCATCAAAATGAACATGTATGAGGAAGAGGATCCCCTCGATGAATACCCTTGCAAATTCAAAAGTATCCCATTAGGGAGCCATTGATAATAGCTAAAAATCTTATTGAGAAAATGTAGAATTTAATAAAATTCAGCTAGCATTGACTGAATCTAAACCTAGCTAGGATTTACAATAGAAATTTCCACAAGAATTGATCGTAGATCTTATCCATATCAAGTTTTAGGAGGGTGCTTGGCCTACCACTCCTATCAACTAAGTGAATGAGCTCATGAACCATGATAATATTGTCAAGGATTTTCCTTCCCACTACAAAAATACTTTGAGGTTGATCAATAATCTCTAGTAGAAGGACCTTCAATCTGTTGGCTCAGGATTTTGTGAGAATTTTCAATAGAGTATTACAAAGACTGATGGGTCTGAAGTGTTTGAATTCCTTAGCATCCCTAGTCTTGGGTATAAAAACAAGGAAATTGGAGTTAATATTAGACAACATGAAATTCATATTCTAGAATTCCCTCAAAGCATCACAAATACCTCTCCCCACAATATGCCAGAACCTTTGGAAAAAATAAGAGGGAAACCATACAGTCTAGGAGCTTTGACCCTACTCATGGAGAATATAGCAATCCTTATTTCCTCATCACTAAAGGGGGTGCACAATCCTAAATTCATTTCTTTAGAAACTAGAGTAGGAATGTTTCAAAGGAGTTTATATTCAACTTGGAGGTCCCTAGCTTCTCTTGAGCACAAAGGTATTTGAAGTACATGACTACTTCATCCCTAATTTCCTCAATATACTTTGAGATCGATCCATAAAACTTCAAAAAATTTCTAATCCTATTATTAATTTTGTGCCTCAAGGTGGAGGTGTAAAAAAAATTATATTTCTATCTCCTTCCTGAAGCCAGAGTGATCTTGAATTTTGGCACCACAAAATTTCCTCTTTAGCCAGGGAATTGTGAAACTTTTTTAACAACTCTTTTTATCTAAATCTATCCCTTTCTACCACTTCTCCTAATTCAAGGGAAATTTCAAACTCCATAATTTTCTTAGAGAATTATTTTTTCCTTTTAAAGAAATTACCAAAAATATGTGTTTCAGATTTTGAGATTTGCCTTGACAAATATAAGCTTTGCTGTCACTTTAGAGATTAAAGGGTCTGAGAAATTTTGTTGTCATCAAACCTTGATTCTTGGCTCCAGGTTTAGATGCTACAACCACATAACCTCGAATCTAAATGGCTTGGGAAAAAATATGATTTTATATCTTCTTCAATATTAGTGGGTTGTGGTTTGAGCTGATTTTAGGAATGGAGTAGAGGAGGGCATCGCCAAAAAATGGAATTCCTTCCTTAGAAATCAGTACTCTATCCAACCTAATTTAGATATTCTAGCTTCCAATCTACCTATTACTCCAAGTGTACTTGGATCCTTTTAGATCCACATTCATCAAATCCTGATTATTAACAAAGGAAGCAAACTCTTACATGCTCCTAGAGCCCACTTTAGAGCTACCTTTTTATCAAAAGGATATATAGGGGTGTTAAATTCTACTAAAAGAATCCAAGCCTCTCCCCTAAATAGGTATCTCATTTAACTAAATTATTCCCACAAGAGCGCTCTACTGGGGCCAGAATTAGGAGCATAAATATTCAATGTAATCTATATAAATCCTGAATCTTTACAACAATGTTTATCACTCTATCAGAGATAAGAAGAACCAAACCGTCTATCTTAGTGAGATACCACAAATAGAGGCCCTTAAAAGTCCCATTGGTAGAGTTTACCACAAAATCGATCTCCTTCCAAAGGATATTTTTAGTTGCATTAGCATTGCACCTATCCATATTAGTTTCCTGAATAAGGATAATGTTCAAATTAACCTCATGCCTAATAGATGCTAAAAATATCTTCTTAGAAGACCCATTCAAGCCTTTGATATTTTATGATAGCACTTTTGTTTACTAGATTTGATGAGTTTTCCCCACTCAAATAATAGGGGAAGCAACATAAATATTCTAGCTTAAGCTACCTATTTTTGCTATCCTTATCTTTCTAAAACTTTGGCTATGATTGGAGACCATCTACAATACTTGATTCTTCTTCTCTGACTGTCACTAATTTTTTAGAGGGCTTACCTACCTTATGGCATACATCGACATCCATTTGACCTTTTTAGGAGCTCCTAGTTTTGGGTCTGGATTTGGCTACTCCTCGTGAGCTCTCACTAGGGAGCGAAGACCATTTAAACTCCACCAAGGTTGGATATTCCTACCCCAAGATAGTAAACTCACTATTATTTTGAGGAGAACTTATTTCATCTAATAATAGCTCTTGAGAGGTCAAACATTGATAGGAGTTTTGGAGGAACTCTGAAGGAATAAGAGTCTTCATGATTAGGTTAGTCGGATCAACCTGGTCATGGTTCCTATAACTAGACTGATCCATTACATGGACCATCACTTTACCTACCTCAAGTATGTCCATTGTGGAAAATTGGTCCACTATATTGTCACCCAGATCAGGATCTTTTGGGATCAAGGGGTCAGTCTGAACTGTACTAAGAGGGACCATTTGATGTTGAGTATTTTTTATTAGATTTTTAATCCAATTTTTCTTTAGGGTACCACCAATTGGAGCCTTGTGAGAGCATGATCATGAGGAATGATCGAATCTCTTATAGGAAGAGCATTTAATGGGTCTATTTTCATAAATAATTGGTTTCACAAATGTTATTTCCAATGTTGATAAATATCAGTTAAGCATGTTTTACCCTCATTGTACATTCCATATAATAGTACATGGTTGATTGTATGGTTTTTGTATATGCACTTTTGCCATAGATATGGAATACATAATACCTACAATAACAATAAAAGTATATAGATAACATAGTTAGGGAAATTACACTCTAATTCTCATACATGCATACACTGATCTAACTTAATTGGGATTTATATTTATTCATGGCTCTTTAATACAATAATTGTATATTACAACACTACACACAACCACACAAAATATAGCATTGCACTATTATGCTCATTCCATAAATAACACACAATCTTCAACATAGGCATTTGAAAGAAAAACAATTACTTTTTTATTACCATAATGCATTGAAAAAGGAGTAGTCATATTGGTTCCAAAAATCTAGAGAGAAATGGCTCAAGGAAGGAAATAGAAATACAAAAAAAAATCATGCTATAGCAAAAACAATTTTCTCTTCGTCATATCAAAAATATTATAACTCCATATGGAAAGAAATGTTGAGGATGAAGAAGATATAATAAAACAATTAATTATTTCAAAAATATGTTGTCAAATTCTAGGCAAGGTAAGGAGGCATAAGAAATTTTTTTACAAAATATTCCATCAATTATCACTCAGGGAAAAAATGAAATCTTGATGAAGAAGATATCTATGGAGGAGCTCCATGAAGTAATTTTCTCTTTCCATCCTAACAAGGCACCTGGTCCTGATATATTTCCTACAATTTTCTTTTAAAAATTTTGGGACTTATTGAATAGTGATATATTAGATGCGATTGAAGAGGCCAAAATAAGGAAGGCTATAATAAGTGAAATCAATGCTACTTGTATTACCTTGGTTTCTATTGGAGCTAAATTTGACTCAACATCACCCAGGTGTTGTAGGTGATTTGGAGAGGAGAGGGCAATCCTCCAAGGGAGGTCCCAGGTTCAAATCTCCACCCTACCAAAAAGCTGAATTGGGTATCCAAAATCCAATTGATAATGTTGGTGCTTGGTAGGGTCGGGTGCGACTCCTAGGTGAATTTGATGGTGTATAACCCCCTGCTCGTGGTCTCTCAGACCAAGGTGGCCCCCGCAAGTAGATTTTTGCTTAAAAAAAAAAATTGACTCAACATCTGAAATCCCCAATTTTAAATTTTTGGTTTCAATAAAATTAGCAAAATTTGTTAGCCTTTGTTGCATTTTCATCTGAGAAGTTGACTTCCGTATGATTGATTTTTGAAAATAACCTTAGTCACTTTTGGATTAATTTTATGACCATTGTTTTGTCCTATTAAAATCCACAAAGGTTACAAATTTTATAAGCATCCATTACAAAGGTCAAATATTTAAAATAGCCAACTTTTTATGATCCATGAATTTAATGTAAGCTTTCCTTTAAAAATAATTATCATAATTCACGGACTTAAGTCAAAATAATAAACCCCTAATTCCCAAGATATCTAAAAGTTTTAATAAAATTATTTAAGGGACAAGGTAAGTGCCATGGTCTAAAA
Source organism: Wollemia nobilis (assembly GCA_028583015.1). Lineage (NCBI taxonomy): Eukaryota > Viridiplantae > Streptophyta > Pinopsida > Araucariales > Araucariaceae > Wollemia > Wollemia nobilis. The sequence goes on from JAQPPZ010001730.1 coordinate 6,329,531, forward strand.
GTATAATAACCTAAGGTCTTAAGCCAAATGATAATTTTTCTAAGATATGCACCCCCATTCATTAAATATCAAGCACCTTGAGGAGATCGAAGGGTAGCGCCCAGATCTTCCTTGATCAGACGGATGTGCACACTCTAAGAGTCAATACTTCAACACCCCATGGTCGAAAGAGGTAAAATATAAGGTTTTAATGAAGGTCTTAATTAAAGCCTTGAGGGTATGTACCCCCTTGAATTAAACATCAAGCTATTTTAAGAAATCCAAGGGTTGCGCTCAATTGTGGTCAAATCGGGTGGTCGCGCTCGTTTGAAACTCATCAAGTATCATTAAATGGGTTAAATTCTGATTAAAATTGCTAAGCTAGATTATAAAGGGTATAATACATTGCTAATACCTTCCCCTTCCTACTAATGCAAGATTTATTTTTGGTTATTAAGTTAATAGGTTGTGGAGGATCCAACGGTTGCATCCAACTCACATCTAATCCGATGGCAATGCTCACTTCAAGTAAACAAAGGTAAATCTATTGGTAAGACCAAGTCAACACCTGATTAGTCAAATTTAATCATATTTAGTGAGGGCCCTAACACGTTACTAATCATCCCCATTTCACTTAAACAAGGTTAATAAAAATTAGTAGCATGCATTTTTTTGGTTACCTAACTTACAGGTTACATAAGATCCATGGCTACGCTTGATCGAGAGTCAATCTAACAAATGTGCTTTTACCATGAATCACCAAGGTTAGTTTAAAGTTATTACTCACACTCACGATTAAAGCATGTGCAAAACCAAGAAATATCAATAGACACGCCATCACTAAATATAATCCAATGGCAACGTGTGTCTCAAGATGACCAACCATTAAAAAAATCCTCGCTCAAGTCAAAGATAAACACCCTATGTTTAAATAGATTTGATGGTTGCACTTAATCCTGGTTGATCTAATGGTCATGCTTCAAGAAAGTTACTCAGAGATTAAAAGAGGGCTTTTCAAATTAATGGGATCTGACGATCGCGTGCAATCACGAAATATCCAACGATGGTGATTCGCTCAAAGGATAAATCAAATCTAATAAAATCAATGGATGCGCTTAATCCTACCTAGATCCAACGACTATAATTTCATGAATCCATCAAAGGTTGACAAGTCAAAAATCTAAAGTGAATCAATGGTTGCGCTCGAACTAGCTTAGATATGACAGTGGCACTTTGTTTAAAAAAAAATTATAAACCAAAGGGAAATCAATGACCATGTTTCAAATCACCGAGATCTAACAGCCATAATTTAATCAAGGATATATAAAGGATAAAATGGAATCCAACAATAGCACTCAATCCAAGTAAATATCCTATGGTTGCAATATCACATAGCTATCAAGGGTTGACAAGTCGTATAAAGACAAAATGGGATCCGATAGTCGCATGTTATTGGGAAAGATCCTATGGTGGTACTATTCAGAGTAATCATCCATTAAAAAGGGTACCATGATGGCTTAATCTGATGAACATGCACATCTTCAATCTCATCCAATGGCTACACCTAATCGAGGCCATCAAAGTAAGATAGAGACTGATAAGAAGCACATAATACTTCCAGAATCTAATGATAGCAATGAATCCTGACTAGATCTGATGATCGCACGTAACCAAATTTACTTGGATGATTAAATACATAGTTTATTTCACCAAAGAAAAATTAATTGAGATTAATAATGGGTCTAAACACGTGATAATGACCCCTTATATTCAATAAATGTTGGCACATGTTTGGGGTGATCGAACAAACGCGTAGAAATTGCATATGTGATCAAACGATGTTATCTAGCAAGGTAAGCAAGACATTAAGGGGTGAGAATTGGCAAAAGGTTAGTAATTTCCAAATAATTGTTAAATTAATATTCAAAAAAATATGAAAACCTTAATATAATGATTATTATGAAATTTATTAATCAATAAAATGCTAGGATATCCTCTATAATGTGCATAACCACCATTGACATACGTCCTCCATATTACAAGGCTAAAATTCTTGTAGGTTCAAAGGTATCAAACATAGGTATGCAATGTGAATCCCATCCAATGGTCATCATCAGTTTATGGATCCAATGGGAACACATTCCAATAACAAAATCTGATGACAGATTCCTAAGATAATCACCACCATGTTAACGGTGTAACTATTTTCGAAGCCAAATATCTTTCAAGACCAAAAGGGCCAAACACTTTCTCATAAAAAGCCACCACTGCCATGTTTGTATTTCCATGTTAAAGGGAAAATCATTTTAGTAACCAATAGGGGAACTATGAATGATTGCAAGTACACATATCAAAGTCCCCATGGACATGTAGGATGAGGAAAGCCACCTAACATAAGTATCTAAAATTAGAAAGAGATGCTTTGGTGAATATCTATTGGAAAATTTGAAAGGGTAGTGGGTGATGCAATATTAATCAGAAGGTATGCGAGGATAGTAAACCCACTTCACCATCAAGTATTTAAAATCACCATATCAGATGACCTTACCACCCTAGTAATATTGAGAAAAGAACTGGTTTGAATTAGCATAAAGTGAGCCGAGACTCAAGAATTTCATTTCAGTGATCTAGGAAAATTGCCAAGAGTAAGATAGAGGATTGGGGAACTTATTTCATGCCCAAAGATACATAAGAAGCCATAAAATTTGTCACAGACTAGTTGCCTTATGTCGATCTCCCCAGACCAGTCATGTCTGGGAGTACGATGTATGATTTTGCCCAAAAAAGTGGTCCTGGTAAAAAGCTCACTCCCATGTAGCAGTATGAAATTGAAAATACCTACATCTAAAGTTTTTCTCGCATAATGGAAAATGATGACAGAGCCCCTTGGTTGGTAGTAGATCTATTTCACAAAGAAAGGATATTGTAACATAAGGGTTTTCTAAGGATTACTAGGTGGACCAGTAATATGGAAAAGTTGATATATTCGAAGGTATACTACTCGTCCGACTTGTTAGCTTGGTTAGCTATGGCGTACGTGGAGAAAACTAGAACATTTTGAGATAATAGAGATAGACCAGTATTTAGTATCATGGCTAGACACATCACTCAAGTATTCAAACTGGCACCTACAAATTCTCAATTGATTAAATAGGTAATTGAAAGACGATCTCAAATTAGATATTTTTTGAAGAGCATGAGAAAATAGTCGATAAGTTTCCCATCAGAAAAACTACTTTCAAACCATGGGTTTGAGACTTTTGTGATATAGCTAACATTATTCTAGGATCACAAGACCTTAGTGTAGTGGGTAGTAAAGTCTTACATTTAGTAGCACAATGTAACAGAGCAATAGGCACCCCAATTTATGCTTAGGAGCAAGAATTGAGAGATCAAATGCACTCACAGATGCCAAATTTGAAGGAAGCTATTTTAAAACAAAGACAAGAGATGTCTGTGTTTTCTAAATATTCTATCCTCATCCACCTACTAGTGGGACAATTAGGAGAGGAAATCCAAAAAGGGGTAGAAGCTATTGAGAGTCCTTACATTCATACTAGTTTTTGGAGGATGCATGAAGGTCGTACTCACATGGGTTAGTTTTGTGATATTTTCATGATTAAAATTCATTGGATTCTGACTGGTTTTCTTCCTAAGATATTAGGGCCTAGGGTGAGAGATTTTATAAAGGAAAAGGACATAGTATATTACTTCTTATCTAAGGGATTCACATACATTTGGATCTATGGAGCTAAGATCCTCCCAAAAATGTTGCCTATGTATTATCCTTTATCTCTCGCTGCCCTATAGTTGTGTAGATAGGTAGCCGAAGAGGCCAAAATGATACTGGTGAAGAAGCACAGTAGAATTCCATAGCTCAGTTTCCCTTGTAAATTTAGAAGTTATATATTTATAGGGTATCCAACTTTACTCAAGGGAATGTATGATTTAGACCTCATGGATTTTGAAGAGATAACTTGGAGGTCCTACGATCCATATAATAAGTACAAGAAGTTAATGAAAAATCATGATTATGCTTGGGTTGAGCACATGTTAGATGCTTACGAAGAAGAACTATTAGATGCTATAGATAAATGAAGAGATTTGAAGACAGTTTGGGATAAGTACCCTTTTTAAAAAAAATGCAATTTGCAAGTATAGAAAGCCTATGATTACCCCACTGAATTGCTTGTAGTTATAAGAATTTTAGTAGAATCTACAGACCCCCTCTTACTAGAAGCCACCCAAGCAATAATAGAAGACCTATTATTAGAATTGATCGAATATTAGGGCATTGATCAAATGGAAGTCACTGTCATCTCTACAGATGTTGTAGAACAAGTCCTAGCCCTTGATGAAACTCACCTCAAAATAGAGGCAGCACACATAACTTCCCAAAAAGTCTCTAACAGCCTAAAAATAGCAAAAGGAAAGGAGGTAGTTGTTGCACTTGTTCAAGAGCTGACTTCTTCCCAGCAGGCTATAGTTCCAATTTCTAGCAATCTATTAGTAGTAACTAGTGTGATGAAGTTAGCTCCCAGGGCCATTCCCAACTCTTTGAAGATAAAGGACAAGGAGATAGAAATTCCATTAGTAATACAGATGAATATGAAAATAGTAGGTGGATTTGGAGGTATCTTTAGGGATCTCAAAGTTAAGAAGAAAACAACTTTATCTACTTTAGAAGCAAAGAAGCCTAGGATGTCACTGCCCTCCATGAATGTTGTGTTGGTAATATCTGAAGAATAAATAATTTTTAGTGTTATCGAGGAGCATGAGCTACAAATGGTAGCAGTAATGGAGGTAGGGGAGATAATTCTATAGTCATAGTAGAAATAGAAACTCCCAAATTAGATATGGTATAGGTACACATACCTGCCCTACAAGACCTCGTTGTTCTCAAATTTGATGAGAGAACTGGAGGAATTTTAGTTCATCGAAAAGAATTTGATATGGTCAGGAAGCCAAAGTAGTACAAGAGCAAAATTTAGAACAGCTACACCAGAGCAACACAAAATTGAGGATCCAACTAGAAATAAGTGATAAATAAAAATAAGAGATGCAAGTCTTAATAAATAAGGTGAAGGAAGAGTTGGAACCCCCTCAATGGTAAGAATCCTCAATTACACATACTATTTGAATACAATAAAAAGGGAGATGTCAATTAAAATTTGAGACAATATCAAGGGGATCACTGAGATGTTCAAGTAGATAAAGGTAATTAGAATCACTACTCAGGAGATGGAAAGCCTGATTTGCCAATGAGAAAAAGACTTTGAGGTTATCCACCCTACCCTTGACTTAATTTCAAAGTATTTCGAGGATATGCAGAGCAAAGAAGTGCTACTGAATGATGGTATTGAAATCAAGTGTAATATTAAATTCATGAAAGCAGCTATATTTGGATCAAAAAAAGAAAGATGGCTCAATACTGTTGCAGAAATATTTACTCTATTAGATGACATAATCGAGAAATTAGCATATATTGGGTTATCATTGGTGGATTTATTTGAAGAACACAAGCTTATACTGAGAGGGGGGGTGAACAGTATAAGACTTAAGCAATTAATAATTTTAACTTTAGATAGCAGAGGCATCAACACAACATTAATCAAGACAGAAAGCATCACACATTGAAGACCCATTTTAACGTGGTTCACCCAAAATGGTTGGGCTACATCCACGGATAAAATCTTTCACTAAATTTTATCAATCCAAATTCTGGGAATACCTTTCCCGATTACAATGTTTATGGGCACCAACCCAAAGGAGACACCAATCCCCTAATCTCGAGTTCGTGGGCACCAACCCACAGGAGACACCGATCCCCTAGCTCTGCTCTGGTTGGTGATCCTCTAGAAAACCTCTGCCTCCGCTGCCCTTAGCAAATGGAACTCTATCCATAGAAGACACCTGTCCTCCCTGCTCTGGCTGGAGACCTCTGTCCTCAACTCTATCACCTCCAAAGCTGGTCCTCGAATTTGCACTAAACACAGTCCTTCGGTCTAGCACAAATGTCCTCGTTCGTCTTTGCCTGTTGCGCTCACTCTGCACGCTTCGACATCATCTCCCCACTTCTGTGCTCTCTGCGCTCTTTCGGCTGCATCTCGCACACTTCGATGCACATTCGACGATTTCTCAATCATTTTCAACTCTCCAAACAACCCTCCTTTTATACTAACACTTTCAAGATCAAACCTTGATCTTAGTCGGCTGCACAACCCTAAACTACGTCGATTGCAAACCCTAATCATCGTCGGCCCACATTTAACTTTGTCGGCCTCAACTGCCTCTGCAACTCTTCTGTAGCTTCTGCCGTGAAACTACAACATGTCGCGATATCGTGACACCTTTGCAACCATACACTTTCTTTTGGCTTTTGTCATGATATCGTGACACTTCTTCCTTTGTCGACTTCACATTCTTGTCATGATATCGTGACACTTCTTCTTTCATACAACTTCTGCTTTTGTCATGAAATCATGACACTTCTCCTATAGAAGACCTGCATTCTATTTCTATCATGAAATCATGACACTTTCTCCAACCGAACGTTGCCATCTCAATCTGTCACGAAATCGTGACACTTTCTCTTCCTAGCACTCTTGTCTGCTTGCACTAGCGAAAATGAAACATGTCATGAAATCGTGAAAATTTCACCTTTGAGCTCTTCCTCCTTGAATTTGTCATGAAATCGTGACACTTCTAGCTTCTATACATTTTCTTGTAGCCTATCTGAAATCGCGTGACTCACTTCTTTCGAACTTCTCTGCAACCTATCTCGAAATCGTGACGCTTCTCATTTTCAGACTCTTCCCTTTGTTGCATGTCACGAAATCGTGACAGTTCTTACTTGGAACATTTTCATCTACAACATGTCACAAAATCGTGACACTTTATCTTGCTTCCACTTTGTCTTCTGACTTGTCGAAATCGTGACACTTTTTCTCCTTAGCGCTTTTCTTTTCTTCGGGTCGCGAAAACCCGACATGTCACGATATCGCGACACTTTTTCTCTCGACTCTCTCTCCTACATTATGTCATGAAATCGTGACATTTTTTCTTTCAGACTCTCTCTCCTGCAACATGTCACTGAAATCGTGACACTTTTTCGTCCGTTCAACCTTCCTTGCAATATGTCACGAAATCATGACATTTCTTACTCGAACATTCTCTCTCCTCTTTGAGTCGCAAATTCAACATGTCACTGATATCGTGACACTTTTCTAAAAAGCTTTCTCTCTCCTGCTTAAGTCGTGAAAATGCGACATGTCGCGATATCGCGACATTTTTCCAACTTACTTTCTTTCGAACCTGTCATGCCGAACCTTCATCAAAACAAATTATTTTACATCAAATCAAATTCCTTCAAAAGCTTCTTGACATCAATGACAACTTATTCACTTGAGCAAAAGCAATGTACCCAAGGTACCCAAAATTGCCAACAATCTCCCCCTTTGTCATTGATGGCAAACCTTTACTGAAAACACGTCTCAAGAGCCAAAACTGAAACCAACTGTGCTAACAACTGAGAATCTTCCTTTGAAGTTTTGCTCCCCCTGACTTGAAGCTTTCCTCTTCACTTGAAGCTCTCCCCCTTACTCATATCTCTCCCCCTTTGTCATCAATGGCAAAGGGTCACCTTTGGGGCTCGGGACTAAGAATGAGCCTCTTAGCTTAGTCCCTCCCCCACCTCCTGATGAGGTGATTAATTCTGGGGTGGGAGTACAACTCCCAATTTCTCCCTTAGATACTCAAACGTATCTCTTGGAAGAGGTTTGGTGAAGATATCTGCAATCTGCTCTTTAGTAGGCACATACTCTAGCTTGACTTGCTTGTCTTGCACTTTCTCCCTTAGAAAGTGATACTTGATGGAAATATGCTTTGTCCTTGAGTGCATTACCGGATTTTTGGAAATACTTATGGCACTCGTATTATCACAAAATATGGAGATGGGTTGTTCATGCTTGACTTTGAAATCCTCCAAGGTGGTTTTCATCCATAAAACCTGTGTACACCCAGCCACTGCTGCTATGTATTCAGCCTCTACTGTAGATAAGGAAACTGAAGGTTGTTTCTTACTTAGCCAAGAAACCAAACTCTTTCCCAGAAAGAATGCTCCACCACTAGTGCTCTTCCTGTCATCAGTACTCCTGCCCAATCTGCATCTGTATAGGCCGTGAGGGTGAAATCATCACCTTTGGGATACCAAAGCCCAAAGTCCATAGTGCCCTTTAGATATCTGAATATCCTCTTAACTGCTATAACATGAGAATATTTTGGAGCTGCCTAAAATCTTGCTACTAACCCAACTGCCTGCATGATATCTGGTCTGGTAGCCGTAACATATAATAAGCTGCCAATCATTGATCTGTACAATCTCTGATCTACCGCTGGAGATTCATCATCTTTACTCATCTTGCACCCTGTAATCATTGGAGTACATACTGGTTTGTTGTCCATCATCCCAAACTTTTTCAACATTTCTTTGATATACTTTCCTTGAGAGAGAAATACACCGTCTTTTGATTGAGCAATCTGAAGACCTAAAAAGAATGACAGCTCTCCAATCATAGACATCTCAAATTCCTTCTGCATGGTGTTAGCAAAAACTTTGCACATCTGAGTATTATTTCCCCCAAAAATAATATCATCAACATAGACAACCATAATCAACATATCATCATCTTCATTCTTAATATACAAATTGCTATCTGCCACGCCTTTCCTGAAGCCTTGCTCATGAAGATAACTGTCAAGTCTTGAGTACCACGCCCTTGGTGCTTGCTTTAACCCATATAAGGCCTTTTTTAGTTTACACACATAGTCTGACTGTTCTGTGAGAGACACTCCTTCTGGCTGTTCTATGTAGACTTCTTCTACCAACACCCCATTTAGAAAAGCTGACTTTACATCCATTTGATATACCTTGAATGATTTGAAGCTTGAAAGGGCCAAAAACATTCTGATAGCTTCAAGACGAGCAACAGGAGCGAACGTCTCTTCGAAATCAACACCTTCTACTTGAGCATAACCTTTGCAGACTAACCTAGCTTTGTTTCTGACAATCTTTCCATCCTCATTGAGTTTATTTTTGAATATCCATTTTGTGCCAATGACATTCTTGTCCTTAGGTCTTGGAACCAAATCCCAAGTTTCACTTTTCTCTATTTGATTTAGCTCTTCATCCATCGCTTTTACCCAAAATTTATCTCGCACATGCTTCACTGAAATCTTTTGGCTCAATCTGAGATAATAATGAAACATTTGTAGAATCGTGTGAAGGAATGACTCTTCTTCTTGTTTGCCTGCTGTTTGGATCACCAATGATCAAATATTTGGGATGATGTTTCTGAACATATCGTGAAGGAGTTTTGGGAAGCAGTTGTTGTCTTTCCTCTTCTTCATCTGAAACCTCTCTGAATTCTTCTTGACAAATTTCATCACTGAGTTCCTTGACTGGTTCTCTTATCCCTGTCTTTTCATCAACTGTTACATTTATGCTCTCTACGACTGTATGCGTTCTTTTGTTGAAGCATCTCTAGGCCTTGCTTCTACTGGAATATCCAAGAAAGATTCCCTCATCACACCTAGGATCAAACTTACCCAGATTCCGATCTTCCCTTCGATGAAGCACTTACTCCCAAACACTTTGAAGTATTTTACCGTAGCTGGTCTTCCTTTCCACAACTCATAAGGAGTTTTATGATGATTGACTCTAAGTTGGGCCCTGGTGATAATGTAGACTGCTGTATTGACTGCCTCTTTCCAAAAGCCATCTGAGAGTTTTGACTCATTTAACATAGCTCTAGCCATATTTTCAATAGTTCTATTTTTCCTTTCAACTACTCCATTTTGTTGAGGAGTTCTTGCTGCTTGAATATTCTCTTTTGATTCCTTGTTGCTCACAGTATTCCACAAATTCATTTGAAGTGAACTCTCCTCCTCTCGTCTGATCTTAAGCATTTGATTCTCTTGTCGGTCTCATTTTCAATCATTTCTTTGAAAGCTTTAAATTTTTCAAAAGCTTCAGATTTTTCTTTGAGAAAAGTAACCCAAGTCATTCTAGAATAATCATCTATAAACAACATGAAGTAGCTTTCTCCCTGAATGCTCTGAGTTCTGGTGGGGCCACATAAATCAGTATGAATAAGATCCAATGGTTTTGAAGAAGTATACCCTTTTGATTTGAAACTGGTTCTGGTCTGTTTTCCATGTTGACAGGGACCGCAAATGATATTATGGGGCCTTTTTATTTTGGGCAAGTCTCTAACTCCTTCCTTGTTACTAATATTGACAAGATTATCAAAGCTCAAATGCCCCAATATTTTATGCCATAGCCAACTCTCATCTTCTTGAGTTAGAAAACACTTTTCCCTTTTTATCTCACTCAGCATGTAAAGATTGTTTGGAGTCCTTGTAGCACTCGCAATGAGTTTTCCATTTTTTTCTTTACTTATCTCACATCTATCAGAAAAGAAAGATACTATGTGCCCTTGATCACAAAGTTGACTCACACTTAGAAGATTATGTCTTAGGCCTTCTACATAAAGCACATTTTCTATTTTGGATTTCCCATCCAAACTAAGAGTCCCTTTACCACAGATTTTAGCTGACCTATTATCTCCAAAACTGACTGTTCCTCTGTTTGTTTTTTTTAAGACCAAAAACTTTTCCTTTTCACCAAGTCATATGTTTTGAACAACCACTATCAAGATACCATTTTTCTACTTTGTCTTGAGCATGAAAAGCAGTTTGAACTATCATTGACTTAGATTTGATCTCATTTTTCTTTTTAGTGAACTCAAGGCTAGATCTATCCAAACTGCACATCCTTGCTATATGCCCAAAATTCTTGCACTTGTAACACATGAAATTTTTATTCATAAGAGGTGCAAAAGAGTTAACATTTTCCTTACTATGGCTATTCAAGGATTTATTGCAATGCATAGCTTTGTGACCAAAATTCTTGCAGGAAAAACAATAGCCATGGAAAGTATTATGTAACCTGTTTTGATGCCTTGGATGATTGTTCTTCTTGTGACCAACTGGAATCCACCGCTCTTCAAGATGAAGATTGGTCTTGCTCGAAGACCCTATTTCATGAATAGTGATACCATCCTTCTTTTGCTTTTCATACGGAGTATTCTGTCTGAGAGCCAATTTTTCCAACTTCACTCTAAGAGACATAACCTCTTCTTCTAATTTCTCGCAATCAGCTTCCTTTCCTTTTAAAGCCTCTGTCAGAACCTGTTCAACCTTCTTTCCTTCTTCAGCTAGAATTTTGAAGTCTATAACTCTTTGAGACAATTTTGATCTTGCAATCTCTTCTTCCTGACATTGATGCTTGAGAACAAAATTTTCTTCCCTGAATTTCTCAAGCTTTTTTAAAGCCAAGAAGAATTCACCTTTGAGATCGAACTCAACCTCTTCATATCTTTCTGAATCTGTATGTTCCTCTGATAGATCCTTCTCCAAGCTGTTAGGCTCTTTCTGGAGAAACCCGCTCTGATACCAATTGAAGAACACAAGCTTATACTGAGAGGGGGGGTGAACAGTATAAGACTTAAGCAATTAATAATTTTAACTTTAGATAGCAGAGGCATCAACACAACATTAATCAAGACAGAAAGCATCACACATTGAAGACCCATTTTAACGTGGTTCACCCAAAATGGTTGGGCTACATCCACGGATAAAATCTTTCACTAAATTTTATCAATCCAAATTCTAGGAATACCTTTCCCGATTACAATGTTTATGGGCACCAACCCAAAGGAGACACCAATCCCCTAATCTCGAGTTCGTGGGCACCAACCCATAGGAGACACCGATCCCCTAGCTCTGCTCTGGCTGGTGATCCTCTAGAAAACCTCTACCTCCGCTGCCCTTAGAAAATGGAACTCTATCCATAGAAGACACCTGTCCTCCCTGCTCTGGCTGGAGACCTCTGTCCTCAACTCTATCACCTCCAAAGTTGGTCCTCGAATTTGCACTAAACACAGTCCTTCGGTCTAGCACAAATGTCCTCGTTCGTCTTTGCCTGTTGCGCTCACTCTGCACGCTTCGACATCATCTCCCCACTTCTATGCTCTCTATGCTCTTTCGGCTGCATCTCGCACACTTCGACGCACATTCGACGATTTCTCAATCTCTCAACTCTCCAAACAGCCCTCCTTTTATACTAACACTTTCAAGATCAAACCTTGATCTTAGTCGGCTGCACAACCCTAAACTACGTTAGCTACAAACCCTAATCTTCATCGGCCCAAATTTAACTTTGTCGGCCTCACTACCTCTGCAACTCTTCTATAGCTTCTGCCATGAAACTACAACATGTCACGATATCATGACACCTTTGCAACCGTACACTTTCTTTTGGCTTTTGTCATGATATCGTGACACTTCAGCCTTTGTCGACTTCAACATTCTTGTCACGATATCATGACACTTCTGACTTAGTCAGCATCAACTTTGCTTTTGTCATGAAATCATGACACTTCTCCTATAGAAGACCTACATTCTATTTCTATCATGAAATCGTGACACTTTCTCCAACCGAACGCTGCCATCTCAATCTATCACGAAATCGTGACACTTTCTCTTCCTAGCACTCTTGTCTGCTTGCACTAGCAAAAATGGAACATGTCATGAAATCATGACACTTTCCTTGGTTTTTTTAAAAAAATCTGACTTTCGCCTTTGAGCTCTTCCTCCTTGAATTTGTCATGAAATCATGACACTTCTAGCTTTCAGTACGTTTTCTTTATAGTCACGAAATCGTCGACGCTTTCGTACGACTTCTCTACAACCTGTCGTGAAATCATGACGCTTCTCATTTTAGACTCTTCCCTTTGTTGCATGTCACAAAATCATGACAGTTCTTACTTGGAACATTTTCATTTGCAGCATGTCACGAAATCGTGACACTTTATCTTGCTTCCACTTTGTCTTCTGACTTGTCACGAAATCGTGACACTTTTTCTCCTTAGCGCTTTTCTTTTCTTTGGGTCACGAAAACCCGACATGTCGCGATATCGTGACACTTTTTCTCCCGGACTCTCTCTCTTGCATTATGTCACGAAATCGTGACATTTTTTCTTTCGGACTCTCTCTCCTGCAACATGTCGCGAAATCGTGACACTTTTTCGTCCGTTCAACCTTCCTTGCAATATGTCACGAAATCGTGACATTTCTGACTCTGAACATTCTCTCTCCTCTTTGAGTCGCGAAACTGTGACATGTCGCGATATCGTGACACTTTTCTAAAAAGCTTTCTCTCGCTCTTAAGTCATGAAAATGCGACATGTCGCGATATCGCGACACTTTTCTAAAAAGCTTTCTCTCTCCTGCTTAAGTCGTGAAAATGTGACATGTCGCGATATCGCGACATTTTTCCAACTTACTTTCTTTCGAACTTGTCATGCCGAACCTTCATCAAAACAAATTATTTTACATCAAATCAAATTCCTTCAAAAGCTTCTTGACATCAATGACAACTTATTCACTTGAGCAAAAGCAATGTACCCAAGGTACCCAAAATTGCCAACATTCTTAAACTCTGCTAGTATTGAAGACCTCCTTAAAGATAAAATAGAAGACTTTGATTGTGAGCCGGATGATGAACCAGAAATGACCAGGCAAACAACCTTCTTGGTGAATACTGTGGAGATGTTGATCACCTAGTATGAAAAGAGTAAAAGTTATATTAGCATACAGAAAAAAATATTTTATAGGAAATGAATATGTTGAGGTTTTTCGTAGCTTTTAACACTGATGCCTGGAGAATGATTGGAAAATAGATCAGATGGCTACAACAGGGCAAAAAAGGAAAAGAAATTAAAATATGCAGCCTACAACTAGAAATGAGTTCACCCCCTAGAGATGAAGAACAGGTTGTACAGGAAGGGGAAACACCCAAGGCAGAAGGTCAATCAGATGATCAACAAGAAACCAAAAAAGGAAGGACCAAGGAGGGAAGCCCTCAATGCACTGATATCATCGGTTGAATGAATCAAAACCAAAAAGGGCCAAAGAAAGGTGTATGGTATGAATAAAAAGAAATAATGGAAGCCAAATGTACCATTTTTGGAAGACAAATTAGGATGATGACAAGTGTAAGGTCAAGATCAGGTCAAAAATAATAGATTCAAGAACCAGAAGCTATAAAGGGAAGCATCTAGGGCCAGAATCTGCATCAAGCATTAGAGATAGCATTTTTTCTAAGAGGTATACTTGAGTGCCCTTTTGAGTTGTGTTGTTGTATTCCCTTATGTGTCTTTTTTCTTGCTCATTTCTCATTCCTCCCATTACTATGCAGGATTTTGATAGGAAAGTGCTCAAGAAGCTGAGATCATTTCCAGATCTATTGAGCTTGAGGTTCAGAGACTCTGTTGTTACCATATTGGAACAAGAAGAGTAGAAGAGTTTTGTTACATCATTTGAATAGAATTTCTTCATTGTATTGATGTATTTATTTGAAAAATAGAGTTAAATGGCATTCTACCAACTCTGCGTGTAATATTCTATTAAATCAATACAATTTTGAGTCTCATTTCTATTAATTCTTTGTCTCGATACTATGTGTTATTACGTAATGTGTTACATTATTTGAATATGTTACGTACATTTCTCTCATTGGCCAATTGTTATGTCTATTACGATATTCAAATGAATGTAATAGTGCCAATTCTTTCTCAATCCCTTTCATTCTTTTCATTTTACAAAGTGTTGTTAAATTGCTATAACAACCCAATGAATCTAGGCACCGGTCTACATAAGGCATAATAATGGTTATTTTCATTGCTTGGTCATTTTAATACATCTAGCATATTATTCTAATTTGGAGTGTGTAATCTTTGTAATATCATAAATTACCACTAGGGGTTTCCTTACCCATTATGTAGTTTTTCTGTAGCAATAGTTGTTTTTAATCAGAATAAAGAGGCAGGTTGACCAGAGCCTGTAATAGCTCATTGGTTTCAAATGATTTCTTGTAGCGTGACAATCGTATCCTATGGATGCAAGAAATGGTTCCAACAATTTTTTGGCACCGTTGTCAGGGAGGACTTATTAATTAGACGATTTATCTTTTAAAATCTTTCTTTCAAACGACTTTATTTTAATCAATGAGCGACCAATAGGAATAAAGAACATGCATCTTGATTTTTATGACTTTTTACGTTCTTTATTTTATTTTACCCGTAGTTTTCAATTGTATTTTGAAGTGTTTCTACATTTCTTGATTTTATTGAATTTTCTCCAAAGAACTATTCCCTGTGAGGCTGAGAGTTAAGAATCAAGCAATCTTGATTATACATTCTATTCTTTCTGCACTACCCATGTTGGTGACTCTGTCTAGACGAACCCAGAAATCAAAAATCAAGGAAGAAAGAGCAGAACATGTTGGTGCACACCAAGAGAAGCGGTAAGGAGTTATTCCTAGAATTTGAGAACCTAGAGGTACTTACCTATAATCAGAGAATTCCACTTCTTAAGAATATTGTGCATGAAAGTAAATCTTATCCTATAATTAAGAGATACGTAAGGAAAAATAAAGAACAAAATATTATTGATGTTGATATTATTGTAGATAAAAATTTGAATTCTACTGTAGAAGATACATGTGATTATTCTCATTGCCCTACTAATAGTAATAATGTGGTAGATAATCCATTAGATTATATCCAGGCCACCCATACCCATATCCTAGTAGGTGTTGCTGCTATAAATTTGAATCCCATTATACCTACAATAACAATGGCCCAAGCAAATCAGCAAAATCAAAATCAAAATAATGTCCATTTGTGGAGAACTAATAGATACAGGCCATTTGTTTTACCTACAAATCTTAATGCCTTACCTAATAAAGCCCACAAATACCTCCCAAAATTCTTAGGAAATAATGTAGTAACTGGAGAAGATCATATCAAAAGTTTTCTGTATGCAATGGATAGTCTAGAGGTAGAACATGAAGATGTAGTCTTAAGACTATTTTTACAAACCTTGGAAAAATATGCTAGAGAGTGGTTCAATTCTCTCCCTGATAATGATATCCTAGATTTCACCAAAATGGAAGTTGTGTTCCTAAAGAAATTATGGGAAAGGAAAAATGAACAATCTCTGTTAAATGATTTGGCCACTATGAAGAAAAAAGAAAATGAGGTTGTCAGTGATTTTAACAGAAGATTCTCAAAACCAAAAATAAAATCCCTGCCAACCTTAGGCCTAGTGATATTCAGTCCATATGTTTCTATAAAAATGCTTTTCAAGGAGAGTTTAACTATGAGCTGAGGCAAGAACAAGCCACTACCATTGATAGTTGTATGGAGAAAGCAATGGATATAGAAAGAAACATGCTTGATAGTGGTAATATGAAGCCTTACTCTCTAGAAGTCAATTTACCTGAGAGAAAGCCCAAAAGGGTAGCATTTGATATACAAAGAAGAACTAAAATAGATCCAATGGAAAAATTGACTAATCAAATGGCTGAGATGTTCAATACCATGAACAAAAAATTAGCAAGAATTGAGAGAAATAATAGTAATAATGGTGAGACATCACAAACAGAATGACCATATGTTGATAATCACCCTCCTTTCAAGAAAAAATTCAATAGAAATTAGGGAAACAATAATGGCCCTGAAGAAGGAAATAGGAGTAGGAATAATGGAAACAATAACTGGAAAAATAGAGAATCTGACAAAGATCAGAATAGTGTTCCTAACCCTATACCATCTGCCAACATAGCAGAAGGTTTTCCCTATTTTTTCTCTACTTGTGATGCACCTCATAACCCTGATGCATGTGGAATACACCTAAGTGATCAACGCAATGTAGATTTACATGATGATTCAGAGGATGATATAAGAATTAATGCCTATTGGTCTCTAGAAGATGAATCCAGAGAAAGGTTGTTTGAAGAAAATATGGATAAGTATTCTTCAAATCATCATCCTCAAATTTTTGTAGCTCAAGGTACTAAGATCTTGCAAAAACCACATGAGTCAAGATATGATAAAATGAAGCAAGGGAAACTAATCCCCACTGCTAAGGAAGTGGAAGAATTAGAAGCTACCAATACTCTGAGTTTAAGGAATAGAATTGTCCCTGACAGAAATGAAAAAAGCTTCAACAAGTGAAATAAGAAAATAAAATTTCATAAATAAGAATACTAGTAAAGAGAAAACTGATAGAACCTTCAAAAATATTATTCCTAAGATAGTAGAATTAGAAGAAGAGACATCCAAAGAGGAAAGCAATAGACCACTAGATATAAAAAAGATAGAATTTGATGTTGGGTCAGAACTCAGTAAACAGAAAGTTAACATCACATTTGGAGAGCTTATGAAAGTTCAGTAATACAGAGAACAAGTCTGCAGAGCATTTGGACTAGTGGAACAAAAAGAAGATCCAACTTGCCATGCTGCTAGACAAAATCAACATGATACAAGATCACCATCCTCTGTCAGACCCTTCTATGTATCATTAAGGTATAATTCAGATGAAGGAGAAAGGTATGTGATTCATAATTGTATGCTAGACAATGGAGCCTCACATAATATCATGCCCAAATTAATAGCTGACCAAATGGGGTTAATCTGTACAAGAGATTCTACCCCTGTTTCTGTAATGGATAGCAGACAAATTCCTTGTGTAGGGGTGATAACTGGATTGTTGGTTTTTCTAGACCAACACCCCAAAAAGGGCATAGTAATGGACGTTGCAGTAGTTGATGTTGACCCTTTCTTCTCACTATTACTCAATAGACATTGGGTAGAACAACTGGGAGGTTCAATCCAATTGGATTGGTCCTATGCTACTATCCCAATAACAGATAAAGAAAACGTAATCTTACGAAGGGAACCATTTAACAAACACTCCATAGAGTTAATTCAAACAGATGAAACCATGATAAATTTAGTAAACTCTATGGAAGAAAAAGGGATGGGAGTTTACTCCATATGGCACAACCCATTCCTGGTGGAAGTACCAGAAGCAAAGAACATGGATCCAAAAGTTATAAAAATGGTAGATGCTGAATCAGATAGAGTATTAACTCAAGAAATATGGACCATGTCTTTTGATGGAGCTAAGTCCCAATCTGGAGTAGGTGCAGGAATTAATCTGATTGATATAAAAGGAAATTACCTTGGTATCCCTTACAGACTAGAATTCCCTTGCATAAATAATGTAGCTGAATATGAAGCTTTATTGTTAGGATTAAGAAAAGCAAAAGAATTAGGCATTAACTACTTAACTGTAATAGGGGATGCAGAACTAATTATACAACAAATCAAAGGTAAATATCAGACCAAGCATCCTAGGCTAAAGCAATATAAAAATGCAGTATTAGAAGAAATTGAAAAATTATTAGCTTTCAATATCTCATTTATTCCAAGGGAACAAAATCATGTTGTAGACCTTTTAGCTATAAATGCCTCAGGCCTAGATCATCCAAAAATAACTACAGAATATATGGATAGGTTCCCAACTATTTTAGTTTATAAACCCTCTGTGCCAGATAACATAGTTTACTTACAGGTCTTTCAAGATGATGTGGATATAAAAGATTTCATGACTTTGCAAAATCAATATGTAGATATAATCTATGATGAAAAGATGAAGACAAGCTAAAAGATCAAATAGGTGAACCAGTAGAAGTAATCCAGTTGAAAACAAATAGAATACCCAAAGGATTGGTTTCTTTAGAGAGTCTATTTGATGATTTTGATAAAGCTTACAAGCCTTTACGTAGAGAAGTAATATCTGAAGACATTAACATTGGTACAATGAGAGAGCCCAGAATAGTGAAGGTAGATATGGCCTTGCCAACAAAAGAAAAGGTTGGATACATCAGTTTCTTAAAGAAGAATAAGGAGCATTTTGCTTGGACTTATGAAGACCTTAAAACCTTCAAAACAGATGTGATGACACACATAATACCCCTGAAGGAAGATTCCAAGCCATTTAGACAGAAACAGAGGAAATATAACCCTACTCTACACCCAATAATGCAAAAAGAGGTACAAAAATTACTGGATTCCAAAATAATCAGAAAGGTAAGATTTTCTTCTTGGATATCCAATTTAGTACGAGTTAAAAAAAAAATGGTGATATTAGACTCTGTGTAGACTTCAGAAATTTAAATAAGAGTTCATTAAAAGACAATTACCCATTGCCCAATATGGAACAACTATTGCAAGCAGTAGTTGGTTCATCTAGATTATCCCTGTTAGATGGATTTTTTGGATACAATCAAATTTAGATAAATCTAGAAGACAGACATAAAACAACATTCACTACACCTTGGGGCACATTTGAATATTTAAGAATACCTTTTGGCCTAATGAATGTAGGTGCTACTTTTCAGAGAGCAATGGACTTTGCCTTCAAAGGATTAATGTTCAAAATAGTAGTTGTATACCTGGATGATATCACAGTATTTTCTAAGAATCCAGAAGATCACTTAGAACACTTAGCTGCAGTTTTTGCTCGATGCAAAGAATTTGGAATTTCTCTAAATCCCAAGAAGTGCATATTCGGGACTACACAAGGAAAATTGTTAGGTCATATAGTTTCAAAAAAAGGAATAAGCATTGACCCAGAAAGAATAGAAGTTATTTCCAAAATTCCTCCTCCCAAGAACTTAAAAGGAGTCAGGTCATTCTTTGGCAAAATAAATTTTGTTAGAAGATTTGTCCCAAATTTTGCAGAGATGACCAAACCCATAAATGACATGGTTAAGAAAACTGGAGAAATAAAATGGATAGTAGAAAATATGGAAGCATTCAATAGAATAAAAGAAGCCATTTCTATTACTCCAGCCCTAAGTTGCCCTGATTATTCTAAAGACTTTAACATTTATTCATATGCATCTGAACATTCAATTGTTGCAGTTCTTTCACAAAAAGATGATGAAAATAATGAAAGGCCAATAGCCTTCATGAGTTCAGGTCTGAAAGGAGCACATCTTAAATATACCCTACTAGAAAAGCATGTTTATGTAGTTGTTCAATCTTTAGAACATTTCAAAGGTATATTCGGTTCAAACAAAGTTTATTGTTGCATCCCTTTCATAACAATAAAATATATTTTTACCCAATCTGAGCCATTAGGAAGGCCAACAAGATGGATGGTGAAACTTTTGCAATATGATGTTGAATTCAAAATAGTCAAAACTGTAAAAGGATAGGGCTTAGCCAAATACCTGGCATATAAAGGAGAGGACTCTAATAATGTCATCACAATAGATGAAATGCATGATAATAGGAGAATCAATAATGGAGAATGTAAATGGTATGATGAAATTCTAGCATATTTACAAACTCTATCTTTTCCTAGAGATATATCAACAAATAGAATGAGGTCAGTAAAGCTTCAAGCTCAGAAATATCATGTGCAAGATGGTGTGCTTTATTGGAAGCACCCTGATGGAGTGTTATTAGTCTATTTATATGAAAATGAAGTCCCAGAAATAATTAATGAATTCCATGATGGTTTCTGTGGAGGACATTTTGCTCCAAAAGCCATAACTAATAAAATAATGAGAGCAGGATATTATTGGCCTTCCATTTTTAAGGATGTATATAAATATGTTAGGAACTGTCATAACTACCAGGTTTTTGTAGGAAAGAAGCAACTGGCAGCCATGCCCCTCAAACCAGTAATCATTGAAGCACCATTCACCCAATGGGGCATTGACCTAATTGGAGAGATCAAGCCTAATTCATCAGGCCAGCACAAGTGGATCATAACTGCTATGGACTACTTCACCAAGTGGGTAGAGGTTGCTCCTCTAAGAACCTCCACAACTACCACCATTATCAAATTCTTGGAAGAAAATATTCTAACCAGGTTTGGAGTTCCTCAAAAACTAGTAACAGATAATGGGCAGTATTTTGTTTCATATGAAATGGTAGAATTTTGTGCTAACTATGGAATTGAACTCTCACATTCTGCTAATTATTACCCCCAAGGGAATGGTCTTGTTGAGTCATCAAATAAAAATGTAATAACTAGAATAAAAATATCATTGGGTAAGAACAAAAGGGGATGGGACAGTGAACTAAAATTTGCTCTTTGGGCTGATAGGTTGTCTATCAAAAGAAACACAAGAAGGACTCCCTATGAAATGGTATATGGAGAGAAAGCCTTATTACCCTCAAGAATAGAAAAATTGGCACTTTCCCTCTTGTTGCAAGATCATGAAGATCCCAAACCCTTACAAAGAAGGCTAGACCAAATTGTCCTGTTAGAAGAGCAAAGAAGAGAAACCCTTAATAGAATGATGGAACAAACTCAGAAAACTATGAAATTGTTTAATAAGAAAGCCAAGGGTACTCCTTTCTCTCAAGGAGATATAGTCATCTATTGGGACCCTAAAAATGATAAGCATGGTGAAAAGGGAAAACTCGAACCTAAATGGATTGGTCCATACCAGATAGCCCATGTTATAGGTCAGAATACTTACAAATTGTAGACTTTGCAAGGAGAACTAATGGCTATCCCTATTAATGGCCAACACCTCAAGATGTACAATCCCTGTTGAAGGCTAATATATATATAAAAAAAAAAAAAAAAATAGAAAATCAAAAACCCCAAAAATAGAGTGATGTGTTTTGTTGTTAGTTTGTTTACCAGATAAGCTTTTCTTTTCTTGTTGGTATAGTTCTGAGTTTGTTGTTTCACATGGTATTCTTAGTTTGATGAGTATACATTACTGTTGGTTCCTCCAAAAACAATAAGAAGAAAGGAGATTTATTTTAGACTTTGATGATGTTTACAATTTTTCAAATATGAATGTTTATGCAATGGTCATATGATAAGAGATAAAACAGAATGAAATCAGAGTTGATTGAAACACCATGTTAAAGCCTCACATTACAAATGATACTTAAGGTGATTTCAAGGTCCAAGGAATAGAGTTATCTTTGAGAAGGTGGTTGAGCTAAAAATCATTACACTCATCCTTTTTAGCTAGAAACTAATCCTCAACTCAGGCATACTCATTGCACAATTTGCTTATATCCAAATACTTCTCAAATGAGAAAGAAAATCAAAATAACGCAAGTTGAGTCACTACCTGAGATATCTTGGAAAACCTCTACCGAGGCTATAGATGCTTGACTAGTAGTAGAGTAAAATCGGATGGGATTAGAAGCAACTCCACCGAGGCTATAGATACTTGACTGGTAGTGGAGCCCTATAGAATGGTGAAAATATTTAAGAGTGAAATCATACATTAGGCTTAACTATTTTTCTCAAATATGGCAAAGTTCTGGAAGAATTAGGAATCAAAATGAATGCACAAACACACACATGGGCCAAAGCATGATGGAACAAATAGCTTTGAAAAATTATGTGTAATCATATCCTATGACTTAGCTAAAACAAACATAACAATATATCTAAAAACTCATATGTTTCTAAAATTTTGACCCTAGTTTCCAAATTGAATAAAAGGAATTACAGTTTTCAATGCTCTATTACTTTGATATTATGTTGTTATTACAGTTTTTCAATTTAAAAGTTGTTATGTTTTATTTTTCAAGCTTTACTTATCAGTCTTGATGATTTGAAATTTTGTCCAAGATTGCAATAAAACCAGGAGATTCTATAATTCTCAAGTGCCTCATGTTTTCAGCACATTGTCCCAGTCAGAGCCTATGTTGGAGCCAAAATTGACTCAACATCTGAAACCCCCAATTTTAAATTTTTGGTTTCAATAAAATTAGCAAAAGTTGCTAGCCTCTATTGCATTTTCATCTGAGAAGTTGACTTCCATATGTTTGATTTATGAAATTAACCTTAGCCACTTTTGGATTGATTTTATGACCATTGTTTTATCCTATAAAAATCCATAAAGGTCAAATTATATAAGCATCCACTACAATGGTCAAATATTTAAAATACCCAACTTTTTATGATCCATGAATTTAATGTAAGCTTTCCTTTAAAAATAATTATCATAATTCATGGACCTAAGTCAAAAGAATAAACCCCTAATTCCCAAGGTATCTAAAAGTTTTAATAAAATCATTTAAGGGACAAGGTAAGCACCATGGTCTAAAGTCTAAGAACCTAAGGTCTTAAGCCAAATGCTAATGGTTCTAAGGTATGCACCCCCTTCATTAAATATCGAGCACCTTGAGGAGATCAAAGGGTAGCACCCAGATCTTCCTTGATCAGACGGATGCGCACACTCTAAGAGTCAATCCTTCAATACCCCATGGTCGAAAGAGGTAAAAGCTAAGGTTTGAATGAAGGTCTTAATTAAAGCCTTGAGGGTATGCACCCCCTTGAATTAAACATCGAGCTATTTTAAGAAATCCAAGGGCTACGCTCGATTGTGATCAAATCGGGTGGTCACGCTCATTTGAAACTCATCAAGTATCATTAAATGGGTTAAATTCTGATTAAAATCACTAAGCTAGATTAGAAAGGGTCTAATACATCACTAATCCCTTCCCCTTCCTACTAATGCAAGATTTATTTTTGGTTATTAAGTTAACAGGTCATGGAGGATCCAACGGTTGCATCCAACTCACATCTAATCCGATGACAATGCTCACTTCAAGTAAACAAAGGTAAATCTATCGATAAGACCAAGTCAACACCTGATTAGTCAAATTTAATCATATTTAGGAGGCCCTAACACATTACTAATCATCCCCCTTTCACTTAATCAAGGTTAATGAAAATCAGTAGCATGCACTTTTTGGTTACCTAACTTGCAGGTTACAGAAGATCCATGATTGCGCTTGATCGAGAGTCAATCCGATGGATGCACTTTTGCCATGAATCACCAAGGTTAGTTTAAAGTCATTACTCACACTCATGATTAAAGCATGTGCAGAACCGAGAAATATCAATGGATGCGCCATCACTAAAGATGATCCAATGACAATGCATGTCTCAAGATGACCAACCATTAAAAAATCCTCGCTCAAGTCAAAGACAAACACCCCATGTTCAAACAGATCTGATGGTTGCGCTTGAGCCTAGTTGATCTAATGGTCATGCTCCAAGAAAGTTGCTCAGAGATTAAAAGAGGGCTTTTTCAAATCAATGGGATTCGACGGTCGCGTGCAATCAAGAAAGATCCAATGATGATGCTTCACTCAAAGGATAAATCAAAGCTAATGAAATCAATGGATGTGCTTGATCCCACCTAGATCCAATGGCTATAATTTCATGAAGCCATCAAAGGTTGACAAGTCAAAAAGCTAAAGTGAATCGATGGCCACGCTCGAACTAGCTTAGATCCAATGGTGGTGCTTCATTTAAAAACCATTATAAACCAAAAGGAAATCAATGACCATGTTTCAACCCGTCGAGATCTAATGGCCACAATTTAATCAAGGATATATAAAGGATAAAATGGAATCCAATGATAGCGCTCAATCCAAGTAAATATCCTACTGCAATCTCACATAGCTATCAAGGGTTGACAAGTCGTATAAAGATAAAATGGGATCCGACGATCGTGTGCTATCGAGAAAGATCCGATGGTAGTGCTATTCGGAGCAATCATCTATTAAAAAGGGTACCATGATGGCTTAATCTGATGGATGTGCTCATATTCACTCTCATCCAATGGTTGCCTAATCGAGGCCATCAAAGGAAGATAGAGCCCGATAAGAAGCACACAACACTTCTAGAATCTAATGATAGCGATGAATCCCGACCAGATCCGACGGTCATGCGTAACCAAATTTACCTAGATGATTAAAGACATGGTTTATTTTGCCAATGGAAAATTAATTGAGATTAATAATGGGTCTAAACATGTGATAATGACCCCTTCTCTTCAATAAACACTAGCACAGGTTTGGGGTGATCGGACGAACGCGTAGAATCACATATGTGATCGAACGATGAGTTATCTAGCAAGGTAAGCAAGACATTAAGGGGTGAGCATTAGCCAAAGGTTAGTAATTTCTAAATCATTGATAAATTAATATTCAACAAAATATGAAAGCCTTAATCTAATGATTATTATGAAATTGATTAATCAATAAAATGCTAGGATATCCTCTATAATGTGCATAACCACCATTGACATACGTCCTCCATATTATAGGGCTAACATTCTTGTAGGTTCGAAGGTATCAAGCATAGGTATGCAATGTGAATCCCATCCAATGGTCATCATCAGTTGATGGATCCAATGGGCACACATTCCAATAACCAAATCTGATGATAGATCCCTAAGATAATCACCACCATGTTAACGGTGTAACTATTTTTGAAGCCGAATGTCTTTCAAGACCAAAAGGGCCGAACACTTTCTCACAAAAAGCCACCACCACCATGTTTGTATTTCCATGTCAGAGGGACAATCAATTCAGTAACCAATAGGGGAACTATGAATGATTGCGAGTACACAGATCAAAGTCCCTGATGTGACGAGGAAAGCCACCTAACATAACTGTTCGACATTAGAAAGAGATGCTTTGGTGAATCTCCATTGGAAAATTTGAAAAAGTAGTGGGTGATACAATATTAATGACAAGGTATGCGAGGACAGTAAACCCACTTCACCATCAAGTATTTAAAATCACCATATCAAATGACCTTACCACCCTGGTAATATTGAGCAAAGAACTGGTTTGAAAGAGCAAAAAGTGAGCCGAGACTCGAGAATTTCATTTTAGTGAGCTAGGACAATTGCCAAGAGTAATATGGAGGATTGGGGAACTGCTTTCATGCCCAAAGATATAGAAGAAGCAATAAAATTTATCACAGACCAGTTGCCTTATGCCGAGCTCCCTGGACCAATCATGCCTGGGAGTACGATGTATGATTTCACCCAGAAAAGTGGGCCCGATAAAAAGCTCACTCCCATGCAATAGTATGAAATTGAAAATACTTGCATCCAAAGTTTTGCTCGCACAATGGAAAATGATGATAGAGCCCCTTGGTTGCTAGCAGATCTATTTCACAAAGCAAGGAGACTACAACATAAGGGTTTTCCTAAGAGTACTAGGTGGACCAGTAATCTGGGAAAGTTGATATGTCCGAGGGTATACTACTCCTTCGACTTGTTAGCCTGGTTAGCTATGGTGTACGATGAGAAAACCAGGACATTTTGAGATAATAGAGATAGACCAGTATTCAGTATCACGGCTAGACACATCGCTCAAGTCTTCAAACTAGCGCCCACCAATACTCGACTGATTAAACAGGTAATTGAAAGACAGTCTCAAATGTTAACAAATTTAGATATTTTTAAATCATTTTTTGAAGAGCATGAGAAAATAGTCGATAAGTTTCCCATCAGAAAAATTGCTTTCAAACCATGGGTCCGAGACTTCTATGATATGGCTAACATTGTTCTAGGAGTACAAGACCTCAGTGTAGTGGGTAGGAAAGTGTTACATTTAGTAGCACAGTGTAACCGGGAAATAGGCACCCCAATTTACGCCTGGGAGCGAGAATTGAGTGATCAAATGCACTCACAGATGTCAGAATTGAAGGAAGCTATTTTAAAACAAAGACAAGAGATGCCTATGTTTTCTAACTACTCCATCCTCATACACCTACTAGGGGACAATTAGGAGAGGAAAGCCAAAAAGGGTAGGAGTTGTTGAGAGTCCTTACGTCTAGACAAAATTTTTGAGGATACACGAAGGTCGTACTCACATGGGTTGGTTTTGTGATATTTTCATGATTGAAATTCACTGGATTCTAACTGGTTTCCTCCCTGAGAGACTAGGGCCTGGGGTGAGAGCTTTCATAAAGGAAAAGGATATAGGAGATTATTTCTTCTCTGAGGGGTTCACATACATTCAGCTCTATGGAGCTAAGATCCCCCTAAAAATGTTGCCTATGTATTGTCCTTTATCTCTCGCTACCCTAGAGCTGTGCAGATAGGTGGCCGAAGAGGCCAAAATGAGACTGGTGAAGAAGCATGGTAGAGTTCCATGGCTCAGTGTCCCTTGTAAATTTGGAAGTTATATATTTATAGGATATCCAACTTTACTCAAGGGAATGTATGATTTAGATCTCATGGATTTTGAAGAGATAACTTGGAGACCTTACGATCCAGACAAGAAGTACGAGAAGGTAATGAAAAATCATGATTATGCTTGGGTCGAGCATAGGAGAGATGCTTACGAGGAAGAATTATTAGATGCTATAGAGAAAGGGAGATATTTGAAGATGAGTTTGGGATAAGTACCCCTTTGAAAAAAGGGGCAATTCACAAGTGCAGAAAGCCTATGATTACCCCACTAAATTGCTTGCAGTTAGAAGAGTTTCAGTAGAATCTGTAGCCCCCCTCTTACTAGAAGCCACCCAAGCAATCAGAGAAGACCCCTTATTAGAATTGATAGAAGATCAAGGTATTGATCAAATGGAAGTCACTATGAGCTCTATAGATGTTGTAGAACAACAAGTCCAAGCCCCTAATGATACTCACCTCAGAATAGAGGCAGCACCCAACACTTCCCAAAAAGTCTCCAAAAGCCTGAGTACAACAAAAGGAAAGGAGGTAATTGTTGCACCTATTCAAGAGCTGACTTCTTCCCAGTAGGCTATAGTTCCTATTTCTAGCTAGCTATTAGCAGTAACTAGTGTGATGAAGTTAGCTCCTAGGGCCATTCCTAGCTCTTTGAAGATAAAGGATAAGGAGATAGAAATTCCATCAGTAATATAGATGAATATGAGAAGAGTAGGTGGATTTGGAGGCATCTTTAGGGATCTCAAAGTTAAGAAGCAAATAACTTTATCTGCTCCAGAAGCAAAGAAGCCTAGGTTGTCACTACCCTCCATGAATGTTGTGTTGGAAATATCTGAAGAACAAATAATTTTTAGTGCTGTCGAGGAGCATGAGCTACAAATGGTAGCAGGAATGGGAGGCAGGGGAGATGATTCTACAGCCAGAGTAGAAATAGAAACTCCCAAATCAGATATGGTAGAGGTACACATACCTACCCTACAAGACCCTATTGTTCTCAAAGTTGATGAGAGAACTGGAGGAATTTCAATTCATGGAAAAGAAGGTGATATGGTCAGGGTAGCCAAAGTAGTACAAGAGCAAACTTTAGACCAACTGCACCAGAGCAACACATAATTGAGAAGCCAACTAGAAACAAGTGATAAAGAAAAAGTAGAGATGTAGGCCTTAATAAATAAGCTGAAGGAAGAGTTGGCACAGAAGAACACCCCAGTAGCACAGTCCCCCTCGGTGGTAAGAATCCTCAATTACACATACTATTTGAATACAATAAAAAGGGAGATGTCAATTAAAATTTGAGATAATATCAAGGGGATCACTGAGATGTTCAGGAAGATAAAGGTAATTAGAATCACTACTCAGGAAATGGAAAGCCTGATTTGCCAATGAGAAAAAGACTTTGAGGTCATCCGCCCTACCCTTGACTTAATGTTAGAGTATTTCGAGGATATGCAGAGCAAAGAAGTGCTACTGAATGATGGTATTGAAATCAAGTGTAATATTGAATTCATGAAAGTAGCTATGTTTGGATCAAACAAAGAAAGATGGCTCAATACTATTGCAAAAATGTTTACTCTGTTAGATGACATAACAAAGAAATTGGCAGATATTGGGTTATCATTGGAGGAGTTCTTAAACTCTGCTAGTATTGAAGACCTCCTT
The DNA here is from genome assembly GCA_028583015.1 of Wollemia nobilis. Lineage (NCBI taxonomy): Eukaryota > Viridiplantae > Streptophyta > Pinopsida > Araucariales > Araucariaceae > Wollemia > Wollemia nobilis. The sequence goes on from JAQPPZ010001730.1 coordinate 6,358,134, forward strand.
AAAGATAAAATAGAAGACTTTGATTGTGAGTCGGATGATGAACCAAAAATGACCAGGAAAACAACCTTCTTGGTGAATACTGTGGAGATGTTGATCACCCAATATGAAAAGAGTAAAAGTTATATTAGCATACAGAAAAATAGGATTTTATAGGAAATGAATATGTTGAGGTTTTTCATAGCTTTTAACATTGATGCCTGGAGAATGATTGGAAAATAGATCAGATGGCTACAATAGGGCAAAAAAGGAAAAGAAATTAAAATATGCAACCTACAGCTAGAAATGAGTTCACCCCCTAGAGATGAAGAACAGGTTGTACAGGAAGGGGAAACGCCCAAGGTAGCAGGTCAATCAGATGATCAACAAGAAACCGAAAAAGGAAGGACCAAGGAGGGAAGCCCTCAGTGCACTGATATCACCAGTTGAATGAATCAAAACCAAAAAGGGCCAAAGAAAGGTGTATGGTATGAATAAAAAGAAATAATGGAAGCCAGTTGTACCATTTTTGGAAGACAAATCAGGAGATGACAAGTGTAAGGTCAGGATCAGGTCAAAAATAATAGATTCAAGAACCAGAAGCTATAAAGGGAAGCATCCGAGGCCAGAATCTGCATCAAGCATTAGAGATAGCATTTTTGCTAAGAGGTATACTTGAGTGCCCTTTTGAGTTGTGTTGTTGTATTCCCTTATGTGTCTTTTTTCTTGCTCATTTCTCATTCCTCCCATTACTGTGCAAGATTTTGATAGGAAAGTGCTCAAGAAGCTGAGATCATTTCCAGATCTATTGAGCTTGAGGTTCAGAGACTCTACTGTTACTAGATTGGAACAAGAAGAGTAGAAGAGTTATGTTACATCATTTGAACAAAATTTCTTCATTGTATTGATGTATTTCTTTGAAAAACAGAGTTAAATGGCATTCTACCAACTCTACGTGTAATATTATGTTAAATCAATACAATTCTGAGTCTCATTTCTATTAATTCTTTGTCTCGGTATTGTGTGTTATTACGTAATGTGTTACATTATTTGAATGTGTTACGTACGTTTCTCTCATTGGCCAACTGTTATGTCTATTATGATATTCGAATGAATGTGATAGTGCCAATTCTTTCTCAATCCCTTTCATTCTTTTCATTTTACAAAGTGTTGTTAAATTGCTATAACAACCCAATGAATCTAGGCACCGGTCTACATAAGGCATAATAATGGTTATTTTCATTGCTTGGTCATTTTAATACATCTAGCATATTATTCTAATCTGGAGTGTGTAATATTTGTAATATCATAAATTACCACTAGGGGTTTCCTTACCCATTATGTAGTTTTTCTGTAGCAATAGTTGTTTTTAATCAGAATAAAGAGGCAGGTTGACCAGAGCCTGTAATAGCTCATTGGTTTCAAATGATTTCTTGTAGCATGACAATCATACCCTATGGATGCAAGAAATGGTTCCAACAAGTTCCCAAGAAAGGTGACATAAAATATTTTGATAATTTTTGTCCAATAAGACTTTCTAATATGATTTATAAGATCATTTTAAAAAAAATTGGCAAATAGATTGAGGAAATTCTAGGGTGTCTTATCTCAGAGGATAAATGCAGTTTTGTTCATGGTAAACAAATTCTTGATGGTATAATTATTGCACAAGAGGCCATACATTATCTTCATTCCATGAAAAAACTAGGTATGCTTTTGAAATTATGTTGGCAATTTTGGGTACCTTGAGTACATTGCATTTGCTCAAGTGAATTAGTTGTCATTGATGTCAAGAAGCTTTTGAAAGAATTTGATTTGATGTAAAAATAATGTGTTTTGTTGAAGGTTCGGCTTGACAGGTTCGAAAGAAAGTAAGTTGGAAAAGTGTCGCGATATCGCGACATGTCGCATTTTCGCGACTTAGGCAGGAGAGAGAAAGCTTTTTGAAAAAGTGTCACGATTTCGCGACATGTTGGAAGAGAGAGAAGAAGCTGGCAAAACTGTCGCGATTTCGCGACATGTTGGAAGAGAGAGAAGAAGCTGGCAAAACTGTCGCGATTTCGTGACATGTTGGCAGAGAAAGAGAGCAAGGTGGAAAGTGTCACGATTTTGCGACATGTCGCATTTTCGTGACTCGAAAAGTGCAGGAAGGCAAAGAAGGAAAAGTGTCACGATTTCGCGACATAATGCAAGGAAGGTTGTACGGACGAAAAAGTGTCACGATTTCACGACATGATGCAGAAGGGAGAGTCCGCAGTGTGAACTGTCATGATTTCGTGACAAGTTCGAAGAGAGATAAAGTATCTCGAAAAGTGTCACGATTTCGTGACATGCTGCAAAAGACTAAGTGAGGACTGTCATGATTTTGTGACATGCTGCAAAAGACTAAGTGAGGACTGTCACGATTTCGTGACATGCTGAAAAGCTCGAAGTGAGAACTGTCATGATTTTGTGACATGCAGCAAAAGGAAGAGTCTGAAATGAGAAGCGTCGCGATTTCATGACAGGCTACAAAGAAGTTGTACGGATGCAGAAAGTGTCACGATTTCATGACAGGTTGAAGAGAAAGCTTGCGAATGTAGAAAGTGTCATGATTTCATGACAAGTTGAGATGGCAGCATTGAGTTGGAGAAAGTGTCATGATTTCATGACAGAAATAGTTAGCAAGTCTTCAACAGAAGAAGCGTCATGATTTCATGATGAATTGAAGAAGGAAGAGCTCGAAGGCGAAAGCGTCATGATTTCGTGACATGTTCCATTTTTGCTAGTGCAAGCAGAGAAGAAGGCCATGAAGACAAAAGTGTCATGATTTCATGATAGGAGTGAAGATGACATCAGCAAAGATAGAAGTGTCGTGATATCGTGACAAGAACGTAGTCAAGGCAGACAAAAGCAAAAGTGTCGTGATATCACGACAATAGCCAAACGAAAGTGTATGGCTACAAAAATGTCATGATATCATGACATGTTGTGGTTTCGTGGTAGAAGCTACTGAACCACAGAGGCGGTTGAAGCCGACAGAGTTAAAATTGGGCCGACGAAGATTAGGGCATGCAACCGATGGAGTTAGGGTTTGCATTTGCATAATAGCCGACTAAGACCAAGGTTTAGATCTTGATTATGTTAGTATAAAAGGAGGGTTGTTTGAAGAGATTTGGTATCGATCGAAGTGTGCGTTCGAAGTGTGACTTTCGTAGATAGAGTGCGGGGAGAAGTTCGATCGTCGAAAAGCAGAGTGCAAATTTGATTGCAATGTACAGAGTGCATTCCATCGAATCTTCTAAGTGAGAGAGATTGCAAGGAAGCAGAGTGCATGAAGATCATGCTACTGTGATTGCGCAGAGGTGCATAAGTTGATGTTTGATCGAGTGCTATTGTGATTGCGTAGAGGTGCAATTTCGAGGACATTTGTGCCAGATCGAAGGACTATGTTTGGTGCAGAACAGAGGAAGCGAACGAGGACATTTGTGCTGAACTGAAGGACTATGTTTAGTGCAAATTCGAGGACCAGCTTTGGAGGTGAAAGAGTTGAGGACAGAGGTCTCCAACCAGAGCAGGGAAGACAGGTGTCTTCTATGGATAGAGTTCCACTTGCTAAGGGCAGAGGAGGCAGAGGTCTTCTAGAGGATCACCATCCAGAACAGAGCTAGGGGATTGGTGTCTCCTTTGGGTTGGTGCCCATAAATATTGTAATCGGGAAAGGTATTCCCAGATTGTGAGTTGATAAAATTTAGAGAGAAATTTTATCCGTGGAGTAGCCCGCATTGGGTGAACCACGTAAATTGTTGTGTCTCTTTTGTGGATGGTGTTTTGTGCATTGCTTTGATTACTGCTATTAATACTGCTTTCTATACACTGCATAATATTGATTTAAAAGTTGATTTGAAGGAAAAAGTTTAAAGTGGTCTTATACTGTTCACCCCCCTCTCAGTATAAGCTTGTGTTCTTCAATTGGTATCAGAGCGGGTTCCTTCGAAAAGTTTAAACAGCTTGAAGGAAAAGCTTGATAAGAACACAATGGATTATTCAAGCGAAAATGCAGCACCTATTCTTGATGGATCAGATTTTGGTCTTTGGAGTGCAAGGATGAAGGTTCATCTAATGGCACTTGGGAATGAGGTGTGGGAAGTGATTGAAGATGGGTACACTATTCCTGTAAATGGTCCATATACTAAAGAAGATAGGCTTCTACATCACAGCAATTCAAAAGCAATGAATGCAATCCTGAAAGGCTTATAGAAAGTAGATCTCACCAAAGTAATTCACTGCAAGACAACTAGTGAAATGTGGAAACAGTTGCAGGTGGTTCATACAGGTGATGCAAATGTCAGAAAGGCCAAGTTGAGACATTTCAAAGGTATGTTTGAACAACTCAAGATGAATGATGATGAAAATATTAGTGACTACATGCTTCGCATGGATGAGGTTGTTAACTCCATGAAAGACTTAGGTCTTGAACTTGCTGAAAATGATGTTTGTGATAAAATCTTAAGATCTCTTCCTAATAGATTCAGTGAAAATATTTTTGCTATTGAGGAAGCTAAAGATTTGGATAAGCTAAAAAAGGATGAGCTTCATAGCATTCTTGCAGCATTTGAGTTGAGAACTCAGGTGAAGGTTGACGTCAAGAAAGAGGCAACTTTCAAGGCTACCAAGAAATCTAAGGGTAAACAACTTCAAGAGAGTGATGAGTCTTCTAGTGATGAAGAGGCATATTACAACAAGAAAGGCAAGTTATCTAGAAAGCACAAAAGCATGAAAAATATAAGATGCTTCAATTGTGGAAAGTTCGGTCATTATGCTACTGACTGTACTATTTCCAAGAATGAAAGTGATGAAGAGAAATAGGATGTTAAGAGCAAGGATTCTGAAAAGCACAGGTATTATAGAAAGAACAAAGATGAGCACAACAATCAAGGAAAGAGGTATTCACACAAGAACAAGAAGAGTTTCTACCTAGACAAAGCAAGTAAGTGTTCTAGCAATGATAGTGAAAGCTCTTCAAGTGATGAGGAAAATGAGATGTTGTTCATATCAGAAAAGGAGGAAGAACCGAAACATAGATTCATTATTATGAAATGTCTTAGATGTGGAAATTTTGGTCACCTTGAGGATGACTGTACAAATAATGATTTGGTTTCCAGTATGTATAAGGATGCTTCAGAAAACTATCAAGAAGATGCTTGTATGGTTTTTGAAAAAGGTAGCACCTCTAGTGATAAGAAATCTGGAAAAGGCCTTGAGGATTCAGAAAGCAAACAAATAAAAGATCTTGAAAGTGAACTTAATAATGCTCTTAGTGTTTTGAAAAAGGAAAGAAAGAAGAATGATAGACTCAAGGATAAGTTAGATGAATGTTGTATGGAGAGAGACGATCTTATAGAAAGTCTTGACTTCTCTATAGCTAAAACACAGGAACTCAAGGATGAGTTAGAGTCTAAGATTCTTGAGTATAATGAGTTGGAACAGAAAATGGCTTCTCTGGAAGTGGAAACTAAAGAGTACAAGGATAAGTTGTACAGGTTTCAAGATAGCTCCAAAAGGGTTAAGTCTCTCATCAAAGGTCAAAGAAATCCAACAGATAAAATAGGTCTTGGTTTTGTTAAGCCGCACAAAGAATAGGTTGGGGAATCTAGCAAGAGATTCCAAAAGGAAGAGAGTTCTGATGAAGAAAGTACTTCAGAACATGAGTCCATGAGTGATCGATGCGCAGAAATAGAAAACAAAATTCAGAATGCGAAGAAGAAGTTTTCAAGACCCAAGAGGTCGTATAAAGGAAAATTTCACGGTAGATGTTTTGCGTGTTACAGGTTTGGTCACATGGCTGCACATTGCATGTCTCAAATGAAGAAGGTTAACAACAATTTCAGAAGTGGTAATTTCTTCCAAGGGTATTGCTACTCTTGTAATCAGTTTGGGCATAAGGCAATTGTCTGCAAGGCTAATATCAGGTTCACGGTTAGTCAGAACAGGTGGATTCAAAGAACAGGTATGCCTAAAAGAAATTACAAGTGTTACTTGTTATAAATGCAACAATGCAGGTCACACAACTAGACAGTGTAGAGCTGATCTTCCAAGGTACAGGAATAGGAACAGTGGCATGATCAGGTCCAAGGATCAAGGCATGAAAAAGGACAGGGATGAGAACAAGAACAAGAACAGTGACAAAAATAGGAATGCGGGCAAAAAGTTCAAGAAAAGGTCGGGCAAGGAAATTATAGACACTGATGATGATCAGTGCCTAATGGGAGTTTTACTCCCACCCCAATTTTAATCTCCTCATGAGGAGGTGGGGGAGGGACTAAGCTAAGAGGCTCATTCTTAGTCCCAAGCCCCAAAGGTGACCCTTTGCCATTGATGACAAAGGGGGAGAGATTTGAGTAAGGGGGAGAGATATGAGTAAGGGGGAGAGCTTCAATGTGAAGAGGAAAGCTTCAAGTCGGGGGAGCAAAACTTCAATAGGAGATTTTTAGCTGTTAGCACAGTTGGTTTCAGTTTTTGCTCCTGAGACGTGTTTTTAGTAAAGGGTTGCCATCAATGACAAAGGGGGAGATTGTTGGCAATTTTGGGTACCTTGAGTACATTGCATTTGCTCAAGTGAATTAGTTGTCATTGATGTCAAGAAGCTTTTGAAAGAATTTGATTTGATGTAAAAATAATGTGTTTTGTTGAAGGTTCGGCTTGACAGGTTCGAAATCAGTAAGTTGGAAAAGTGTCGCGATATCGCGACATGTCGCATTTTCGTGACTTAGGCAGGAGAGAGAAAGATTTTTGAAAAAGTGTCACGATTTCGTGACATGTTGGAAGAGAAAGAAGAAGCTGGCAAAACTGTCACGATTTCATGACATGTTGGAAGAGAGAGAAGAAGCTGGCAAAACTGTCATGATTTCGCGACATGTTGGCAGAGAAAGAGAGCAAGGTGGAAAGTGTCACGATTTCGTGACATGTCGCATTTTCGTGACTCGAAAAGTGCAGGAAGGCAAAGAAGGAAAAGTGTCACGATTTCGTGACATAATGCAAGGAAGGTTGTACGGATGAAAAAGTGTCACGATTTCATGACATGATGTAGAAGGGAGAGTCCGCAGTGTGAACTGTCGTGATTTCATGACAAGTTCGAAGAGAGATAAAGTATCTCAAAAAGTGTCATGATTTCGCGACATGCTGCAAAAGACTAAGTGAGGACTGTCACGATTTCATGACATGCTGCAAAAGACTAAGTGAGGACTGTCACGATTTCGTGACATGCTAAAAAGCTCGAAGTGAGAACTGTCACGATTTCGTGACATGCAGCAAAAGGAAGAGTCTAAAATGAGAAGCGTCACGATTTCGCGATAGGCTACAAAGAAGTTGTACGGATGCAGAAAGTGTCATGATTTCATGACAAGTTGAAGAGAAAGCTTGCGAATGCAGAAAGTGTCATGATTTCACGATAGGTTGAGATGGCAGCATTGAGTTGGAGAAAGTGTCATGATTTCATGACAGAAATAGTTAGCAAGTCTTCAACAGAAGAAGCGTCACGATTTCATGATGAATTGAAGAAGGAAGAGCTCGAAGGCGAAAGCGTCACGATTTCGTGACATGTTTCATTTTTGCTAGTGCAAGCAGAGAAGAAGGCCATGAAGACAAAAGTGTCATGATTTCATGATAGGAGTGAAGATGACGTCAGCAAAGACAGAAGTGTCGCGATATCATGACAAGAACGTAGTCAAGGTAGACAAAAGCAAAAGTGTCACGATATCATGACAATAGCCAAACGAAAGTGTACGGCTACAAAAATGTCATGATATCATGACATGTTGTGGTTTCACGGCAGAAGCTACTGAACCATAGAGGCGGTTGAAGCCGACAGAGTTAAAATTGGGCCGACGAAGATTAGGGCATGCAGTCGATGGAGTTAGGGTTTGCATTTGCATAACAACCGACTAAGACCAAGGTTTAGATCTTGATTATGTTAGTATAAAAGGAGGGTTGTTTGAAGAGATTTAGCATCGATCGAAGTGTGCGTTCGAAGTGCGACTATCGCAGATAGAGTGCGGGGAGAAGTTCGATCACCGAAAAGCAGAGTGCAAATTCGATTGCAGTGTACAGAGTGCATTCCATCGAATCTTCTAAGTGAGAGAGATTGCAAGGAAGCAGAGTGCACGAAGATCATGCTGCTGTGATTGCGTAGAGGTGCATAAGTTGATGTTTGATCGAGTGTTGCTGTGATTGCACAGAGGTGCAATTTCGAGGACATTTGTGCCAGACCGAAGGACTGTGTTTGGTGCAGAACAGAGGAAGCGAACGAGGACATTTGTGCTGAACCGAAGGACTGTGTTTAGTGCAAATTCGAGGACCAGCTTTGGAGGTGAAAGAGTTGAGGACAGAGGTCTCCAACTAGAGCAGGGAAGACAAGTGTCTTCTATGGATAGAGTTCCACTTGCTAAGGGCAGAGGAGGCAGAGGTCTTCTAGAGGATCACCAGCCAAGAACAGAGCTAGGGGATTGGTGTCTCCTTTGGGTTGGTGCCCATAAATATTGTAATCGGGAAAGGTATTCCCAGATTGTGAGTTGATAAAATTTAGAGAGAAATTTTATCCGTGGAGTAGCCCGCATTGGGTGAACCACGTAAATTGTTGTGTCTCTTTTGTGGATGGTGTTTTGTGCATTGCTTTGATTACTGCTATTAATACTGCTTTCTATACACTGCATAATATTGATTTAAAAGTTGATTTGAAGGAAAAAGTTTAAAGTGGTCTTATACTGTTCACCCCCCCTCTCAGTATAAGCTTGTGTTCTTCAAATTAGATATGAACAAAGCATATGATAGGGTTTCTTGGAATTTTCTACATGATATTCTTATAAAGTTTGGCTTTGATTATAGTTGGTGTGAGTGGATTAAATATTGTTATAGCACTACAAAATTTTATATTTTGATCAATGGTTCTCCTTTTGGGTACTTCAAGTCATCTTGTGGACTTCGTCAAGGTGATCCTCTTTCTCCTTATCTATTCATTATTCTGGTGGAAGCATTAGGGAGAGCCTTTTCAAAGGAAAAAATGGAAGGAAAAATCAAGGGTATTCAAGTTGCAAAAAAATGGTCTCTTTTAATCTCATCTCCAATTTTTTGATGATACTTTTCTTTTGGATCATCCCTTAATTAGTGAGGCCGTGGAGTTTAAATCAATGTTATCATGCTATGAGAAAGCTACTAGATAATTGGTAAATACTTCAAAATCCAAGATTTTCTTCATTAATATTATCCTAGAATTACAACAAATTATTGTGATTATTTTAGGGTTTAAGATTAAAAAAATATTATCAACCTACTTGGGTATTCCTTTGTCTGATAAAGGAAATAAAAAATAGTAGTGGGTATCTTTTTTGGATAGAATGAAAGCTTGCTTGGCCGGTTGGAAAGGCAAGTTCTTAACCATGGTAGGAAGGCTTATAAAACTCATAAAGACTACATTGCAATCCATTCCTATTTATATAATGCCACTTTCAAGACTGCCAATAGGTATTGCATTAGAAATTGATAAAATTCAAAGATACTTTCTATGGATAGGTTGTGAGAATAAAATTAGATTTTCTCTTTGTAAAAGGGATAGGGTTTGCAAAGGAAATAATATTGGTGGAGCATGTGTTAATTTTTGATGATATATATTAAAGGAAATGCAACCACAAGAAATGAGCAATCAATGATAACTATATGATAATGACACTATATGCAAGAAAATTATAAGAGAAACTTTGCAATAACTCATAAATATACCATTAAAAGCTCACAAAAATAGTACAATGTAATATAATAGAGGACATAAACACTCCTTAAATACATGAAAGAACTACATTGTACTCACTCTACCTACTAATGCAACTTGTCACTATTGTATCTTTTGTCCACTCTCACCCTATCCTCTTTAATCTCCCACCTCAAAAGCATATATATAGGTAGATAAGTCTATTTGCCTTTCATCTACCTATGACTCATGTACATGTGGACTACATGCACATTTACAGCATATTCTAACGCTTGTGTATTTTTCACATTGCATGAAGTAACTACTCAAACCTTTTTCTAAGGTAAACTCCTACTCTAGTTATGTACCCAAGGTGGTACATTAGCATGTACCAAATAATGTAATATACTCTAACACCCTCATGTATTACATTATTTGGGTATTGAAGACTTTAGTCTTCAATATGGGTCTTCATATTTCAAGTACTCTTTAGTTTGAACTGGTCCTTCTTCTTCTACTTCAGTCTTCATGTTGTCTTTCCATGTCTTCTTCATTCCATTATTCTTTGGTATTTCAAAGTGTTTGGTAGAATTGTTGACCTTGAAGTCTTCTAGGTATCCTTGATGAACTAAGGATCTTATAATCTTGCAAGTCATAAGTGGATCAAAATTGCTTCCTTTTCTTTCCTTTGGTCTTCTGAATGACCTATCTCCTTGCTCAAAAGTTTCAAACTTGAATTCATTGTTAGTGGATGCTTCTAAAATAAGAACTTGAAAGAAACAATCTAATATAAATATTAATTTTTCTTCAAATATTTTATAGTACTTGTCTTTATAGTAACAGAAGAAAGATGAATGATATTTTCCTCCACAATATTTACATGGATGAAAACTCGACAATTTGCTTTCTCATGACCAAATTTGTTGCAATAAGTGCATGATGAAGATACCCCAACTCCTTTGTTACTTATTTTAGGTGAATCAAGTTCATCCATTTCCTTGATGAAATAGTCAAACCATCTATGTACAATTGAAGCTATTCCATATTTACTTCTTTTATAAATCTGTATGACCTCTTTTTGATCAATATTCTTTTCTATCTTTTGGTTTTTGATAATATAGTTGTCATCAATTCCTTTCATTATATCTAAAGAATTTACTTTTGGCAAACTATTAGTTTGTGAATTCTCAAAAATATTTCTAAACCATATTGGTTCTTTTCTTCTAATTGCATTTTCCTTATTTTCATTTCTAGAATCAAGCATGTCTCTGAACCATTTTGATTCCTTGAAACCTGTATACTTAATAAGCTTTTCCATGGTTCTTTTGAAGTTGTCTTTCTTGTTAAGAAGGAACAATTTTGATAGGATTTTAAATTTCTAAACCTTTGAGGTTGACTACCTTATGACTCCCTAGTTTAGAGTATGTGATCAAGTTTGATAAAACCTTATCAAATCTTAGGTTTTGTAGAATCCCTTATATCTCCCAAGTTTTTAGAGTATGCTATGGTTTTGATAAAGTACTTAGCATCTATTATATTTCCTTTTGATTTGAACCCCTAATGTTTTAAAAATAATGGTAATATAATGATCAACTCTTATTTCACCTTATTTCTCCCTATTGATAAATGCACTTTTCAATTTAATGAAGTTCTCTATTTTTCAAGACTCTATAGTTCTCTATTTGGATTTATTTGACCTTTGATGAGCGACTTAACCTTTTTGGAGCTATCTTGAAACTTGTAAAGATTATCCTTGTACTCTTTAGTTTCCTCTTTCAAAGAAGCCATTTTCTATTCTAACTCATTATGCTTAAGAACCTTAGACTCTAACTCATCCTTGAGTTCTTGTGTCTTAGCTATAGAGAAGTCAAGACTTTCTATAAGATCATCTCTCTCCATACAAAATTCATCTAACTTATCCTTGAGTCTAGCATTCTTCTTTCTTTCCTTTTCCAAAACACTAAGAGCACTAATAAGTTCACTTTCAAGATCCTTTATTTGATTTCCTTTTGAATCATCAAAGCCTTTTTCAGATTTCTTATCACTAGAGGTGCTACCCTTTTCAAAAACCATACATGCATCTTCCTTATAGTTTTATGAAGCATCCTCATACATACTAGAAACCAAATCATTATTTGTGCAATCATCCTCAAGGTGACCAAAATTTCCACATCTAAGACATTTCAAGATAATGAATCTATGTTTCGGTTCTTCCTCTTTTTTTGATATGAACATCTCATTTTCATCATCACTTGAAGAACTTTCACTACTAGAACACTTACTTGCTTTGTCTAGGTAGAAAATCTTCTTGTGCTTGTGAGAATACCTCTTTCCTTGATTGTTGTGCTCATCTTTGTTTTTCCTGTGATGCTTGTGCTTTTTAGAATCCTTGCTCTTAGAATCCTGTTTATCTTCATCACTTTCATTCTTGGGAACAGTACAATCGAGTAGCATAATGACCAAACTTTCCACAATTGAAACATCTTATATTTTTCATACTTTTGTGCTTTCTAGAGAACTTGCCTTTCTTGCTGTAATATGCCTCTTCATCACTAGAAGACTCATCACTATCTTGAAGTTGTTTACCCTTGGAATTCTTGGTAGCCTTGAAAGTCGCCTCTTTCTTGACATCAACCTTCACTTGAGTTCTCAACTCAAATGCTGCAAGTATACTATGGAGCTCATCCTTTTTCAATTTATCCAAATCTTTAGCTTCCTCAATAGCAGAAATCTTTTCACTAAATCTATTAGGAAGAGATCTTAAAATCTTATCACAAACATCATTTTTAGCAAGCTCAAGACCTAAGTCTCTCATGGAGTTAACAACCTCATCCATACGAAGCATGTAGTCACTAATATTTTCATCATCATTCATCTTGAGTTGTTCAAACATACCTTTGAAGTGTCTCAACTTGGCCTTTCTGACATTTGTATCACCTGTATGAACCACCTTCAACTGTTTCAACATTTCACTAGTTGTATTATAGTGAATCACTTTGGTGAGATCTACTTTCTGTAAGCCTTTCAGGAGTGCATTCATTGCTTTTGAATTGCTGTGATGTAGGAGCCATTATTCTTTAGTATTAGGACCATGTTCAAGAATAGTGTACTCATCTTCAATCACTTCCCAAACCTCATTCCCAAGTGCCATTAGATGAACCTTCATCCTTGCACTCCAAAGACCAAAATCTGACCCATCAAGAATAGGTGCTGCATTGCCACTTGAATGATCCATTGTGTTCTTTAATAGCTTTTCCTTCAAGCTTTTAAACTTTTTGAAGGCACCTGCTCTGATACCAATTGAAGAACACAAGCTTATACTCGAGAGGGGGGGTGAACAAGTATAAGACATCTTTTTACTTTTTCCTTTATACTTCAAAATAGTAAAGCAATATACCCAAAGCAATATCAAAGCAATGCACAATATCATCCACAAAGTGACACCAATTTTAACGTGGTTCACCCGGAATGGTTGGGCTACGTCCACAAAACTTTTCTCTAAAAGTTATCTCAAAGTTCTTTGGGAATCCTTCCCAATTACAATGTTTATGAGCCTCGGCCCAAAGGAGATACCTTCCCCCAATCAGAATTTATGAGCCTCTGCTCAAAGGAGATACCTTCCCCCAATCAGAATTTATGAGCCTCTTCTCAAAGGAGATACCTTCCCCCAATAATTTATGAGCCTCCTCAAAGGAGATACCATCCCCTCTGCTCTGGAAATGATCCCTCAGAAGATCAACTACCTCTACCTCTTGCCAGCACGTGGAACTCCTTTCCATCGAAGACCTCCTGTCCTCAATGCTTAGCCTAAGAGACCTCTGCCTTCTATGATCACGTCCATAGTAGCTCAGCAACCTATACCAAACACAATCAGTCGGTCTAGTACAAGTCTTCCTCTATCTGTCAGATCTGTCCAACTCTTGAACAAATCAATCCTCTGCATACAAGCCTTCTCAAAGACTTGCCAACTGTCCTCAGGTTCTTCTCATAGAACCAATGCACCTCTGTCCTCAAGTTCTCTGATAGAACTATCAAACTCAGCTCACAAGTCCTCTGCTAGGACCTGTCCAAATCTTCTCACAAGTCCCCACCGAAACCTGTCCAAAAACTGCTCACAAGTCCCCACCGAAACCTGTCCAAAACCTCAGCAAGCTCACCAAGAAAAACTTTCTTAGTAGGAAATCACAAAGTGAATTGTTAGAGACCCAATGTGATTTGTCAAACTCATAGAAGCATAAAGAGAATTGTTAGAGACTCAATATGTTCTATACTCAAATCCCAATCTCAAAACTCAACTCAAATCAACTCAGCTCAAACTCAATCTCAAATCTAAAAACTCAACTCAATATCTGAAATGGATAGGATAGAATGTTTTCTTTCAAGAACATGAAACCCCAACAATTGCCAACTATGCAAAGAATCACATAACAATGATACTCATGTTCTTTTCACCATCAATTAGGGTTTCAACAACAATGCTCATCAAACAAGGTTTAGTCAACCAACATCATTCAACTCAACATCAACCTTGAAGCATTCAACCAATCATCACAAGAAAAGGAAACAAGTAGAAATCCTTTTCCCTCCAAAGATATTTGAACAAAATAGCCACCAACACAATATCACCAAATGCAAAGAATAACTTGCTCAAATCAACTCAATGGAGTAAGCCCAATATCATGAATCAAGTAAAGCAATAACTTGATCAAACAACCTCTATGGAAGCAACTCAACCATCAAACTCAAAACAACCAACCAAGGGTTCCACCAACTCAATGCAAGTAGCAAGACTCACAAACATAAACCCTAGTGCACAATGCTTCCACTACCTCAAACCAGAATTATGCATTCACCAAAACTCTCATCAAGGATAACAATGCATAAGAAGTCTTCAACAAACCAGAAAATAGGATTTACACCCAACCAAAGGAAACCTAGTTGAAAACCTTTTCACTCCAACCTTATTTCAGAAAAACATACACCAATCATACTCATAAGGAAAATGTGCCCATACCTTTTTGGAGTAGAAGAAAATTGATCCTTAAAGCTGTCACCACACACAACCCTCAAACTTCCAACCAAGTTAGGGTTAGAACCAAGATAAATGAGCATATATAAAAACTTTCCTTAATACACCTTTTAGCTCCTCTTCTTTAAAAACAACCACCAAAGAAGCCAAAAACACAACAACCAAAACTTACACCTTATATCTCCATTTTTAAATTTAGCATAGCAAAAGACTAATCTCAAAAATACAACCAAAGAAATATCCCCTTATTTCTCCTATGTCTTTTAAACAATGCTAAACAATGCCAAAAATCATATCAAGAAAATAATCACACCTTATAATGGCTGCCCTTGAAGAATCCGAAATTCGTGGCACAAAACACGTTTTAATAAAAACATGACTAATCCATGCACAGCTCCCTCCGTGGGGATCGAAACGTAGACCTCCACCTATGCAAGGCCCAAACGCAGCCTTCGCTGCCACTAGCCCACAAGGGGCTTACGAAGTCCAAGACGGACTTCCTTCCACATAAACGGTCAAGCTTTTCGAAAGCTTTTCAAACCACGAGCTCTCCTCTTTCGCAGCATAAACAGAACATTCGATCGCAGCCAAACCAATTAATTGCCTTCGATTTTCCAAGTGGGTTTAACCTTAGGAACCTTCTCATATTTATAGTCCATACGTGGACTTTAGAACATGTTGGCTGCAAAGAAAAGTAATTTTGAATTTAATCGAAATTTGCTTTCTAAAGGGTTTAAAAACCCTTAAAGTATTTTTAATAAATTAAAAATAATTTCTCCCTTAATTAATTAAATAATTAATTAATTAAAACCTTGAAGGGTTTTAAATAATAATTAAATAAATAATAAAGAGAACCTCCATTGGTTTTAATAAAAACCATTGCCAATGGAATCTCTCCGGATTCTCTTAAAAATATTCTCTTGGAATCTTCCACCTTTGAAGCCAACACATCCTCTTAACATTAATGTCATTTCCTTTTGACATCAATGACAACTCATAGACAAGAAGCTAGGATCTCAAACCCAAAATTGCCAACAATCTCCCCCTTTGTCATTGATGGCAAACCATGCTTCTCAACAACACAGAAACTCAACATAAATAGCTCCCCTTGTCTTGAGGCTCTCCCCCTTACTCATATCTCTCCCCCTTTGTCATCAATGGCAAAGGGTCACCTTTGGGGCTTGGGACTAAGAATGAGCCTCTTAGCTTAGTCCCTCCCCCACCTCCTGTTGAGGTGTTTAATTTTGGGGTGGGAGTAAAACTCCCAATAGGCACTGATCATCATCAGTGTCTATAGCTGCCTTACCATGTCTTCTCTTGTTCTCCTTGTCCATATTCCTGTTCCTGTTCTTGTCACTGTTCCTGTTCCTGTTATCATTCCTATTCTTATCCATGCCTTGATCCTTGGACCTGTTCATACCACTGTTCTGACTAACCCTATTCCTGTTATTAGCCTTGCAGAAAATTGCCTTATGCCCAAACTGTTTACAAGAGTAGCAATACCCTTGAAAGAAATTACCACCTCTAAAACTGTCATTTACCTTCCTTACTTGAGTCATGCAATGTGAAGCCATGTGACCAAACCTATGACAAGCAAAACATCTGCCATTAAACTTTCTTGTAAATGACCTTCTAGGTCCTGTAAACTTTCTCCCATTTTTTTGTTTCCTATTTTCTATTTCTGTGCATCTATCACTCAAGGACTCCTTTTCTGAAATACTTTCCTCATCAGAACTCTCTTCCTTTTGGAGTCTCTTACTAGACTCTCCAACTTGTTCCTTGTGTGGCTTAACAAAACCAAGGCCTATTTTATCTGTTGTCTTTCTTTGACCTTTGATGAGTGACTTAACCTTTTTGGAGCTATCTTGAAACCTGTAAAGCTTATCCTTGTACTCTTTAGTTTCCTCTTTCAAAGAAGCCATTTTCTATTCTAACTCATTATACTTAAGAACCTTAGACTCTAACTCATCCTTGAGTTCTTGTGTCTTAGCTATAGAGAAGTCAAGACTTTCTATAAGATCATCTCTCTCCATACAACATTCATCTAACTTATCCTTGAGTCTAGCATTCTTCTTTCTTTCCTTTTCCAAAACACTAAGAGCACTAATAAGTTCACTTTCAAGATCCTTTATTTGATTTCCTTTTGAATCATCAAAGCCTTTTTCAGATTTCTTATCACTAGAGGTGCTACCCTTTTCAAAAACCATACATGCATCTTCCTTATAGTTTTATGAAGCATCCTCATACATACTAGAAACCAAATCATTATTTGTGCAATCATCCTCAAGGTGACCAAAATTTCCACATCTAAGACATTTCATGATAATGAATCTATGTTTCGGTTCTTCCTCTTTTTCTGATATGAACAACATCTCATTTTCATCATCACTTGAAGAACTTTCACTATCACTACTAGAACACTTACTTGCTTTGTCTAGGTAGAAACTCTTCTTGTGCTTGTGAGAATACCTCTTTCCTTGATTGTTGTGCTCATCTTTGTTTTTCCTGTGATGCTTGTGCTTTTTAGAATCCTTGCTCTTAGAATCCTGTTTATCTTCATCACTTTCATTCTTGGGAACAATACGATCGAGTAGCATAATGACCAAACTTTCCACAATTGAAACATCTTATATTTTTCATACTTTTGTGCTTTCTAGAGAACTTGCCTTTCTTGCTGTAATATGCCTCTTCATCACTAGAAGACTCATCACTATCTTGAAGTTGTTTACCCTTGGAATTCTTGGTAGCCTTGAAAGTCGCCTCTTTCTTGACATCAACCTTCACTTGAGTTCTCAACTCAAATGCTGCAAGTATACTATGGAGCTCATCCTTTTTCAATTTATCCAAATCTTTAGCTTCCTCAATAGCAGAAATATTTTCACTAAATCTATTAGGAAGAGATCTTAAAATCTTATCACAAACATCATTTTCAGCAAGCTCAAGACCTAAGTCTTTCATGGAGTTAACAACCTCATCCATACGAAGCATGTAGTCACTAATATTTTCATCATCATTCATCTTGAGTTGTTCAAACATACCTTTGAAGTGTCTCAACTTGGCCTTTCGACATTTGTATCACCTGTATGAACCACCTTCAATCTGTTTCCACATTTCACTAGTTGTCTTGCGGTGAATCACTTTGGTGAGATCTGCTTTACGTAAGCCTTTCGGGATTGCATTCATTGCTTTTGAATTGTTGTGATGTAGGAGCCTTTCTTCTTTAGTATTAGGACCATGTTCGAGAATAGTGTACTCATCTTCAATCACTTCCCAAACCACATTCCCAAGTGCCATTAGATGAACCTTCATCCTTGCACTCCAAAGACCAAAATCTGACCCATCAAGAATAGGTGCTGCATTGCCACTTGAATGATCCATTGTGTTCTTTACTAGCTTTTCCTTCAAGCTTTTAAACTTTTCGAAGGCACCTGCTCTGATACCAATTGAAGAACACAAGCTTATACTGAGAGGGGGGATGAACAGTATAAGACCTCTTTTTACTTTTTCCTTTATACTTCAAAATAGTAAAGCAATATACCCAAAGCAATATCAAAGCAATGCACAATATCATCCACAAAGTGACACCAATTTTAACGTGGTTCACCCAGAATGGTTGGGCTACGTCCACAAAACTTTTCTCTAAAAGTTATCTCAAAGTTCTTTGGGAATCCTTCCCAATTACAATGTTTATGAGCCTCGGCCCAAAGGAGATACCTTCCCCCAATCAGAATTTATGAGCCTCTGCTCAAAGGAGATACCTTCCCCCAATCGGAATTTATGAGCCTCTGCTCAAAGGAGATACCTTCCCCAAATCAAAATTTATGAGCCTCTCTCAAAGGAGATACCTTCCCCTCTGCTCTGGAAATGATCCCTCAGAAGATCAACTGCCTCTACCTCTTGCCAGCACGTGGAACTCCTTTCCACCGAAGACCTCCTATCCTCAATGCTTAGCCTAAGAGACCTCTGCCTTCTATGATCACGTCCATAGTAGCTCAGCAACCTATACCAAACACAGTCAGTCGGTCTAGTACAAGTCTTCCTCTATCTGTCAGATCTGTCCAACTCTTGAACAAATCAATCCTCTGCATACAAGCCTTCTCAAAGACTTGCCAATTGTCCTCGGGTTCTTCTCATAGAACCAATGCACCTCTGTCCTCAAGTTCTCTGATAGAACTATCAAACTCAGCTCACAAGTCCTCTGCTAGGACCTGTCCAAATCTTCTCACAAGTCCCCATCGAAACTTGTCCAAAAACTGCTCACAAGTCCCCATCGAAACCTGTCCAAAAACTCAGCAAGCTCACCAAGAAAAACTTTCTTAGTAGGAAATCACAAAGTGAATTGTTAGAGACCCAATGTGATTTGTCAAACTCATAGAAGCATAAAGAGAATTGTTAGAGACTCAATATGTTCTATACTCAAATCCCAATCTCAAAACTCAACTCAAATCAACTCAGCTCAAACTCAATCTCAAATCTGAAAACTCAACTCAATATCTGAAATGGATAGGATAGAATGTTTTCTTTCAAGAACATGAAACCCCAACAATTGCCAACTATGCAAAGAATCACATAACAATGATACTCATGTTCTTTTCACCATCAATTAGGGTTTCAACAACAATGCTCATCAAACAAGGTTTAGTCAACCAACATCATTCAACTCAACATCAACCTTGAAGCATTCAACCAATCATCACAAGAAAAGGAAACAAGTAGAAATCCTTTTCCCTCCAAAGATATTTGAACAAAATAGCCACCAACACAATATCACCAAATGCAAAGAATAACTTGCTCAAATCAACTCAATGGAGTAAGCCCAATATCATGAATCAAGTAAAGCAATAACTTGATCAAACAACCTCTATGGAAGCAACTCAACCATCAAACTCAAAACAACCAACCAAGGGTTCCACCAACTCAATGCAAGTAGCAAGACTCACAAACATAAACCCTAGTGCACAATGCTTCCACTACCTCAAACCAAAATTATGCATTCACCAAAACTCTCATCAAGGATAACAATGCATAAGAAGTCTTCAACAAACCAGAAAATAGGATTTACACCCAACCAAAGGAAACCTAGTTGAAAACCTTTTCACTCCAACCTTATTTCAGAAAAACATACACCAATCATACTCATAAGGAAAATGTGCCCATACCTTTTTGGAGTAGAAGAAAATTGATCCTTAAAGCTGTCACCACACACAACCCTCAAACTTCCAACCAAGTTAGGGTTAGAACCAAGATAAATGAGCATATATAAAAACTTTCCTTAATACACCTTTTAGCTCCTCTTCTTTAAAAACAACCACCAAAGAAGCCAAAAACACAACAACAAAAACTTACACCTTATATCTCCATTTTTAAATTTAGCATAGCAAAAGACTAATCTCAAAAATACAACCAAAGAAATATCCCCTTATTTCTCCTATGTCTTTTAAACAATGCTAAACAATGCCAAAAATCATATCAAGAAAATAATCACACCTTATAATGGCTGCCCTTGAAGAATCCGAAATTCGCGGCACAAAACACGTTTTAATAAAAACGTGACTAATCCATGCACAACTTCCTCCACGGGGATCGAAACGCAGACCTCTGCCTATGCAAGGCCCAAACGTAGCCTTCACTGCCACTAGCCCACAAGGGGCTTACGAAGTCCAAGACGGACTTCCTTCCACATAAACGGTCAAGCTTTTCGAAAGCTTTTCAAACCACGAGCTCTCCTCTTTCGTAGCATAAACAGAACATTCGATCGCAGCCAAACCAATTAATTGCCTTCGATTTTCCAAGTGGGTTTAACCTTAGGAACCTTCTCATATTTATAGTCCATACGTGGACTTTAGAACACGTTGGCTGCAAAGAAAAGTAATTTTGAATTTAATCAAAATTTGCTTTCTAAAGGGTTAAAAAACCCTTAAAGTATTTTTAATAAATTAAAAATAATTTCTCCCTTAATTAATTAAATAATTAATTAATTAAAACCTTGAAGGGTTTTAAATAATAATTAAATAAATAATAAAGAGAACCTCCATTGGTTTTAATAAAAACCATTGCCAATGGAATCTCTCCGGATTCTCTTAAAAATATTCTCTTGGAATCTTCCACCTTTGAAGCCAACACATCCTCTTAACATTAATGTCATTTCCTTTTGACATCAATGACAACTCATAGACAAGAAGCTAGGATCTCAAACCCAAAATTGCCAACAATCTCCCCCTTTGTCATTGATGGCAAACCATGCTTCTCAACAACACAGAAACTCAACATA
The DNA here is from genome assembly GCA_028583015.1 of Wollemia nobilis. Lineage (NCBI taxonomy): Eukaryota > Viridiplantae > Streptophyta > Pinopsida > Araucariales > Araucariaceae > Wollemia > Wollemia nobilis. The sequence goes on from JAQPPZ010001730.1 coordinate 6,379,131, forward strand.
AACAGCTCCCCTTGTCTTGAGGCTCTCCCCCTTACTCATATCTCTCCCCCTTTGTCATCAATGGCAAAGGGTCACCTTTGGGGCTTGGGACTAAGAATGAGCCTCTTAGCTTAGTCCCTCCCCCACCTCCTGTTGAGGTGTTTAATTTTGGGGTGGGAGTAAAACTCCCAACAGGCACTAATCATCATCAGTGTCTATAGTTGCCTTACCATGTCTTCTCTTGTTCTCCTTGTCCATATTCATGTTCCTGTTCCTGTCACTGTTCCTATTCCTGTTATCATTCCTATTCTTATCCATGCCTTGATCCTTGGACCTGTTCATACCACTATTCTGACTAACCCTGTTCCTGTTATTAGCCTTGCAGAAAATTGCCTTATGCCCAAACTGTTTACAAGAGTAGCAATACCCTTGAAAGAAATTACCACCTCTAAAACTGTCATTTACCTTCCTTACTTGAGTCATGCAATGTGAAGCCATGTGACCAAACCTATGACAAGCAAAACATCTGCCATTAAACTTTCCTGTAAATGACCTTCTAGGTCCTGTAAACTTTCTCCCCTTTTTCTGTTTCCTATTTTCTATTTCTGTGCATCTATCACTCAAGGACTCCTTTTCTAAAATACTTTCCTCATCAGAACTCTCTTCCTTTTGGAGTCTCTTACTAGACTCTCCAACTTGTTCCTTGTGTGGCTTAACAAAACCAAGGCCTATTTTATCTATTGTCTTTCTTTGACCTTTGATGAGTGACTTAACCTTTTTGGAGCTATCTTGAAACCTGTAAAGCTTATCCTTGTACTCTTTAGTTTCCTCTTTCAAAGAAGCCATTTTCTATTCTAACTCATTATACTTAAGAACCTTAGACTCTAACTCATCCTTGAGTTCTTGTGTCTTAGCTATAGAGAAGTCAAGACTTTCTATAAGATCATCTCTCTCCATACAACATTCATCTAACTTATCCTTGAGTCTAGCATTCTTCTTTCTTTCCTTTTCCAAAACACTAAGAGCACTAATAAGTTCACTTTCAAGATCCTTTATTTGATTTCCTTTTGAATCATCAAAGCCTTTTTCAGATTTCTTATCACTAGAGGTGCTACCCTTTTCAAAAACCATACATGCATCTTCCTTATAGTTTTATGAAGCATCCTCATACATACTAGAAACCAAATCATTATTTGTGCAATCATCCTCAAGGTGACCAAAATTTCCACATCTAAGACATTTCATGATAATGAATCTATGTTTTGGTTCTTCCTCTTTTTATGATATGAACAACATCTCATTTTCATCATCACTTGAAGAACTTTCACTATCACTACTAGAACACTTACTTGCTTTGTCTAGGTAGAAACTCTTCTTGTGCTTGTGAGAATACCTCTTTCCTTGATTGTTGTGCTCATCTTTGTTTTTCCTGTGATGCTTGTGCTTTTTAGAATCCTTGCTCTTAGAATCCTGTTTATCTTCATCACTTTCATTCTTGGGAACAGTACGATGAGTAGCATAATGACCAAACTTTCCACAATTGAAACATCTTATATTTTTCATACTTTTGTGCTTTCTAGAGAACTTGCCTTTCTTGCTGTAATATGCCTCTTCATCACTAGAAGACTCATCACTATCTTGAAGTTGTTTACCCTTGGAATTCTTGGTAGCCTTGAAAGCTGCCTCTTTCTTGACATCAACCTTCACTTGAGTTCTCAACTCAAATGCTGCAAGTATACTATGGAGCTCATCCTTTTTCAATTTATCCAAATCTTTAGCTTCCTCAATAGCAGAAATATTTTCACTAAATCTATTAGGAAGAGATCTTAAAATCTTATCACAAACATCATTTTCAGCAAGCTCAAGACCTAAGTCTTTCATGGAGTTAACAACCTCATCCATACGAAGCATGTAGTCACTAATATTTTCATCATCATTCATCTTGAGTTGTTCAAACATACCTTTGAAGTGTCTCAACTTGGCCTTTCCGACATTTGTATCACTTGTATGAACCACCTTCAATCTGTTTCCACATTTCACTAGTTGTCTTGCGGTGAATCACTTTGGTGAGATCTGCTTTATGTAAGCCTTTCAGGATTGCATTCATTGCTTTTGAATTGTTGTGATGTAGGAGCCTTTCTTCTTTAGTATTAGGACCATGTTCAAGAATAGTGTACTCATCTTCAATCACTTCCCAAACCTCATTCCCAAGTGCCATTAGATGAACCTTCATCCTTGCACTCCAAAGACCAAAATATGACCCATCAAGAATAGGTGTTGCATTGCCACTTGAATGATCCATTGTGTTCTTTACTAGCTTTTCCTTCAAGCTTTTAAACTTTTCGAAGGCACCTGCTCTGATACCAATTGAAGAACACAAGCTTATACTGAGAGGGGGGGATGAACAATATAAGACCTCTTTTTACTTTTTCCTTTATACTTCAAAATAGTAAAGCAATATACCCAAAGCAATATCAAAGCAATGCACAATATCATCCACAAAGTGACACCAATTTTAACGTGGTTCACCCAAATGGTTGGGCTACGTCCACAAAACTTTTCTCTAAAAGTTATCTCAAAGTTCTTTGGGAATCCTTCCCAATTACAATGTTTATGAGCCTCGGCCCAAAGGAGATACCTTCCCCCAATCAGAATTTATGAGCCTCTGCTCAAAGGAGATACCTTCCCCAATCATAATTTATGAGCCTCTGCTCAAAGGAGATACCTTCCCCCAATCCAAAGGAGACTCCCCTCTACTTTGGAAATGATCCCTCGGAAGATCAACTGCCTCTACCTCTTGCCGCACGTGGAACTCCTTTCCATCGAAGACCTCCTGTCCTCAATGCTTAGCCTAAGAGACCTCTACCTTCTATGATCACGTCCATAGTAGCTCAGCAACCTATACCAAACACAGTCAGTCGGTCTAGTACAAGTCTTCCTCTGTCTGTCAGATCTGTCCAACTCTTGAACAAATCAATCCTCTGCATACAAGCCTTCTCAAAGACTTGCCAACTGTCCTCAGGTTCTTCTCATAGAACCAATGCACCTCTGTCCTCAAGTTCTCTGATAGAACTATCAAACTCAGCTCACAAGTCCTCTGCTAGGACCTGTCCAAATCTTCTCACAAGTCCCCACCGAAACCTGTCCAAAACTGCTCACAAGTCCCCACCGGAACCTGTCCAAAAACTTAGCAAGCTCACCAAGAAAAACTTTCTTAGTAGGAAATCACAAAGTGAATTGTTAGAGACCCAATGTGATTTGTCAAACTCATAGAAGCATAAAGAGAATTGTTAGAGACTCAATATGTTCTATACTCAAATCCCAATCTCAAAACTCAACTCAAATCAACTCAGCTCAAACTCAATCTCAAATCTAAAAACTCAACTCAATATCTAAAATGGATAGGATAGAATGTTTTCTTTCAAGAACATGAAACCCCAACAATTGCCAACTATGCAAAGAATCACATAACAATGATACTCATGTTCTTTTCACCATCAATTAGGGTTTCAACAACAATGCTCATCAAACAAGGTTTAGTCAACCAACATCATTCAACTCAACATCAACCTTGAAGCATTCAACCAATCATCACAAGAAAAGGAAACAAGTAGAAATCCTTTTCCCTCCAAAGATATTTGAACAAAACAGCCACCAACACAATATCACCAAATGCAAAGAATAACTTGCTCAAATCAACTCAATGGAGTAAGCCCAATATCATGAATCAAGTAAAGCAATAACTTGATCAAACAACCTCTATGGAAGCAACTCAACCATCAAACTCAAAACAACCAACCAAGGGTTCCACCAACTCAATGCAAGTAGCAAGACTCACAAACATAAACCCTAGTGCACAATGCTTCCACTACCTCAAACCAGAATTATGCATTCACCAAAACTCTCATCAAGGATAACAATGCATAAGAAGTCTTCAACAAACCATAAAATAGGATTTACACCCAACCAAAGGAAACCTAGTTGAAAACCTTTTCACTCCAACCTTATTTCAGAAAAACATACACCAATCATACTCATAAGGAAAATGTGCCCATACCTTTTTGGAGTAGAAGAAAATTGATCCTTAAAGCTGTCACCACACACAACCCTCAAACTTCCAACCAAGTTAGGGTTAGAACCAAGATAAATGAGCATATATAAAAACTTTCCTTAATACACCTTTTAGCTCCTCTTCTTTAAAAACAACCACCAAAGAAGCCAAAAACCAACAACAAAAACTTACACCTTATATCTCCATTTTTAAATTTAGCATAGCAAAAGACTAATCTCAAAAATACAACCAAAGAAATATCCACTTATTTCTCCTATGTCTTTTAAACAATGCTAAACAATGCCAAAAATCATATCAAGAAAATAATCACACCTTATAATGGCTGCCCTTGAAGAATCCGAAATTTGCGGCACAAAACACGTTTTAATAAAAACGTGACTAATCCATGCACATCTCCCTCCGTGGGGATCGAAACGCAGACCTCCGCCTACGCAAGGCCCAAACGCAGCCTTCACTGCCACTAGCCCACAAGGGGCTTACGAAGTCCAAGACGGACTTCCTTCCACATAAACGGTCAAGCTTTTCGAAAGCTTTTCAAACCACGAGCTCTCCTCTTTCGCAGCATAAACAGAACATTCGATCGCAGCCAAACCAATTAATTGCCTTCGATTTTCCAAGTGGGTTTAACCTTAGGAACCTTCTCATATTTATAGTCCATACGTGGACTTTAGAACATGTTGGCTGCAAAGAAAAGTAATTTTGAATTTAATCAAAATTTGCTTTCTAAAGGGTTAAAAAACCCTTAAAGTATTTTTAATAAATTAAAAATAATTTCTCCCTTAATTAATTAAATAATTAATTAATTAAAACCTTGAAGGGTTTTAAATAATAATTAAATAAATAATAAAGAGAACCTCCATTGGTTTTAATAAAAACCATTGCCAATGGAATCTCTCCGGATTCTCTTAAAAATATTCTCTTGGAATCTTCCACCTTTGAAGCCAACACATCCTCTTAACATTAATGTCATTTCCTTTTGACATCAATGACAACTCATAGACAAGAAGCTAGGATCTCAAACCCAAAATTGCCAACAATCTCCCCCTTTGTCATTGATGGCAAACCATGCTTCTCAACAACACAAAAACTCAACATAAATAGCTCCCCTTGTCTTGAGGCTCTCCCCCTTACTCATATCTCTCCCCCTTTGTCATCAATGGCAAAGGGTCACCTTTGGGGCTTGGGACTAAGAATGAGCCTCTTAGCTTAGTCCCTCCCCCACCTCCTGTTGAGGTGTTTAATTTTGGGGTGGGAGTAAAACTCCCAATAGGCACTAATCATCATCAGTGTCTATAGTTGCCTTACCATGTCTACTCTTGTTCTCCTTGTCCATATTCATGTTCCTATTCTTGTCACTATTCCTATTTCTTTTATCATTCTTGTTCTTATCCATGCCTTGATCCTTGGACCTGTTCATACCACTGTTTTGACTAACCCTGTTCCTATTATTAGCCTTGCAGAAAATTGCCTTATACCCAAACTGTTTACAAGAGTAGCAATACCCTTGAAGGAAATTACCACCTCTAAAACTGTCATTTACCTTCCTTACTTGAGTCATGCAATGTGAAGCCATGTGACCAAACCTATGACAAGCAAAACATCTACCATTAAACTTTCTTGTAAATGACCTTCTAGGTCCTGTAAACTTTCTCCCCTTTTTCTGTTTCCTATTTTCTATTTCTATGCATCTATCACTCAAGGACTCCTTTTCTAAAATACTTTCCTCATCAGAACTCTCTTCCTTTTGGAGTCTCTTACTAGACTCTCCAACTTGTTCCTTGTGTGGCTTAACAAAACCAAGGCCTATTTTATCTATTGTCTTTCTTTGACCTTTGATGAGTGACTTAACCTTTTTGGAGCTATCTTGAAACCTGTAAAGCTTATCCTTGTACTCTTTAGTTTCCTCTTTCAAAGAAGCCATTTTCTATTCTAACTCATTATACTTAAGAACCTTAGACTCTAACTCATCCTTGAGTTCTTGTGTCTTAGCTATAGAGAAGTCAAGACTTTCTATAAGATCATCTCTCTCCATACAACATTCATCTAACTTATCCTTGAGTCTAGCATTCTTCTTTCTTTCCTTTTCCAAAACACTAAGAGCACTAATAAGTTCACTTTCAAGATCCTTTATTTGATTTCCTTTTGAATCATCAAAGCCTTTTTAAGATTTCTTATCACTAGAGGTGCTACCCTTTTCAAAAACCATACATGCATCTTCCTTATAGTTTTATGAAGCATCCTCATACATACTAGAAACCAAATCATTATTTGTGCAATCATCCTCAAGGTGACCAAAATTTCCACATCTAAGACATTTCAAGATAATGAATCTATGTTTGGGTTCTTCCTCTTTTTCTGATATGAACAACATCTCATTTTCATCATCACTTGAAGAACTTTCACTACTAGAACACTTACTTGCTTTGTCTAGGTAGAAACTCTTCTTGTGCTTGTGAGAATACCTCTTTCCTTGATTGTTGTGCTCATCTTTGTTTTTCCTGTGATGCTTGTGCTTTTTAGAATCCTTGCTCTTAGAATCCTGTTTATCTTCATCACTTTCATTCTTGGGAACAATACAGTGAGTAGCATAATGACCAAACTTTCCACAATTGAAACATCTTATATTTTTCATACTTTTGTGCTTTCTAGAGAACTTGCCTTTCTTGCTGTAATATGCCTCTTCATCACTAGAAGACTCATCACTATCTTGAAGTTGTTTACCCTTGGAATTCTTGGTAGCCTTGAAAGTCGCCTCTTTCTTGACATCAACCTTCACTTGAGTTCTCAACTCAAATGCTGCAAGTATACTATGGAGCTCATCCTTTTTCAATTTATCCAAATCTTTAGCTTCCTCAATAGCAGAAATATTTTCACTAAATCTATTAGGAAGAGATCTTAAAATCTTATCACAAACATCATTTTCAGCAAGCTCAAGACCTAAGTCTTTCATGGAGTTAACAACCTCATCCATACGAAGCATGTAGTCACTAATATTTTCATCATCATTCATATTGAGTTGTTCAAACATACCTTTGAAGTGTCTCAACTTGGCCTTTCTGACATTTGTATCACCTGTATGAACCACCTTCAACTGTTTCCACATTTCACTAGCTGTATTGCAGTGAATCACTTTGGTGAGATCTTGCTTTCTGTAAGCCTTTCAAGATTGCATTCATTGCTTTTGAATTGTTGTGATGTAGGAGCATTTCTTCTTTAGTATTAGGACCATGTTCAAGAATAGTGTACTCATCTTCAATCACTTCCCAAACCTCATTCCCAAGTGCCATTAGATGAACCTTCATCCTTGCACTCCAAAGACCAAAATCTGACCCATCAAGAATAGGTGTTGCATTGCCACTTGAATAATCCATTGTGTTCTTTACTAGCTTTTCCTTCAAGCTTTTAAACTTTTTGAAGGCACCTGCTCTGATACCAATTGAAGAACACAAGCTTATACTGAGAGGGGGGATGAACAGTATAAGACCTCTTTTTACTTTTTCCTTTATACTTCAAAATAGTAAAGCAATATACCCAAAGCAATATCAAAGCAATGCACAATATCATCCACAAAGTGACACTAATTTTAACATGGTTCACCCAGAATGGTTGGGCTACGTCCACAAAACTTTTCTCTAAAAGTTATCTCAAAGTTCTTTGGGAATCCTTCCCAATTACAATGTTTATGAGCCTCGGCCCAAAGGAGATACCTTCCCCCAATCAGAATTTATGAGCCTATGCTCAAAGGAGATACCTTCCCCCAATCATAATTTATGAGCCTCTGCTCAAAGGAGATACCTTCCCCCAATCATAATTTATGAGCCTCTGCTCAAAGGAGATACCTTCCCCTCTGCTTTGGAAATGATCCCTCAGAAGATCTACTACCTCTACCTCTTGCCAGCATGTGGAACTCCTTTCCATCGAAGACCTCCTATCCTCAATGCTTAGCCTAAGAGACCTCTACCTTCTATGATCACGTCCATAGTAGCTCAGCAACCTATACCAAACACAGTCAGTCGGTCTAGTACAAGTCTTCCTCTGTCTATCAGATCTATCCAACTCTTGAAAAAATCAATCCTCTACATACAAGCCTTCTCAAAGACTTGCCAACTGTCCTCGGGTTCTTCTCATAGAACCAATGCA